>CM039476.1:2566023-2587610 GCA_022433065.1 Begonia loranthoides
GGAAATTGCTTGAAGTTACTCATGAGGGTACTAACCAAGTTAAAGAAAATAAATTGAGTATGTTTATCCATGAATATGAATTATTTTGTATGGATAAGGATCAAACCATTAGTTGTGTGTTTACTTGTTTTACTAACCTTACTAATGGTTTAAAAGTGCTTGGTAGAGTTTATCCCAATGAAGAGTTGGTGAAAATATTCTTAGGTGTCTACTGAGAATGTGGTAACCTAAAGTGACCGCTATCCAAGAGGCATGTGATCTCAACGTTTTAAAGATAGAGGAACTCATCGGTTCCCTAATGACGCATGAGATCACGTTGATGAGCAACAAGAAGGAGCAAAAAGATAAGGAAATCTTCAAACCAAGGAACATAGCCTTTAAAGCCTCCTCAAGCACTTAAATGGATTTTGGGGAAGAGGATGAAGATGAAGATATCAAATTCATAACTTGGAAGTTCAACAAATATCTTCAACGTAAAAAAGAAAAAGAGGAGAAGATAATAGTTTGCTTTGGGTGCTGGAAACCCAAACACACCTCTTATGAGTGCCCAAAAGCAAAGAAGAGATCAAAGACCTTCAAGAAGAAAGCACTCAAGGCCATTTTGGACGATAGGGATAAGAACTCCTCTTTCGAGATTGAAGAGGTATTCAACTTTTGTTTCATGGCCAAAGAGGTTAAGTTACACAACTCTTCTAGCGATTCAGATGATATTGATAATGATAATGAATTACTAGATGCTTTTAATGAATTATTTGATAAATTCAATGTGCTTAAACGTAAATATAATTTGTTGAAAAATGAGAATGACAATTTGATTGAAAAGCATGTTGACATGGTTAAATCTCTTGAAAATCAAATTGTTGAATTGAAAAACATAAATGAGACTTGTAGTGTTACGATTAAATCTCTTGAGTTTGATATTAGTGATTTGAAAATGAAAAATATTGATTTGAACTATATTGTGCTTAAATTCACTAATGGTAGCAATAATTTGAGCATGCTTTTAGGAAAACAAATGGTTACATTTGATAAAATCAGAAATAGAAGAAAAATTGTGAGAACTTCTTTGTTGGTCCTATTACTTGTAATGCTTGCAATTGTATAGGACATAAATCTTATAGTTTCCCTATGAAATTGAATAAAAAATGACAACTTCTAAATTGGTGTGGGTTCATAAAGAAACCAAAACCAAGATTATAGGACCCAAAAAGATTTGGGTGCATGAGAAAAACACTTAGGTGTTTTTCAACTTTTAAATCAAGAGTATATATAATTGTTTGATGAAAACACTTAATGAATTGCATATACTCTTGATTTGATTCTATTGGTTGCATATTTTTTTATGGTTGTTGGTTTATATTTTTTTAATTCTTCAATTGGTATCTTTGTTTTTAAATTTTGTTAATCCAACAATTGGAATCTTAAATTGTGTATATTCAATTATTGTTGATGTTTGAATTTTATGTCTTAGTAGCTCCCCATTGAATTGAAATGTTTTATTGAAATAGGGGCAAAAAATAGTTATTTAACTTGAATATTCTTTTGATCAAAGATTAAATGTTTTTATCTTTACAATTGGTAATTTAAATTATTTTTCTTGATATTGATGTTATCTCCAAACAAATTGGTATTCTAAGGGGAAGAGTTAAATTGATTGACTTTTTTTTGGCTTCATATGTTAAGTCCTCCCCATTGATTTGATTTTGCACATTGATAAAAGGGGAAAAAATTTATTGAATGTTTTTATATGGATAATATTTATATGCGATGTTTTGCTCCAAGGGTTTAATGTGTTGAATAATGACAAAGGGGGAGAAACTCTTTATAAATTCATTTTAGACCTTCCCATTGATTTCTTTTTTATTATGGCAAAGGGGAAGAGAATTCAAGAATGGCAGATTGCTAGAGAATTCAAGAATGCTAGAAAGTGGTCGACTGGTGTAGAAATGGTCGACCGCCCAATAAGAAAGATTCAAGCTAGTTTTTGAGATGTGAAGAAGCGGTTGGGCGACGAGGAATAGGTCGACCGGTTTGACAAACCAGAGCAAAATTTGGACAACCAAAAGCTAATGGTAACATTTCAATGGTTGAGAGGCGGTCGATCAAAATAGAGGTGGTCGACCACTCAAGCTATGTCAAGAGAGAAGGGTAGTGAAGCTCTGGCAAAATTCATACATGACTTTCCATATTCAAATGAGTGCATAGGCTTAGCTCTTCCAATCCTAAACTTGTGATTTATTTTTGGAGAGCTTATGTTCTAAGTTTGTATTTTCCTTTTACTCTTCATTGTACTTAAACCTAGGGTGACACCCTATGAATAGTCAAGCTAAGGGTGACACCCTGAGAATTTGTCATTGCAAATGTTTGATTGATACTCGTGAAGTCAATCATCACTAACTAGGGAGATTAAGTGATGAAGGATCTCCAGCATGGACATAGGTCAGAGTTGTTGAACCGCGTGAACAAATCGGTGTTCTCGCTCTAACCCTTTCTCTCATATTTATTATTATTTGATTTAATATTTTTTATAAATCACTTAGAGTTAGAATAATAATTATCGCACGAAAAAGTTTAACACACCTAATTCACCCCCTCCCCCCCTCTCTCTCTCTATAGGCATGCACACGGTCCAACACTATGTAGTCTACATATATACACCAAGAGTTTGATTGAGATGTATACTGATGCATCATGGGAGAGTTGTTATGCACGCATATAGATAGTTAAAGTTGCATGAGCAGATTTATTGAACTTATGACTTAGAGTTAACAACTATAATTTTTGTTATGAAGCTTTAGATAAGCTATTTATTTAGGGTGAATGCTACTCACCCATATTTCTAAAGAGGCTTTTTAAAGTCTATTAAAATCATAAGAGTCTCAAGTATCTATTTGTCCAAAGGAATTCAAAACTAAATTAGAGGAGTTGAATGAAGTAAATGGAGAATAACGACTTCAACTTAGAGAACTATGTTTCTAAGATAAATGTCATGGCACATGCTCTGAGCATAAATCCTTGAGGATCCATGGCCTATGTGGTATTAGAACCATGGAAGAGATTTGTGGCAAAAGGAAACTATGATTTGTTGCTATATGAAGATGGTCAAACATCCTACACCTACAACATAGTGGCTACACTGACCCTCTTTCAACAAGTCATATGTAGAATAGAGAAGACATTAAGGGAGGAGAGATTAATGCATATGGATCAATGTTCTTCAAGAATAGAATTATCATTTTAGTCAATCCATACTTGAGACAAGAGATCTTAACTAAGATACCAAAATCAAAGTTTCTTATTCATCTGGTAAGGACCAAAATTTCTTCTACATCTCTAAGAAGTATCAGGATAGGAAGAGACAATTCTAGTGTAAGGGGATGAAACTTAGCATAGCAGACTTTGTTGCTAGACACATGACGTGTAAGCAAATAAAAGTTGCACATTAGAGGCCATATAGATTGTCATAGAGGTCTCCTTAACCTGCCCAATTCACCCATCACAATACATAATTAAGCCTAGCTTGGTCTTAGAAGATAGGTTGAGCTGAGCCCAACTACTAGGCTTGTAACATCGCCTGGTGATAGGCCCCAAACATCAAATCGGCCAAATTGTAACTTAGGGCACTCGGCAATATCAATCTGAGCACGAAATTTCAATAGAAAAGAACTTCACTTGTATACATGGTTTGGGGTTCAAATTTACAGAATCACCAAATAACAATCCAAATAATAACACTGTCAAAAATCAGCTTCAAAATCATTACACAAACGAAGTTGTGTAAGAGAGAACTCAAAAATCGGAATTCGCGGAAAAACAACTTTGCGCCTCTCTTAGCAAAACAGCCATAACTTTAAAAATACAAATCCAAATTAAGAAATTCCAATCACCAAATCACCATAACAGATAGGGCAAGCTTTTTGTATCATAAAACAGCAGGATGCTTAAGGAAAATCGGACAGAAACATATTAGCAAGTTGTCTGCGCAACCTTAATCGGCCGAGATTGGCGAGTTGAATCGGGTCTTCTTCAAAAGAGCCCTTCCACCTTGGTTGTGATGCGTTCTTCTATCTCCTCACATCAAAGGCCACCCTCAACTAAAAATGGTGGAGAAGATAGCGCCAAGTCCCCCTCAAGAACGATCAAGAACGGATGAAGGAGTTGGTTGTGGTGTAGGATTTGCTTGGAGATAGTCGAACACCAAAGGAAAAGAGAGCACAGCTCTTTCACGAAATTTGCATAGCAAAAATGGGAAATTAGGGTTCCATTAAGGGCTAAATACTCCCCTAATGTATATAAGAGAAAATTACAAAAATGCCCCTAAGTTGTCAAAAATCGGACATGAGGGCTTGGTTTATAAGTCCACCCAAGCACCTTATTTCAACAATCCAATTCAACAAAATATAATTCTAAAAACAACCATAATTCAACCAATAAACCAAGTACTAATCACATGGGGAGTGTTGTTGGTCTCGTTCAAAACAAACTCACCAAACTTGTGGGAATGCACTCCTAGTCGATTTGGAGTTGTAGGTTTCCAAGTAATGATATGCCGAGGGGTTCTTTGTCATTATGTAATGGTTCCTCTTCAAACTCCATCAATTTGGTGTTACCTGCAAAATAATAGCTCATTAGATAAGCAATGAACAGTCCCTAGAACGGGTGACGGGGCCTTGGGGTGGATCACCTGGTTTGGTCCTATGAGAACTTGCCAACAAGTCAATAGGTGGACATGTGTACGAAGAATGAAGAAAATGACTTGCACTGATATTGTGGCGACACTCATTAGTGTTAAAGATTGAACTAACACTTAGACAAGAAAAAAACAATACAATAATGAAATACTTAAAAAAATAATAAATTTAGATTTTGAATACTAAATCCTAGTGTAATAACCTGATACTAATTAACCCGTTTAAACAATGTAATCAACTTTGAAGATGAAATTTCACATTTCCTTCCGTCTCTATACGTGTGCAATCGTGGCGTGTAATTATGGGGAATTAATTTGGGATAGATAGTTAGTGGAAAATCATGAAGGAAGTGGAAAACTAGCGAATTTGGATGCATACAGATGACTCTACAGATGTAATGTGTCGTCTACAAAATGAATAGAACAACCCCTGAGAATTTGGACGACTTAGGACACACATACCTGTCCTAATTCCCCATGTGTTAAGGGATTTCGGATGATCCCAGAAGCAGCAGACGCGGACGGACGTTATGAGTTTGAATCTATTTGAATTCTGGACGATTTCGGATGATCCCGAACGAAACGGATGCGGACAGACGTTGTGATTTGAATCTATCTGAATTTTGGACGATTTCGGACAATCCCAGACGCTGACGGACGTTGTGAGTTTGAATCTGTCAGAATTCTGGACGAATTTGGACGCACGAGGACGATATCTCGAACGCCATTTTGTGTCTGAATTCTGAATTTGAATGGTATGGGCAGAATTAGGACGCATCCTCCCGTCCAAAGCCTCGTTTTAGACTACATCATTTTACTACTGTGGATGAATGCAAACGTGAAGACCTCGTCCGCACTCGTTCGAATCCTCACAAAGTAACGACAAAACTGATTTAAAATCAGAAGAAAGCGACGCCCAACCAATGAAATCACGGCTTCCAGACACAGAATCCCACTCCTCACGATCCCGACCTGCCAGAGGATGTCGCCTACATGCTCCTGCCAGGCGTACGGTTGGTTCCCAGGGTTCTATTTAGTTCTAGGTGGGCTCCCCCTTCTGCATCTTCTTCTTTGTTAGGGTTGCTTTCCGCTGGTGTATTCTCTGCGTGGAGAGTGTGAGAGCTGAGGGGGAGACACTGTAATCAATGTATCAAGTCATCTACAGAGGGTAAGGAATGGGATAGTCTTGGCCATGTGGAGGCCCAACACCCAAGTAAACGTGTGTGTGTTGATCGTGTTGGCTCTATGTTTTGTTCTACTGTATTTGCTTTGCTTTAGTCTTCTTTTCTAGTTAGTGTTATGCTTTAAGTTTTTCTGTGGTTATATTTCCATACTTGCTTAATGAAGGAACTAGATGACGATATCAAGGAAAGTTATGAAATATGGATGGATGATTGCTAAGTAAAGATAAGTTGAAAAAGTTAGTATATTATCTCTGTGTTATGAATATTTTATCTTGTGCCGCTCTATCCTGTATGTTCAGTTTTATTTTGTTGTGAGGTTCTTACTTGTGTTGTTGTTAATGTTATATTCCATTGATGTCTACTTTACTACTTGCTGTAGTTTACTTGCCGTAGTTAAGGTTGTAGTATATTATGCTGTTGTTGTTGTATATTCTCTAGAAGTTCAACTTAAAATGCAAGTCTCTTTGTATTGTTGCTGCTGTATATTCTTTGGATTTTCAACTTGTAATACAAGTCTCCCTGTATAGTAAAAGACGAGTTAAGAAAGTCATGGTAAACGTTAAGAACAAATGAGATAGGTTCAATGTTTATGTTCTGCATATGTTACTTTTATACTCCGTACAAAGTATGTCTTTCATTATTTATTTCCTGTATTAAGCATATCTTTGTTGTCGTCAAATTTACGGTTTGGTACAGAGTATGTTGTCCACTGTTTATTTTCTGCACTATACATAGCTATTTACTGTCATCTACCCTCAAGTAGCACGATCTGTAGTTCATTTCTCTTGCATTACACATCTCCTTTATGCATGCTTATACTCGTTGTACTTGTTATATAAAAGTATGTTAGTTGCTATATTATACGGCTATCCTTAAATGTTTAATAAGCATGCTTAGTTGCACTACTTAGATACTTACTATTGATTTGCTTAACGGATTAAAAGCATATTCTCATTGTGCATTTCGATCATTATTCACTACTGTATTAGTTGAATAAAAGCATGATTAGCGTCCACTTACTGCTGTTTTGTTTTAGTTGATAAAAAAAACATATTCTCGTTGCTCTGTCTTCGATTTTCTCGCTGCTGTTTAGTTACACTTAGAAGCATGATTCACAAGTATGATTCGCTGTTGTGCTTCGTTATTGATTTCTGCTATTTTTAGCCATTTAAAAGCATGATCCGTAGTCGTATATAGTCGAATATCATCAGCTAAGATGCACGTTTAGTTGTATGTTTCATCATTATTTTCTGCTATATATTAGTCAATTAGGAAGCATGTTTCATTGTTTAGTTTCGATTAATATTTGTTGCTATTTGATATGTTTAAATGCATGTTTCGCTGTGTTAATTCGACGTAATTCGCTGCTATTTTTATGTGAATTTGCTGCTATCTTTAAATATTTAAAAGTATGTTTTACCATTCGTTTCGTCATTAGTTTCTGCTGTCATTAGTCTATCAAAAGCATGCTTCGCTGATTTATTTGATAATGCTCCATGTCATTTTTAGTTGTTCAAAAGCATGTTAGATGTTCTAATTTTCTACTGTTATAATTGATTAAAAGCATGCTTAGATATTCCCATTTCCTGCTGCTATATTTGATTAAAAGCACGCTTAGTTGTTCGTATTTCCTACTATTATATTCGATTAAAAGCATGCTTAGTTGTTCGTATTTCCTACAGTTATATTCGATTAGAAGCATGCTTAGTTGTTCGTATTTCCTGCTATTATATTCGATTAGAAGCATACTTAGTTGTTCGTATTTTCTATTGTCGTATTCGATTAAAAGCATGCTTAGATGTTCGATTTTACTGCTGAATAGTCAAATAAAAGCATGATTTTGTTTCGTTCTCGATATTTCTCTGCGGACATTTGCGATACCTTGCTGCTGTACATTAGTGGTTATCAAGCATATTTCGCTGTTTTAATTGGATCCTACTTGCTACTGTTTTACTTGTATAAAAGCATGTTCTGTTAGTCATTTTATTGAGCATAAAGATTTCCATTCCCTTGTTATATGCTGATGTTATTTTTTCTAGCATGAAAGCATGCTCTATTATCCATTTATTTAGATGTTAATGGTATGATTTACTCCTACATCATTGTTATAAGTAAATGCCATTTTATTTACTTTATAACAACATGTTCTATAGTAGATTATTCGACTGCTGAATATCATGTGTTTCCTTTTATAGATGTCTTCTATAAATACGTAAATATGTCTTCGTTTCTCTTACGTGTTGCATTTTACTTCTTTATTGTTGATCATAATTTCTCTAAAGTATTGTCATTTACTTTCCATGTATGTGATATTGATTGGAAGTGTCCCTATGCATTCACGTTAATAGAAACAATTAGAGGGTGCCACCTCGGGGTAGTACCCATACGCCCTAAGTGAGGAAAAAGAAGTTAAAGAAGAACAAAGGGAGTTTTTTTTTTTTTTTTGGGGGGGGGGGGGGGGTAAGTACGGATCAGTCAGGTAGACAGAAATTAGAGAGACATTACCTTTCCCCTGTTGGGATTGCGAGACTGTTTACCCTAGGTGGCTAAAGCCGACAAAGATCTACTCTCCCGCCACAGGTTCTCCCAATCTCTAGCTCGATGTACGAGTAACGAAAAAAATACGTAAGAAAAGATTGGTCTGGGTAGCCCCCACTCCAAGACAAAATAAAAAGAGAGTCATAACCATTTGTATTACCCCATTTCCTTATTGGGCGAAAGCTTATGTCCTTACTTGTGGTGTAGGTAACGAAGTGATTTTACTAGGAGCAAAGGAGACCTTACCCGTCGAGTCTGCGGTGTATCCGGAGGAAACGCGACCAGAGTAGAGGCATGAATCAAGGAAAGAGAGATGACTATTTTGTAAGGGTTAACGAAAAAGGTGTTTGTTGAACGTTATTTATTGCCCTAACGCTTGTTCTAAATACTTAGTAGGCTACATGTTTAAACTCAAACTTTAACTTATATTTTTAAGTAATATTTCCATTTCCGTCTCTCGCTAGTTGGTTTAGGTTATATTTTGTTCTTTGGGTTGGCTTGTTAGACTAGTTTAGCTCGACTCATCAAACTAGAGTCGTTTAACTCATTAGGCTCAGTGATTCTGACTTTTTCAGACTTAGCCAACTTGTTTTACATATCTAGATTCTTATAAATATGTCTATCCTAGAGTAAAAGTGAGATCAAATCACTATAGATTTCTTGATTGGTTTAATAAGAAAATCCCGTAAACATGTTATAGCGTGAGTGATAGTTCACAAATTAGCCAAGTTATTGCATTTTAAACTTGTGAGGATGGACTATGACTTATCAAAACTTAGTTGGCTTTACACAAGAAGTGTTATGAGATTGCGAGGTGTTCTTTCAAGCATAGTCTCTGATAGAGATCCAAAGCTTACCTTGAAGTTCTTGAGGGCATTAAAGAATGTTTGGAAAAAACTTAACCTCAACACAAGTCATCATCCTCAAATAAATGGATAATCAGAGAAAAAAATTAAATTTGGGAGGTTATGTTGCTTCTATATGTCTTGGATTTCAAAGATAGTTAGCCTATTATCTATTGTTATTGGAATTTATGGCACCATTATCATAACAACATAGGTGTCTCTCCATAAGAAGCCTTATATAGGAGTGTAGATCACCTTTTTTTGGATGAGATAGATAAAAGAGTTATCTTGAGTTCGACATAATCTACAAGACTACAAAAAAAATCCTAGCCATTAAGCAAAGGTTAAAAATAATCAAGAGTAAACAAAGAGTTATGCTAACCTCATAGTAAGAGAAGTGAAATTTAAGGGTTATGACTTTATGTTTTTGAAGATATGAATGAGATGTGGCCTTTGTTTGTTTGTGCATGAAGGGCAATAGTAACGACTTGAATACTTGCATTCATGTAAATGATGTATAAATAATAAAATAATTGTAATGAGGAATGCTTTTGTAATATTGTATAGGATAATGTCTATGGTCAAATGGTATTAGTCATGGTGGGCAATTGTGTTATTGATTGAAGTTTGATCATGTTAAAGTATGGCTAGTTGGATTGGTGTTGAAAGGTTAATTGTGGGAGTTAGTCTAATTTAGTATGAAAAAGGGAGGTTTAGGCAGTATACTCTGAGGTAACTAAGTGGTTGACCGGGTTTGGATGTCGGTCAACCAACAAAGTGATGAATTCAGAACTTAAGTTCTTGAGTGGTCGCGCAATTGACCGGACCTTGGAGAGCGGTTGACTGACATAGTTTATTTCCATCGAAAATAGTCATGTGGGAGATCATAGGCTTATGTGCAGGCATCCAGAGGATGAAAAATTGCCAAAAACTTCTAGAAGATTGTGTCATGTTGTGATGATTTAACATAATAGGAGTCATGCTTGTAAGAAGAAGAAAGTAGAGTTTGACACCTTAACCCCACTTGGACACACCATGCATAAGCTTGGTCACACCTCAAGAGATTAGTCAACACTTTGCACTTCTATATATAGATGAGCTGAGTTCTTCATTTGCAAGTATGAAGACCCATGAAAGTGCAGCTTCTCTCTACTCTCTCTAAAGGTTAATTGAACTCTCTTTTAGGTGAAAGTGATATTAAGAATTTAGTTGTATTTATGAATTAGGAAGACATGGTTATTTAGAGTATTATTGATGTGTCATAGTTGCTTTAAATTGTTTAAGAAATTGGATTGCATGCTCAATTTTCATGGTTGAAAGATATTTATCTCTTAAGAACATTATGGTGGTTATAAATGGAAGAAATTGACAATTTATACATATTTGTCCACCTAAAATCAAGCTTGCTCCAAAACTAGGAAGAAACATGACAGTCTTGGGTTGATGGCACAAACCTATCTTAATAATTTGTAATTGCTAAATTGTTTTAGTTTGATTTAATAGACATCTTATGAGAACTATAGACTTTGAAATTGAAGAATTTGGATGTGACAAGCTCCAAGGGGATTCGAGATAGAAAGGGTAATGACTCGGTCCAAAAACAAACCAAGTCGTCCAACTCTTTTTAAAACTCAGTTACATTAAAAAGCAGCGAAAAAGTCAAATTAAATAAATAGTCAGGCCCCAACCAAAAGGGCTAAACCAACAACCCAACAATCACATCAAAGATAATCAGTAGTATAAGTCCATAAAGGAAACTATGTCAATCTTTAACCTCATAACAATGTCTCTAAAAAATAGCAGTAACTAAAAAGGAAAAAAAAAATCACTAAGCTCACTTTTGCTTCAAAAACTGGGGATCTTCCAAACTAAATCTTGAATGAGGGGGAGTCATATGTGGTGAGTCGACTAACTCAGTATGGATAAATTTTATATTGAACAATATAAATAAAAGAATATGTGAGCATGTTGAGTCAAAATAAGTTATACAATATCGAACAAAACACAATAGGGTACGTTTTCAAAACAACCTTCTATAGTGCGGTATGTAACATAAAATAACCTACTACTGTAAATTTCAGTGAAAATGAAGTTACTCGTGAACTCTGAGCATACCATGTCATTGGTAATAACAAGAAAGGCAATACTCGGTGATCGCAACAGCCATGAATGACCCTGATCAGGTTTACCCCGGGACATGACACATACAATTATCTCATTACTGTCGTTAAGAATGACAAACAAACACATTCTCTAATAGTCGAGTGTGCATAAAGGAAAACATGACTCCCACATGGGTCGATCAATCTTGATTCACATAATCAAGTTGATCAATGATATTAAATAGGCATTCTCAATTTTAAATATGTTTAGTGAAAACATAATAGATAATATGAAAAATAAACAAGCCATCAAAATAGTCACATCACTTTTATATAAGAACATGTCTCAAAATAAATTTTAGAAAATAATGCAATGTTGGACATAAAATAAATCACTACCTCAATTAGCCTACCAATAGACAAAGCAAAGCTCAGTCAATTAAGAATCCAATTGGTCCAAATATATTGCTAATATATTGGACCTATCAAAGTATGTGTATACAAATCAATACACTTTTCTAAATCTTTAAAATTTTTTTGGAACCCATAACCGGGATAAGAACCATCTTAGAGAATTTACAATCCCCTGAAAAATTCCACTTTAAAAATCTAGTATGGATGTCTTTATAAATAGTCATCCATTCTTCTATAACTGGTAGATCGCAGATTGGAGGTTTGGACTCCCTCTCTTCAAACAATGTCCCCCCTATCCATTTTCACGGAAGCTTATGCTCCTGGGAATGTGTGCATTTCTGCGAAAATCATTCACTTCTATGGACACGTCCCTCCCTTGTGCTTCTAGGGAAATCCTCGCTTCCACTAATGCACGTGTTCCATGGAAATCTTTCACTTTTGTGGACATGTGTCTCTCGCTTGCTTCCTCAGAAACCCTCACTTTCCCGGATGTAATGTCCCAAAATATCGTGTAAATCTATATATAATGTATAATTAGCTTTGATGAAAAAATATAGTGTAAAAAGTTAAAAGAAAATGCCAAATTGGGAGTTTAGGATGATGGGGACGACATTTGGCGTCCTAAACTCTCATCTGTCAAAATGCGGACGCTGTACTGTCAAAGTGCTGACGCTGCGGACGGTGACAGGGTCGTCCGAATGAATCTGTCCTAATTCTGGGACAGTTTGGATGATGCAAACGAGTCATGCGGACAACTAACCGCATCCGGAAGGGCAAAATTAGCCGTGAAACCCATTTAAAATTGGGGATTTGCTTTGTCATTTCTCAAGTTTCCTTCAAATTTTCTGCATGGGACACGATATTGCTGACGAGAGAGAAGCATCTGCATGGCCTCCAACCTTTGGACCTCTTCCAAAGGCATGGGGTGATCATACTCCATGTAGCAGGGGGGAGCTGGTATGCCGTGTATATAATCCCTTCCTCTGCTCTTCTGTCTGTGTATAGTTTTGACTGAAGGGTGAAGTTGAATTACTCTGTCTGATAAGGAAACAGGAGCTACTCTATCTGATAAGGAAACAGGAACTAGTAAGGTAAGCTTCATTACACACGGTTAGGATAAATTTGTTCTGTATACATATGTGTGTAAATTGTTTTTGGGAATTTGATGGACAGAGTGGTGCTGTGAAGGAAGAAGGGAAGTAAGAACGTGGGAATACTAAAAAAGGTAAGAATTGGAGTGATGTGTGGCCTGTGAAGGCCTACATCATGGGGTTTGCTTGTTTTGTGATGTTTTGTGATTAATATTGAAACTGTTCTAGTTGATAATTAGTTAATAATAGTTTCTACATGAATAAATGTTCAATCGTGTACCTTAACATAATGAGTTCAGTAAGATGTGCTCATTATCAAATGAAAGGGTTGTCTTTGGAATCTTGCTGATTTGTGTTTGAGTTGTGTTATTGTTAAACTTGACTCTGCAATGTGTCTGTTGAGATAAGTTAAAATTATTCTTGGTCTTGGATTATCTCAATGTGATAGGTTCAGTGGGATATTTTGGTTGTGTGCAAAATATAGAATGGATTGCAAGCATAAGTGCATGTGGACTTCTATTTTGAATATTAAACTGGAATAGTAAAAAAAAACATGGATTACAGAACATGTGGTTTGGTTATGTTAAAATTCTTCAAAAGTCATAGTAATGAACTATTATAGTTAAGCAATCCTATGAATTTTCTATATGACTGACAGTATGAATACTCCTACTTTTATTCACAATTATGAGTAGTTTCAATTTGTTCAAAAAGCATGTAAAGCCGTTGTAAATTGTAATGTTTCTTTTAGTTTCAATTTATTGACATACACGCATCACGTTAAGGATTATGAAACTGCTCATGTTGCATGACATATTTAATTTATATAAATAGGCATATGGGGGTTCGGGAATAACAATGACATCCCATGTATTACAATGAAATGTGGAAAACAAAAATATAAATGAAACGATGAGATAGAAAATAGATTAAAGACATGGGATCGAGTGTTCATTGCCTCCCGTTCTGAAATCCCCAACGTTCTCGAAACAAAAAGTACATACGGTATGAGGTAGCTCATGAAATGTTTATATGTAGTTACCTGGCCACATCTTCCTCATGACACCACGGTGTTTGTCATGTATGTATTTCGAATTAAATTGCATTGTATGATCATGCATTGCAATTACATTCTAATTCTTGCTGAGCGTTAAGCTCATTGTTTTCCCCCATGATGTAGGTAATGACTTGGATGACAATCATGTTGCGGAGGAGGTACTCCATGATGATGTTTTGGATTATCAGCGATATTGACCTGTCGGTTGTGGTGCAGCACAGATGTGTTTTGATGATATGTTATGGAACATATGAGACAATAGTGGTTTCCCAAATAGAAGTGGGTATTTTGGTATGGGACATGTGATATAATGAATCTGTGGATATTTTGCTAAAATATTAGTAGGTTAAGTTATAAACTTTTGAAAATGTAAAAAGGACTTTTGAAAGACTTTTTGGTAAAATACTAGTGTTTTGAAATCATGCATAGAGTTGTGTATATACTTTAATGACTTATATTGTTTTTGTTTTTGTGAATTAAAAAGTAAGATAAAAATAAAATAAAAATAAAAATAAAAATTTTATAACCATTTTTATCATACTAAAGAAATAAAGGGAATAAAATGAAGGATGTTACACCGGATGCATGCATTTTCATATAATACCTCATTTCTGCGGACACGTGCTTTCCCAGAAACCCTCACTTCTATAGATGCAAGTGTTATTGCAGAATCCCTCATATCTGGGGACATGTGCTTCCAAGTAAGCCCTCGCTTTTGTGGATGCATGCATTTTTGCAAAATCCCTTTCTTCCGCAAATATGTGTCTCCTGCATGCTTTTACAAAAATCCTCTCTTCTGTGGAATCCCTCACTTCCGCTGATATGTGTCTCTTGCATTCTTCCATAGAAACCCTCACTTTTGTGGATGCATGCATTTTTGCAAAATCCCACCTGCGATATGGAATCCTTCTAGTATGTTGAGAACTCCACATTCTCCCCGAAAACTCCAATTTCAAATAATACAGAAACATTCCAGAATTAACTCCATCAATTCCATGCATAAATTTCAACTTTTAAACTCTAAATTTACTTTCAAACTTATCACCAAAGACCCCATACTTCTAGCAAACTAGTATCAAAACACTAATAAACAAAGATTGAAACATCAAAACTTACCTTTTCGAAAATGTCTAAATAAACAAGCTTTAGAACTCCAAATTTGCTACAACTTAATCCAATTGATAGAACGTCAACTGTGTAATTCAACTCTAAACTTCAACTGACAACAAACTCTCTCTCACCTAACACTTTTTTTTCCTCTAGTGAAAATTTTCAAACTGAAAAGGGATAAAAAAAAATCCCAAAAGACGTCCTTAAATGGTAGCCACTAGACCAGTTTTCTCCTTTGAAAATTGTCATGGCGGAATAAATAAATAATAAATTAAATTATCATCTTTCATTTAAAAATAAAATTACATAATTATCCTTGAAACGTTATAGGATGTGTGTACGAAAAGTTATGAATTTTTGAAGTAAAGGTTTGACAGTGAGGAAGAAACTTGAATTTGATACATGGATGGTTCTGTGTCATGTGTCTTATCTGAAACATATGCAGTGATATATCCAAACTAATTTTATATGCTATTTTAAAGTCTTTAAGGGCACTATAGGTTGTAGAATTACTTGAGTTGGATAAGTGTATAAAAAGTTATGCACGTTTGATATGTATGTGCATGGTTGGATACTAATGTGAAAATTATCCTGTATTAGGCATTTCAAATCACAGAAATAATTAAATATATTGTTGTAAATGGTGTTAAAGCTAATAGATAAGTAATGATGTATGTGTTTTCCTTAATGGCCTACATCACAAGATGCTAGTTTGATTATGTGATTAATTGTTAAAATGTTGTGATGATATTAACTGATAGCATGTTGCTCTATTTGTGATAATGTTGATAAAGGAGGTACTATGATATTGTGATAATATTATTTGATAAATGTTGTCTTATATATGATCACTTTATCAAGAATAGGTTATGATGTTGTTAGATGATATGTTAAGATACATGTAATGTTGCATTCATTCTCATGCATCATGTTTTACTAGAAAAGATTGAAAACAATTTTCATGTAAGGAATACTTAAATGAAAAAGAAAAATACAAAATGGGTCATTGTGTGGTGGGTTTGAGTTAAGTTGTACTGAGAGGTAGATCAAATGGTGCTTGCTCTTTTCCCGAGGTTTAAATTTAGCTTTCCCAAGAGGTGGACCAAATGGTGCCTATTTTCCCCCTAGACTGTTGCCTTAACAATAAAACAACTAAGTGATGAGAAAATGAAGATTGAAAAGGAAAATGTGCATGATTTTGCAAAACTGCATAGCATGGCATGTTTAAATTCATTTTTCATTACTTACTAAGCATTAGACTCATAGATGAATCATGTAATAATGAAACTCAAGATTATCAACATGCATAACAACGTAGCTAATAAAGCATACTCATGAGAAGTGTTTGAGGTTTCTATTGCGACTTTGACCTTTTGAGTAGTGTGGCTCATAAATGTATATTTTGTTTAAATGGTTTTGAGATGATCAAAGTATTGAAGTGTTATATTGAAATTGATCAAATATATTTAAAGATAAAAGTCTTCTGCTATGCTAAAGGTTTTCAAAAGCACGTTAAACACATTTTAAAATGTATGGGTATAAAAAAAATGGTTATGAAAATATGGGGCGTTACATGATATATGAAAGAAATAATTATACATGATTAGAAGTAAAATCAATAATTATGCATAACATGGATTTAAGTATAAATTGTTTTCTCTAAACACTTTGAATATTTTAGTATTGTTGAATACATAAATTTAAACTAAATTGTATGAAATTTTAGGATGATAAAATAGACATCTTAAGGAAGAGAATGATATTGAAACCGTGCAATTTTAAGTTCTGTAGCTAAAGTTATATAATTTTGAATTTGAACTAAGTGTTTGAAACACTTATGTTTGGTTTCCAATAAATAATAGATTCAGACAAATCGAATTAGAATTTAAGAATGATTTCTCAAAATAAAAGTTTCCTAAGACATATACCTATGATGCCATGTAATAAAATATGGCCATCAATGTGATAGTGCCACATGTCACTTTGAGATTAGTGACTAATTATGTGATTAAGGTATAATTAGAGGGTTATTAAGCTTAATTAATCACGGTTAATTATGTTAATATTGGAGTTTAGTTTAAAACAAATCCAAATTAATTAGCTTAAGTCATGTGTGTTTAAGAGTGTAATGTCCTGATTTCAATAATGGAAATAAATAATTAATTGAGTATTATTGAAAAGTTATTTGGAAAGTATAAATTAAAGGGCGAAAGTTGAAAAGTGAAAAATTAAAATTTGAATTGTTTTAAAATAGAAAAGAATAAATTAATTAATTAATTAAATTAAATTAATATATATATATAAAACAAAGGAATAGCCAGGATGGCCATTCCTTCGAAGCAGGAGAAAACAGGGGAGAGAAGGGAGAGAGGGCCGAGATCTAGCCGGCCGACGACGTGTGACGACGGAGCTTCGCATGGGTGGACGGCGCACGGGCTGCACCGCTGGACATGAAGCGACGTGCGGTGCGGCGTTCGGCGACGGCGTGCGACGGGTTCAGCGTGCGACGGGCTCGGGTACAACGGGTGAGCTGGTTCGCAGGACACGAGCTGGGTCAGCTCGATCGAAACTCGTACGGCTGATAGGTTGCCAAGGTGAGTCAGTCGTCTTGGTCTACGTCGATTTACTGGATGGATTTTTTGGACAGTTAATGCAGTGGTTGCCGTGGACCTCGCCCTGTCCGCGGATCGACAACTTAAAATTAGTGACAATTACTTGTTTTAGGTGGCAATTATGTTGGTTAGATGATTGTCTGCCAGCTGCCTTACTTCCTGCATGTTAAAAGGGGGGGATGGATCTTCTGCCAGGGGGAAAAATTGGATGAGCCGTGAGGGTGAGTTTGAACTAAGCAATCTGCGTTCCTTCAGTGCACAAAGGACCTCCATCTGTTGATAACGGTAAGGAATTGTAGGTTTGGTGATCAAAGCCCTACCCACAAGTATAGGTTGCAAGTGTTTGAGTGTTCCTTGTTTGTTTTTCTTGATTTTGTATCATTCGTTGCCTTGAATCTTGAATTCTTGTCAATAGATTCTATTGTTGATTTCATTCTCTCATATAGTTCTTGTAGTTGAATTTGTGATTCATTTTATAGCATGCAACTCCGTTTAGAGTTTGGGACTGGATAGAATAAGTTGATTCTGCTAGACTTTTATCATTTGTATTATTAATATGCTTTTTGTATGCACTAAGGTTTTAGCTAGTAGTGTTAAAATCTTCAAGCATATTTCCTTCTAGCATGATTTTCTTGTGATTTCCTAGCATGATCAACTCTTCTAACATGTTGTTTATTGAATGGTGAAGTTGCCTTGTTATAACTCAAGCATGTTAAATTAAATTGTTCAAGTGTGAAATGCCAAGTATGATAAAGTGTAGATTAGGCAAAATATAATAAACATGTTAACACATATTTTAGTTGCTCACACTTGTAATTAATCATGAAGATTTAGTAACTTAGTTTAATTCCAATATGCTAGGTTGTATGAATTTACCTAGTAATTACTAAAGTCTATTTTAAAAGCACGAAAATGGTAGATTAAGTAAAAAATATGATAGATTGTATTGGTTAATTAAAAAGCATGATAAAATGGTTAAGTCTAATTAAGAAACATGAAAATGGTTAAGTTTAATTAAAAAGCATGAAAATGGTTAAGTCTAATTCAAAAGCATGAAAATGGTTAGTCTCTCTCATCGAATGTTCTTGATAATTGTTTTTGCTAAATTTATTATTGATATGTGCTACACTTTCCTTACGGTCTTGGTTATAATATTTACCCTTGATAACTAGAATGTATTCTTCCCTTACTAGTTAAGATTTATTCCTTAATTAGCAATGAATGTTAGGATGAATTGCTAGAATCTAAGGGTTGATGTTCATGGTCTTAGAAACCTTTAGGAAATACACAAATAGGTTGGTATTCATAACGCGAGTTAAAATGACTAATAATGTACGTAAGGGAATTAGCGACCGGGTTAATGGTTCGGATCTAATCGGTAGACTCGGTAAACCAAATGTAAGAACTTCCCGCCCATGGGATTGAAAAGCTTGTCTACTCTAGGGTGTTAGATGCCGAGTTTCCCCCCATTGCCTGCTAGGGTTCTCTAATCTCCCAACTCGATCCACAAGTTATAAGATATAATAGTGAGTAAAGAACGGTTGGATGGATTCCTTTCCGACATAACCAGTTAGAGACATTTGTTGTGTTTTGTATGTTTTCCAATTCCTTACTAAGCCTTTTTAGGCTTACAGTGTCTACTTGTGGTGTAGGTGATTGTAATGAATTGATTAATCCGGGAGCGGATGAGGAAGCGTTCCCCGTGGAGGAGGCGAGTTATCCGGCGAAGCAGACCTGTGTGGCCGTGGCTCTCCAATGGAATTTATGTTTCACGAAGTTTTATTTAAATTCCAAACTTGCTTTGTAAAACTAATTGTGTTTCCGCATTTAACTCTGATAAACGTTTTATTTAAGATATGTGTTTTCGTTATTTGCTCTATTTAATTAACAAGTAATTTTAGTAATCTCTTCGGGTATAAAAAATAAAAAAATTTAAAAAAAAATTTAGTAAGGAAAAAGAGTTTTAAATTGACGAGTCGTCACAAAGAGATGATAAATCATGGTATGTTTTTTATAATATTCATGGATTTAAGGTTAAAATGATACTTTTAGATAAACAAAATGGACAAAAGGGTAATTCTACCCTAAGAGCATTCTAGAAATAAAGAGAATGGCTGAGTTATAAGCCATTTTTTTTATGATGCAGAGAGGGAAAAGGGGAGGAGAGAAAGAGAGGAAGAGAAAAAAGGAAAAATGGTGGGGGAAAATAGAGAATTGGATTTTGCATCCTAGAACAAAGTTGTTCTACACACAAGGAGGATTCTTTTAGTACAAGAATCAAGTCTTTCAAGTGAAGAAGTAAAGGAGATCAAGAGGTAAGAACCCTAAATTAGGTTATTTGTTTAAACTATGTGTGTATTGCATGGTTAAGTGGAAACTTGTGTATAAAATATATAGATTATTGCCATAGTTACTTTTGATATAAAGGACATGAAAGAATAAGGGATAAAGTTGCTGGATTTACTTGAAAATGATTGAATGAAAGAGAACATTTATACAAGTCAATGAATATTGCTTATGGATAGTTTTGGAATAAAGTTGCTACATGAATATAGTAAAGGACATTGAATTCTTAGATTATTTGTTAATATCCCTTGTCTATATCAATGATTGATAATGGTTTGCTTTTGTTGAAATTGATAATATTGGTTGAATGAAAGCATGGAATTTGTATATTTTGATGGTTAAGAAATGTACCTTAAAGGTTTTCTAAACTATGTGGTTAATAAATAGTTTAGGTTAAAGAGCTTTAACTATATAATTAAAATGATCACATTTAATGTTATCTTTGGTCAATGTATATTGGAATTGAAGTTTGGTTGTGTTGATGAATGCAACATTTCCTAAACTGTAATGATTATTAAATAGTTTAGGTTAAATGTTTGAATTTACTAGATTAGATAATCACATCTCATGTTGCTTTTGATTATGTGAAGTTGGTATTGGGGTCTTGATAATTGATTAAAGGCATGAAATGGACACAGATAAAACATGTTTAGATAGATGTGTGACACCAAT
This sequence comes from Begonia loranthoides, assembly GCA_022433065.1. Classification (NCBI taxonomy): domain Eukaryota; kingdom Viridiplantae; phylum Streptophyta; class Magnoliopsida; order Cucurbitales; family Begoniaceae; genus Begonia; species Begonia loranthoides. Next base: position 2,586,685 of record CM039476.1, read on the forward strand.
TTTATGCAACATTTATGCTTGTTAAATAACAAGATTGCATGGTTCATATCACATTTATTATTAGTATGTATTATATGCATTCATTGTATGCATAGAATGGATGCTAAAATCACGCATCATAGAATTATGTATATGTACTTAAGGTTATGCAGAAGGTATGATTGGTCACATTCAAACCTAATATATCTCATCAGTTATGTATTGTGTGATGTATGTAAAGTAAAAAAAATAGAAAGGGAGTGACTGTGTCCCCTTTGAGTTGCAAATCCTTAGCACTCCAAAGGTATTTTGTTGTTCATGTACACACATATTGGAAAAATGTCAATATAGTGTTGTGACATGATTGTGTGCGACTTTACATACGAATGAATTATTATCGTACATATTGATATTCACATATATATTAATACGGTACTTGTTAATAACATTAACATTTAAATTAAATGGAGTACTTGCATTGATTCATTTATCATTGCAGGAATGTGGATAGAAAGTCATTGTATGATATTCATATTGAATACCATTGTAATAATAAAAAGAAGTTTAGATGTTGATCTTAGTAATGGAAAGTGCAGAGATATAGTGAGTTATAATGTGAATTGTAGAGTCATGACATTTAAACAGTGATTTATAATATCATGTGTCTAGACATATTCATATGTGCATCATTAAAGTTCTACATATAAAGGATGATGATAAAAATAATTTGAAATTAAACATCAATTAGAAATGTCTAGATAGTTTTGATTGAAAATAAACTATAAATGTGTAGTGAGATATATACTACACATAGTTATGTTAGAATTGAGAATGAAGTACGTGGAGTATGTACACATGGAATAAAGTTGTGCATAAAAGTAATTGGACATAAGTTTAGAGTATAGTTAGACTATGATTATTTCAATCATATACAATATATATATATA
>CM039476.1:2587620-3006017 GCA_022433065.1 Begonia loranthoides
TAGTTAGACTATGATTATTTCAATCATATACAATATATATATATATATGTGTGTGTGTGTGTGTGTGTGTGTGTGTGTGTGTGTACATATATGTGTGTATATGTGTATATATATATATATGTGTGTGTTTGTGTGTATGTGTATATACATATATATGTGTATATGTGTATATATATGTGTGTGTGTGTGCGCGCGCACGCACGCATTATACACTTCTTATGAGAACCCTAAAATTTTAAATAAAATAAATGCCATATGTAAATTTAAGTCAACAAGTCAAGGGAATGAAATTTGGGTTCTCGGTGAATTATGAAAAATTGATGAATGAATTAGTAGATAGCTAAAGGAAAGAGGATCTAGGTTTTATTAGAAAAATAGAAGTCACTCCCAACAACGCATTCATGAGCTGAGAAATATAGAGGAGAAGAGAGAGACCTGAGAGGACGAGAGATCAAGGTGGCGAGGGAAGAGTTTCAACAGACAATCCGTGCTCTCGAAGTGTCAAGCTGCAAGGTTTGTGGAGTGAACTCACAGGCAAAGGTTGCCTAAGATAATTTTCAAAGCCCGTAGTTGTGTGGTATTGAGTTTGGAATCAGACTCGAAATGTTGAGAATCCATGATGCCCAACGAATGGCTGGCCATAAGAGGTAGAAATCGGCTGAGGAAAGGATTTCCTCCACCCTAGCGGGGTGATGGGTCGAAAAACCATGGCAAATGCTCAAGGGAGTCCCCCTGAAGGTGGGACTTGCGGGAATGACGTTCTACAAGCTAAAGAATTGATCATCCAATGTCGTTCCAAAGGTAGGAATGTTGATTACTCCGTTAAACGAACAACATTTCAGGAGCATGAATGGTTGTTGTTTTATGAAATAGGTGTTGTTTCGCAGGTAGGAATGATGAATCGTTCCGCAGAGTGCAGGTTTGTTTCGTAGTGTAATGACTCGCTTTCTGGAGCGGAATGAACCCGACCCAGACTTTTAATGAGACACGCACTGCGCACATGCCACCAAGTCAAACTTTCTGCGGAACTTCCTGGCTGTATAGTGCCTTGGACTTTGATGTTCCATTGGCCATGCACTATTTTGTGAGGCACGGTTTGTGCCGATTTCCCCATTTCCTCCCCAATATTTTCTGAGTTTCCGGTTAGGTTCCTAACCTTAGTTTAGGACCTCTCCCTTTCTGTATATTCTGACTTGATGGGGAATTTCCAATTCATATTTTAGGCTCGAACGAGCTCGAAGACTTCGAGTCTATGCCTGAGGTTGCTACCCCTTCAGATAGAAGGAGAGACTGTTGTCAAGGTAGGAATTTTATACTTAGTTGCTCTACATTGCATTGCATCATTTTTCCAAAATTATATTTTGTGGGTTGTCATGTATGAGAACCTGACGGGGAGTTTTCGACAGCACTTTAGTTTTTATACTATGCATGTATGTGAGTTTTACACGTTTATTTCACGTGCATGGTATTTCATGATATGATTTGATTCTATTGTGTGAGCGATGTATCCTCCTGATACTTTGGACGGTCTTGGTGTCAAAGTATCATGAGGCTATCCCCAGTGCATCTCCTACTATGTGGAGATGTTAATTGTGTGATGTGTGAAAGATGGGAATAGAAAGGCGATGACACTTCCTTGGATTTCGAATCCCTAAACCTAATCAAGGTGTTTATGATATGGATTGTGTCGTTGCAGAGCTTGCTCACTGGCAACTCGGGTGATAAGCAGAGTCTTCGGACCGCCGTCATTTGTTTTTCTCCAGGCTCTGTGCTGTCATAAACAGTTGGAACATTTCTGTGTGATTGATCGGAGGAGTCTCTAAGTGTTCCTTCAATTTCACTGATAATGGTTTTCAGTATAAAATATGACAAGAGTATTTTGACTTATAGCTACCTATGTATACAACTATGTTTTCTTTAATGGCTCGTCGGGAGCCTTTGGGGCTAGTTTTCCTTAAAAGATGAAAATGGTTTGAAATCTTTTGAGAAATGGCGTGATTTCCCCAAATCCATGGTTTTGAAAAAAAAGGTCAAACAAGTTTTACACGCGCATTGCATTTAGTATAAGTTTCTTATTGAGTTAGTCACATATCCCAACGACCCTTCCCCTTCAGGTAAAAACAAGAGCAATTAGGCTTGCGTAAGATCGAGTTGAAGACTTCCCTTTTATTCACTTTCGTTTTCTTAGTTGTATCTTTATTTCTAGGTAAGTGTGCTGTTGGATAATTTGTTTCATACTTTGGTTTTGGTTTTTGGACCACTGGATTATATGCATAGTTTAATTTGGACATGTAATTTTATATTACCGTACTATTAACTCTTACAATTACTATGTGGACCATGGCCCATCGCAAGTGGGCCATGGCTAGGAATTTTATTCAAGTCTTTCACAAATTTCAACTAGCCTTGGCTGCCTGATCGGGTCTTCTCTAAGGATCGAATCCTTTGGATTGATATTTCTATCAGGCTCACTTCTGGGTCATGACACTTCTTATATAAAAAGGCGTGACCCATTGATGATATTAATAAAAAGTATATAGAGTATTGATTAATATATAAATAATGTGATGTGTGATCATTAATATTGATAAAAGTTGAAAGTTGAAATTAAGGTTGTAAAGACTAATCATGTAGAGCGTTAGTGCATTATTAAATGTGATCTCTGACTTTAGTGAAGGAACTTCACGAATACGTCAATTTCTAGCTCCATTTTTCCAATTCGAATTTCTGTTTTGAGTCCATTCGGATTCGAGCATGGAAACTGGAATCCTTTGGTTGTTTCTGTGTTGTTGTTATAAATTTAGTGTTTATGTAGGGATTTGGACCAATTGGGGGTGGAAATCATTAAAAATGTTTGATTTTTTGAATTGTCCATCGCTGGAACGTGGGCTACGGGCATCCGCAGGGGCCTGAAACGTTCGCACGAGGTGTCCACTCTTGGGTCGGCCGTCCGCATTGGATTTCAAAACTGGTCTAGGAGACCGCATCTGTCATCCACTATACGATCCGAACAACTGCGACAACCCTTTTAGGTCAAATTTCATCGAGCCTCTGTGAGGTCTGCGGCCATGACTTCTCTTCATCTTGTTCAGTTTCTTGGGTGGTCCCAATTGATCATAGTCGTGCTTTGTCTAACTTAGTTGTGTCTTCTGACCACTGCTTGTTTTCCATTTGGCCACAATTGGGTTTCATCGACTATTGCTTTGTCCCGAGTGATCATAGTCGTTCTGTGTAGACACTATGTGGTCTTGGTTGACCATTGTCGTGTCTTGTCAACACTAGGTGGTCTCAATTGACTGTCATTTTGTCTTGTCGACACTTGTTGGTCCCAGTTGACCCTAGTTGTGTTAGGTTCACTCCAACTACATCTATTCGACTGTTGTGTGATTTTGGTCGACCTATGTTATGTCTTGCCAACTGTTGCCTTGTCCTCGATTGAATGCAATTGTATCTCGTCAATTGCAACTGTGTCTTGTTGACCAATGTCCCCTTCGGGTTGAATGTTGATGTGCCTGGTCAAATGCTATTATGTCTTAGTCAACTGTATAGTGTGATTTTGTAGAGTTGAGTTTAGTGACCTTCACTCGGTTTCCTTAGCTGTATCTTGTTTCTAGTCAATATGGCTTCTTGGTTCAATGCAAGGGTACTTTTTGTTCCTTGATTTGAGCCGAGAAATCTTTTGTTAGTTCTTATGGTCTGATTTTGAATCCTAATTTGGGACTCGTGTTTGTCCTTAGTATTGATTTGGGTTTGAGACCGGTTTGGTTTTAGGTTCTGACGGTTTTCCTAGTTTCAATGTCTATTTCTGATGGAACGTGCGGTTGGTTGGCAAGGTTTCTATCATCATTGAGGTAAGATTTTCTACTTTATCACAATACATTGCATCATGATTTTCAAAACCTTATATTGTGGGTTGACACATATAATGATGATGTGTCATTATATTTCTAATGGATTTTCTACTTTATCACAATACATTGCTTGTGCACTGTGTGACAATGGGTAATAGGGCGGTGATGATGTGCTCCTTGAGTTTTGAATCCCTAAATTTGATTAGGGTGTATTTGTTTTTGGGTTTTGTTGTGGCTGAATGGTTCACCGACAATTCCTTTGGTGTGGCTAGATCTTCGGGTCACCCTCACAGTTCTCTCTTCAAGCTCATGAAGTGTTGACATCTTCAGACTACCACATTTCTATGTGATTGTATCAGAGTGGTCCTTGAGTGACCCTCCTTTTTCATGGATCCCAGTTTATAATTTTTGAAAAATGATGTTGGCTTATTTTACTATAGTTGACTATGTATCTAATGAAGTTTTGATGATTGCCTCAATGGTGGCTCGTGGAGCTTGTTTTGATGATAAATAATGTTTTATACGATTATAAACTCATGCACTAGTACGACTACGAGCAAGAATTCGATACTACATTTTTGTTTTATCATGGTTTTGATGTAAAAAGATAAAGTTAGTTTTGCATATATTGCATTTAGTATAAACTGTGTACTGAGTTTGTCACTCATCCTAACTACCCTTTTTTTCCTAGGTTTTGATCGTGGTGGTTCAAGGTGTGGTTACTTTAGGTTTATTTGACCTTGGTGAGGATTTATTTCTTTTTTTTAGTTTGTAAAATTCATCGTATGGTGTTGAATGGTTTCATTTCCTGCACAATATTTTTCTTTCAATTGATTTTTATGTTATATGCATCTCTTGTTGATTACTCTGTGTAGGGGTGTGCAAACCGAACCAGAATTGAAGAACCAAACTAGAAACGATCAATTCATGTCAGTTCAGTTCAGTTTTGCACATAAAAAAACCAAATTTTGGTTCATTTTGGTGAGAACCGGGTGTTTCAATTCGGTTTTCTATTTTGGTTTCTCAAAACTGACAAACCGAAACTGAAACCGCATTTGAGCCTTTTAGGGCTATTCAAGTGTTCGATCCTCGTTTCGTCTTCAGGCCTAGTTGGGATTCGCAATGCAGATCGCAAACTCCACTGCACTCTCCAGCGCTTAAATCTACAACTGTAGATTACAGAAGACAACTTGCTAGATGCTAGTTGTTGCTTTACTTCGGAAACTCATGTCGCCACTCACCACGTCGCCATCTTGGTCGCCAGTCAGAGACACACCATTGCCCTCAGCCGCCACTCTCCTCTCGCCTCTCGCCTCTCGCCCAATTGCCCTCAATTTGCCATCTAGCTCTGGTTGAGATTGTTCAGTAATTAATAATTTTTACAATATGGTGGCTTGATTATCTAAATCTAATATTATGATTATATGCTTCCTCTCTACTTATTTGCTTCCTCTATGCTTCTTTGCTTGCTTGCTTACTGCTTAGTGATTGCTTACTGCTTAGTGAGACCAATGGTCTAATTATTTGCTTTTGATTATTTTAAAATACAGAGAAAAACAATACAGATGATTGTTGTGATTCTGATTATTTGCTTCCTCTATTCTTATTTGCCTTCTTCTTGCTTGGAGGTTTCCCATAAATCTTTTAGCATTTTTCATGGAAGGATTGGCTTTCACTAGGGGCTGTGCACAACTATTGTTGGATGCTCTCTGTTGCTTTCTATTTTGGTGCTCGATTAAACCGTAATGAAAGGTATGAACGAGTTTCAAATTGGTATTGATTTAATGTTTTAGTTGACCTCTTAATATTGAATAAGAACGTGTTTTGCTATTTACTGAACTAACTACATTTTTCCCTTCTTGTTAAATTTGATAAGAGACTTTATTTTTTTTGGTGGATATTTTGGATGTAGAGAGTCTTGACATTGTTGAGAATTACACTCAAAAAACGTTCTGCATTATGGGGCGTTGTTCAACGAGGATTTGAAGGGTCAAATGGTAACCAAAGTAAACCTATGACCTATGGATTTTGATGCTCCAGATGTTTAGTTTCTGATGGTTCAAGTTTCAAGTCGTTTGGAGTTCCCTAGAAGAAGTTATGATGGTTTTAGTAACCAAAGGTCAGATATTACATGGTTGTTTCATATTATGTCTTTAATGTCTTTAAGGTCTTTTAAGTATGTTTAATGCTTTAGTTATTGTACGAATTTGAAGAGTCTTATTGAGTCTATAAATATTGTACTATGCTCATTTGAGAAAATAAAGTGAAATACGAATCTTGAAAAAAACTTGGTGTAGTGATCCTCTCTTCTCTCTCCAAAAACAAACACTCTAATTGTTGTCAAATTGGTATCAGAGCTATGTCGTACCATGGGAGCACACCGTTGGGACATATGCCGCTGCCACGACTCACCAAGATGAACTACAACAATTGGAGCATTTAAATGTGTGCATTGCTTGGTGTACAAGATGCGTGGGAAGTAGTCGAAACCAGTTTCACGGAGACGGAAGCCACTGGCGCCTTGACAGCAAATCAAACAAAAGCGTTGAAAGAAACGCAAATGAAGGACAAGACCGCTCTCTATCTCATGTTTCAAGCAGTAGATGAGTCGGGTTTTGAGAAGATTTCTGGTGCAACAACTTCAAAGGAAGCATGGGACAATTTGCAAAAAGTGTTCAAGGGTGCCGATCGAGTTAAACAAGTGCGGCTTCAAACTCTTCATGGCGAGTTGGAGGCCATGAAGATGAAGGAGTCGGAAGACATATCAACCTACATCACGCGTGTGCAAACGGTAGTGAATCATCTTAAACGCAATGGAGAAACCCTCACAGATGCAAGAGTCGTGGAGAAAATTCTTCGGTCATTGACGGAGAATTTTGAGAATGTTGTATGCGCAATCGAGGAGTCAAAGAATTTGGAAGAGATGACCATCGATGAACTTACGGGATCTCTTGAGGCACATGAACAAAGGAAGAAGAAGAAGACACAACAAGTCTTGGAGGAGGCCTTACAAACAAAGATAACGATGATAAGGTAATGTAAGCGCAACATAACCGAGGAAGAGGATGTGGCCGTGGAGGTCATGGTTTTGGTCGCAGAGGAGGACGCGATCATGGAAATAATCATGAAGAGAAGGGTGAGACCAGCCAACAAAATTGGCGTGGACGAGGACGCGGTCGTGGAAGAGGTGGTTGGTCGAATCGTTCTACTGTCGAGTGTTACAATTGCAGCAAGTATGGACACTACGCAAAGGAATGCTATTCCAAGAAGAAGGTCCAAGAAAACATGAATCTAGTCGCGAAAGATGAGATGAAAGATGATAGCGTTCTTATGATGGCTCAGAAGGACACCAATCCGAAAAACGATACGGTATGGTATCTCGACACCGGTGCTAGCAATCATATGTGTGGACACAAACATCTCTTTGTTGATATGCAAGAGATTAAAGACGGACACGTGTTTTTTGGAGACGCCTCGAAGGTTCAAGTTAAAGGCCGAGGAAAAATACATTTTTCAAAAAAGATGAAAATGACCAAGTAATGCCTATCAAGCAGTGGCTAGAAGAGAGAAAGCTACTACAGGCAGAGATGCAACAATTGAGAGAGAAGTTAGAAATGTCTCAAAGAATAGCTAAGGCTAAAGCACAACTCAAGGAAGAGTTGAAGGTGAGATTGGAGATGCTGGAAGACGGACTGAATCAAGTTTCAAGCTCCCCCATGAATCCTAGCACCTTATGCGGGCCTCTAAAAACAGAAAAATCCAATAACATTCTTGGTTTCATAACAAGCAAAGGCGGACTTAAGAAGAGGTCAACCTCACACCCAAGGGCATCTGCAGTCGGCAGGAGCTTTACTCTGCAACAACCAGATGAAAAAGGAGCTGCAATGGAGCTAAGGAGATCAAAGAGCCTGAAAAAGAGGTATAGTTCTGGAGCAAATGTGTTGAAAAGAGGTATTTGGGTATCAAAAGGCAAAGTAGTAGATAGTGGTGAACATATGTGTGTGGAAAATAAGTTGAACACAGTCAACAATGGCGATGATGAAGTTGTCGAAGGAACTAAAACCAAAGGCAAAACGAAAAGTGGTGGTAACGTTGATGATGGAGATACAGTCTCAAGCTTTTTGCATGATCGACTGCAAAAGGAGGTGATCTATCTCAAGAAGCTGTACGGAGATGTAGATGACCGAAAAAGTACAACGGAATACATGTTCTATATGGGAGACACGGCATTCACATGGCTTTTGAAGAAACAGCCGATCGTGACTTTATCGACATGCGAGGAGGAGTATGTGGCTGCATCTTGGTGTGTGCGCCACGCAATTTGGTTAAGAAATTTGCTACATGAGTTAAATCTTAAGCAACATGAGGCAACCGAAATACGAGCTGACAACAAATCAGCAATTGAATTGGCAAAGAATCCAGTTCATCATGAGAGAAGTAAGCATATAGATGTTCGTTTTCATTTTATTAGAGAACATGTTAAGAAATGAGAAGTGTGAATGAGTCACGTTGCAATTTGTGATCAAGTGGCAGACATTTTTACAAAACCACTGCAAACGGTGCTGTTTGAAAATCTCAAGAAGATGATCAGGATGAAGGATCGGAAATGTTTGAGTTTAAGGGAGGAATTTGTTAAGAATTACACTAAAAAAATGTTCTGCATTCAGGGGCGTTGTTCAACGAGGATTTGAAGGGTCAAATGGTAACCAAAGTAAACGTCTGACCTTTGGAATTTGATGCCCCAGATGTCTAGTTTCTGATGGTTTAAGTTTTAAGTCGTTTGGAGTTCTCTAGAAGAAGTTATGATGGTTTTAGTAACCAAAGGTCAGATATTACGTGGTTGTTTCATATTATGTCTTTAATGTCTGTAAGGTCTTTTAAGTATGTTTAATGCTTTAGTTATTGTACGAATTTGAAGAGTCTTATTGAGTCTATAAATATTGTACTATGCTCATTTGAGAAAATAGAGTGAAATACAAATCTTGAAGAAAACTTGGTGTGGTGATCCTCTCCTCTCTCTCCAAAAACAAACACTCTAATTGTTATCGGACATGTCATTCTGCCACGGGTTGAGTTTTGGTGCCTTACGTGTTAAGACCATCTTCGAGACGGTAGCTTTTTTTAAGTTCTAATTCCACATATTATACTTTACTAGAATCTTGATTAATGATTAAAAAAATGGATATGAATTGGGCTACAATAACTGTCATGAGCATCGAATGGCTGATTTTCGAAGTATCATAAGTTAATTAGGTTTCCTTTTCTCGGTTTTCAATTATGTATTTGGTTCACTATTCCAACAAAACGTTTGTTGTTTTTAGTTTCTTTCTTTCATATTTGAAACTTGAATAAATTTGGTTTCATTATGGTTACAATGGCTATACTTTTTAGTATTTATCTGTAAAACATTATTAAAATTTTGGAAGTTAATATAAAATTACCTGTTGTTACATGCATGTCATTGGTACTAGTGTTTAGGAAAAAAAGGGTAAGATGTGTAAAAATTTTGAGGACGGGTATTTTTAGTTGATTATCTTCGCAAATCTTGTCCATTCAATTGTCATGTATATTGGAATCTATGGAGTTTGATGCTTTAGTATCCCGTAAGGTTGAAATATTTACAATAATATTTTCCACATGTCATATATGTTGGTATGAAGCATTTTTCACATGTCTTGATTAATGATTAATAATAACAATTTTGATTATTTTGATATTTAAAAGAAAAAGTGTTAAAATCAGAACCAAACTGGAACCAAAATGTTAGTTCAGTTCCGATTCGGTTACGGGAAACCGAAAACTCGATTTCAGTTTGGCAATGGTCGAATCGAAACCCAACTGGTTCAGTTCGGTTCCACATCAAAACCGAACCAAACTGGTTTTTTAACACCCCTAACCATGCGGACCTTATCTCATTTCTTTAAGTTTGGAGCATTATTTCATCTTAAGTTTTTTGCTAACATTCTTGCCTTGGGCTGAACAATTGGATCTTCTTCAAGAATCGAGTCGAACAATTTAACATAATTAAATTTAACATTAATTATAATTAGAACTTAGAAATCTTTTGCCTTTTGGAGTATGGAGGGTAGGGTATTATGTTCATCTAGTCTACTAAAATTTTATGCTTATGTAATGACACCAGTGTAATACATGTTATGATAAAGATGGCCTCACCACCCTCAAGTAAAGTGTTGTTGAGTGAACTGTTAGCCTAGAGGGTAGTGCCTGATATAACATTATTGTTCTAGTTATTCTGTACTTATTTATAACTTAACATCTAATCATATATTGAAAAATAAATCACTATTTGATGTGTATTTTTTCTTGGCAAAATTAATTAATTCACTCAAATGTTAATTTATTAAAATTTTATATTCATAGTAATGATAATATAGTCCTGAGAAATTTACTCTTTTAAGTTGACAAAGAATAAAAATTATGAATCTTTCTAGTGTCTAATAATTACATGTGCTAACTCGATCAAGCATAATGAGTCATGTGATGCTCAAGACATACTATTTCTATACTTTTTTGTTACAATTATCATATGAAGTGACCAACTTCACTAAGATTGTTACTTAAACCATATGAGATGGATATGATATATATAACTAAATGTACATGACCATTAAATTTTATTTCATTGATAATAAAATAAAAATGATGTCAATATGCATAATCCTTCAAAAGCATAATATGTACAACAATTTTGCACTTTTCCTTGAAGATATCGTCATCAACTGTGGTAGCAATGTACTAATAGACAACACTACCTAATTCTAGAAGTAACTAGGGGTGGGCAGGAACCGACCGGAACCGAGAACCGAACCTGGAACCCAACTCGGTTTCGGATCTGGTTCTGTTATCGATTCTGTAAATTGGGTGATAATCGGTTCTCGGTTCTTTGGTAATTATCGGTTCTGGTCCTCGGGTATTGGGAGAAGAACCGAGAACCGATTATCACTTACTTTCCCCCATTTTCTGTAACCCTAACCCGCATCCCAAACGGCAAATCCCCAATTTTCTGCAACCTGTTGGAAGGAACCGAGAAGAAGGCGACGACGACAGAGAAGCTGTGAGCCTGCGACGACTGACGAGCACCGATTAAGAGAAGCTGAGAAGAATGCGACCTGACGACGACGACGACTACGAAGGTGCGACCTGACGACGAGCCTGAGAAGAAGGCGACCTGACGGCGACGATGACTACGAAGGTGCGTGCGACAACGACAGAGAAGCTGAGACGACGAGTTGACGACAGAGAAGCTGCGAGCCTGCGACGACCGACGAGCACTGCGAGGAAAACAGGCTCATGCTCGGATGATTTTGTCAGGGTTCGATCCGACTGTCTTCGTTGCCAATTGTTTGATCCAGTTGTACGTCAAGTGTTTTGCTTTGGGTGAAGCACATAAGGTGTTCGAAAAAATGCCTCAAAGGGATGATGTTTCTTGAAATACTATGATTTTCGGCTATGCTGGAGCTGGGAAGATGGAAATTTCTCAGTCATTTTTCAACGCGATGAACTACAGAGAGGCAGGAAAACAGCAAGGGGAGGAACCGAGTCGGTTCCTGACCCAGAACCAACCTCGGTTCTGGTTTCGGTTCCATTGCCTATCGGTTCCGAGTTCGGTGCCGTGAAGTCGGAACCGAGAACAGACAAATCGGTTCCAGACGGTCCGGAACCGGAACCAAACCCGAATTGCCCACCCCTAGAAGTAACTTATGTTGCTAATAATCTTTTCTTTTCCCAATCTCATGCTTAGTTACAAATTTCGCTTTGTAACAAAGCGAAAGACATTCGTAAACACTAAAAAATTATTGATAATATATAATCTAAAAAAATGGCCTATTTAGACCTAATCTTATATCATAGGTTCAGTGGTAGCCAATGCATTAAAATATATGAACTTTGTAAAACTTTGTCTAACATTGTCTTTGCATATATCTTTTCAAATGTCATAGCGTAAGATTATGATATTTTAATACAATATTATTCACTTTAAACCTTATGATTTTGTTTCAAAGTTTTACTCAAAAGATCTTTTATTAGTTGTAGATGAAAACTTACTTTTTAATTAGTAATATCTACGTTATTCAAGTAATGGGTAATTACACAATTTTACTTATTGTTTGGTTTCTCGCCCTTAGATGAGTGTCTACAACATATGTTCCTTTAAAACAAGAAATGCATGACTAATGCAATGAATATATGATTGAACATTTGCATGACATATTTATAATAATTGGAAATGAATTGTTAGAGTTTAGTAAGGCTCAAATTCTATTTAGACCGCGTCAGTAGACTCGCATTGTAGATCTCATTTAGAATTTTGTTTTCTCTATAAATTCATATAAGTTAAAGTCACAAAACTTGTGGTTGTATTTTGATATTCTATTATCATATGCCTGTGAATTTTTCTTTAAAGGGTTTTTCCACGTAAATGCTAGTGTTTCACATCATATTTTTTTTCCTAGTTATTATTCGATTTCATAACAAGTGGTATCAAACTTTGATTTTGAGAGTGCGTGTTTCCAAATGTGTTGAAACAAATTTTTTTTTTGTTGTTTCACATCGAACAAGGTTTTTGTAATTTTTTTTTTTAAAAATTACAATTTTTTGAGAAAAGAAAAAGAAAAAAAAAAGGAAAAATTGTTCCCCCTACTATTCGTTTTTTTCGTGAAAAATAGTTCTTTACGACATAGAAATAGTCACCACCAATGATTCTCGCTTAGCCCTATAACGCCCCATAAACTTAAAACCCTTATTATATATATATATATATATATATATATATATATATATATATACATCATATATCAATTCATAAAAATCATATCTTTAAACGATACATCATTTTCTATATCACAAAGTTCACCTATGAGTATAACGCTTAATAAAAAATGCATATGACACATGACTATAAGATGCAATTTGTAAAAATCATATCTTTTTCAATCAACATTCTTTTCTTTTTCTTTCACTTAACAATCTAGTCATTGTGAGTAATTCAGTCTATGGGAGAGAGTGACATCATTTGGTTCATCTTATGTGAGACAACCAAACTCGAACCCTGTCCACAACAATTATTTCAGTCAGTCTTTCATTAATTCTTATCTTTCTTAATGAAAACATTTTTCATGATGCATGAACATATACGTGACACATAATGACAATCTAACATGCATGAACATAACAATAAACACGTCCTCGATCAACGTCTCAGTATGAACAGTAAACAAACAATAATTATATCCTCAATCAACAATCCGTAGGAATCACAACATATCATCATCATTAACAAAGTTCCTCAATCAACGACCAATAGAAATCATATCATCAATTAATATCAGAACGTGAATAGTGAACAGTAAATAATCCAACAGAAATCATATCCTCGATTAGCAGTCAGTAAGCATCATAAACAGAATATCATCAAAACAGTATCCTACCTTAACACTTTGTAATGCAGCCAAAGGTCAAACACAAGCCACATATCACTTACCTGGAGTCTTCAATAAAGTCTTACTATCTAACTCTTCTCCAACACGTTTAGTTAATCATAAAGAAAAGATGAAACTTCATAAACTACACAATTTCAAGAACTGCTTTATCGCTCTATACCATTATCCATCAAACATATACATTTAGAGAGCTTGGGCGAGAATCCACCCGAGAGCTTGAGAGAAAATTCATGTTGACCTCACGGCTCTAGGGTGATTAGGGTTTTGATCCAACCTTTCATATTTATAGACCGTCCAACTGAGAATCCCGCGAAAGAAAATCTCGCAGAAATTGTATCTTAAGTTTATCTTTTCCTAATAGTCCAAGAATCAAGTTGCAGCTTGCGGATAATCTGAAAAAACAAACTCGTTTAAATTTGTCTACAGCAGTCACGGACGTGTAAGCTAATGTTGCGATCGTTCGCTTCATTTATTTCATCCAATGGTAATCTGCCATGTTAGCATTTATACTTTCATTTGCGGTCGTCAACGTTACCACAGTCACAAATCTTTTCAGGGAAGCCAATGCTTCTGCGGATACTTCATTCCACATACATTTCCTCGCTTCAACGACGACGTTTCATTCTATTTTTTTTATCTTTTGCAGACATCTCCCTTTTCGTGGAAGAATACGCTTCCGCACCTCCACTATTCACCACAGATTCTCTACACGAAACGACGACGTTTCATTCTTTAACTTATTCGCTGTAGATGCGTTTCCTTTTGTAGACACTCATTTTTCCACATATACATCATCTTATCCTAATACGATGTCGTCTTCCTAGACAATAGACGTCTCTTCATCCACGGATTCATTCCCTTCCGCAACAACATTGTTTACCGCAGACGTTCATTAACTCCAAACGACGGTGTTTTCTTTTTATTTTATTAATTCTTTCTGTGTGACATCGTTCTTTTTTGCGAGGAATCTTTCCTTTTTACGGAAGCATCTTTCCTTAAATTTGTCATTTCACACTTCATCCTTTAATTTGATAAAACGCTCCTTCCTCTTCCCACATCTTTGTGGCATTTGTCATTTCCACATAGGCATCTTTCCTTTCTTAGGATCCTTTAGCTAAATGACAATGTTTATTTACTTAATACTCTCTGTGAGACAACTTCCCTTTTCGCACAGAATGTTCCTTTTCCTCGAAAGTATCTTTATTTATTTTGTCTTCTTCCACATTTTTCTCCATCTTTGATCCTAGCCGTTCCTTGACCTCATCCAATGGTTGTTGTGTCATCCGTTCATCCATTAAACATTCATTCATCAAAACAACATCGTCTCATTCGTGGATACACCCACATCAGTGGATTCCACCTTTCCGTGGACACCTATGCTCCCACGAATCCTAACACTTCCGCATTGCCGGGCAATAGCTATCTAGCACGTATACAATCCTTCGCAGACATTTCACCTCCGCAGACACATTTCTTTCGGTGGACACAAATGCCTCTACAGATACCAGTTTATCTGCATGCCTACCAATATCTGATTGTCCTTTTTCCCATCTGATGGTCAAACTTTCGTCTACCTAAATATAACATGCGTTGCCTGTGATGTTAGATCATCTATCCCTTCATCCTAACCATTCGATCCAATGATGATCGTCCCTTATTCTGGCGAACGTCCACTACCTTCATCTAACAGTCTACCATGATCCCAATCTCATCATCTAACGGTTCACATTGTCTTCATTTCCTTGTGCGTTCAAATCACCTCTGCGGATGCAAATGCTCCCACAACACTTCTTTACCTCATTCTTTCTTCTTTCCTGTATGTGCTCAGTTTCCTAACTCATTAATTAATTCATTAAATCTTATATTTTATTAAAACATGATCTTGCACATTAGTTTTTCTCTTATTTTGAATCCTACTTAAAATTTTCATAAAATATAATTCCTTCAAATATTATAACTTGTCTAATGAATTTTATATTTTATTACATCATTAATTTTCACTACACACTATCTTTATTTTCTATTATGACATTAGTACTCCAATAATATTCTAAAATGCCACATCATCTATGAAAATATTTTTGAAAATTTTTGGGGTCTTACAAGCCCAACCACATATTCGCCCATTGAAGATCGGTGTCCCTTCGTTGACAATCCGCCATCTCTGGTCAGTGCTCTCCTTTTGCAGGTCATCTTTCTCATGGAGAAGAAATCCATCAGTTCGACATTGGTGATTTTGAGCAAAATTTTATTTTCAAAGTTTTGATTTTCAACGTCATTTTCAGATTTGTAGTTTGGTCCTGCACGCAAGTGTTTTGTTAGAAAAGCTATGATTTTTCCAAGAATATCCGAATTTTTTTAGATTAGTTTTGGTTAAAAATTCAAACTTTGTTCAAATTTTGGTTAAAAATCTAAACTTTAATCGCTTGAAATTTTTTGGGGAGATTTGGCAATTTTTGGGTGAATTTTATTTGGGGCTGATTGGTTATTGCAGAAATTTCTTGAATCTTTTAGGACTTCTTTTAAAATCTTATGATATGCGTGATTTTTCATTTCAATATTTGGAATATGAATATTTTATTGTAGCTAATGATTTTTTGAGTCATATATTTTGTTGAAAACAATGTTTTTGGGGACATGAGAACTTTGAAATTATAGCAGCTCGCCCTGTGAAAAGGGTCTGTCCCATATCAGTGGGGGTGCTTAATCTTACATCGCTTGGAAGAGTGAAAAATGCATAGTTTATAAGTAGGGTTCTCTTCTCTACCTAGGACAACGAGTTTTGGGTTAACCCTAAAAAGAAAATTGTGCGAGCTTCGGCGCAAAGTAAATAATATGGTACCAGGAGGACTGGGTGACGTTACAAATTATATCAGAGCCAAAGCCTAATCAGAAGTGTGGCCGACGGGGACGTCGTGTCCCTAAGAGGGAGATTGTTGCAGCTCGCTCTGTGAAAGTTAAGATGACCCCTGTGAGGGTCCAACCTATATCAGTGGAGGTGCACAATCCCACATCGCTTGGGAGAGTGGAAAATACAAGGTCTATAAGTAGGGTTCTCCTCCCTACCTAGTACAATGCATTTTGGTCTAACCTCATGATGCACTAGCGAAAGGGGTAAGAAATAACTTGTAAATAATTGAAGAAGTATTGTTGAAGTGTTGGTAAAGAGCCCTTTGATGTTTGATCAACTGAATATGTGTTATTCAAGAGCAGCGGTCAATCAATGAAGGCAGTGATCGATCAAAAGGGAAACACAACTGGCGGAGATTGACCGATTCTTGGAGGATTGGATTGACCTAACTTCGCGGTCGAGCAGAGGGTCGACCTCAAAAAAGGCAGTGGCAGACTTATGAAGGGATCGGTCGAGCGGGCGATCGAGCTGATCGACCGGTTCCTTTATTTCTTTATTTGGCCTCAAAACTCACTTTCAGAAAGTCAACTTTGGAAGCCAATAACTCCCACGTTTTAGAAGTTTTTGAACTGAAATTTGGATCACACCTTCTTGAATGAATAAGGAAAGAACTCCTTCAAGTACTTTGAAAAGAACCTTCAAGAATTAGGAAATATGCTGAGAAGAATTCAAGTGGTCAAAAATAGCAAGTAATGAGCTTGCTAGTTCCAAATGGATGATTTGTTGATGGAAAATGACTCTTGATGGTTGGACACCACTTCACACAACCTTACCCAAGAGTTTTTTGTATTCAAACTTCAAAGTCTCAAACATAAGTACTAGGGGGCTTTATATAGCCAATTACAAAGCATAAAATAGGAAACAACAAAATAGGAAACACAATTGGTTGATTAGTAAACTAGGGATTTAGTAACTTTCTAAAGCTAATATTTTAGTAACTCCTTGTTGGTTTTGACTCCACGAAATGGTGACTCTTGAAAGCTACTTTCCTTTAAGAATTGCCACTTAGATTGTTGCCAAATCTATGCTTCAATCGGCTCCCTTTGTCCACTTGCTCTTGGTAGATTAAGGAAGGTTTCCTTATCTTTTTTTCTTTGGTCTTTCTTGCCCTTCAAGCATGTCTTTTTGAGCCACGCCCTTTTGACTTTCTTGGGTTGATAGCTTTTATATTTGGGCCTTTGATGAGTTACCTCCAAAATGGTTAGAAGGCCATTAGTTGATGATACATTGGGCCTTTGTCTTTATAGATGGACCTTGTAGTTCATCATCCTCTTCGGGTGTTTGAGGATTTGACCTCAAATCATCTTTAAGCTTCAACTTTTCTTCATCCTTTTTTGTGACAACTATGGTTGACTTCAGCTTACTTTCCTTTAGTGCTTCATAATATTTGGCAATTTGCTTTGGTTGGAGTAAAGCTAGTTTGATCGTCTTTCCATTGAATTTGAGTGTGTAGCAATTTGTGAAGCCATCATGCATAATCTTCCGATCATATTATCATGGTCTCCCCAAGAGTAGGTGACTTGCGCACATCGGAATTACATCACATAATACTTTGTCCCAGAAACTTCTGATAGAGAATTCAATTTTAGCTTGCTTACTAACCTTGATGTCTTCTTTATCGTTTAACCAACTTAGCTTGTAAGGAGTCAGATGCAAGGTTGCCTCTATTCCCAATTTCCTTACTAGATCCGTTGAAAAAATGTTAGCACAACTTTCTCTATCAAATAATTAGAGAGCAAAATTTTTTCTTGACTTTGCAACAACTATGGAAGATGTTTTCTCTTTGACAATCGTCGATACTTGCCTTGGTAGTGAGTGCTCTTCGAATGACCATAAGGAGGGGGTCCTCTTGAGCATACAAGGTCTCCACGTGTGCTTCCTCCTCGGGTGTCTATTGTGCTTCACTTTCATTCTCACTTTCAACCACATTAGTGACTTCGTTCAATACCATCAGCTTCGTATTTGGACATTGGCGGGCATAGTGTAACATTTGATTTCTCTTGTCTTTGGCTTTGGTGCTTCCATAGGTAATTTCTTGTCGTCACTTGTCTTTGTAGTAGCACTTTTCATGTTTATACCCTTGTCATCAAGCTTAGGTGATGGGTTGGAGAAGCTTGTATTTCATTAAGGGAGTCGACTAACCTTCTTTTTCTCTTTTCTTTTCTTTTGTCTCTCAACCTTTAGAGCAACCTTGATCACATGATCCTAGGTGTTGTAAGATTGTAGTTCAATAATGTCTCCAATGTCATAGTGAAGTCATTGGATGAACCTTGCAATTGTTTGGTCTTCCAACTCTTGCAAGTCACATCTTGTTTGAAAGGTTTCGAACTTGGCACCATACTCTTCGACGGTGGAGAAACCTTGCTTGAGGCTTTGCAATTGGTAGTAGAGTTCTTGATAGTAATGGCTTATAACGAACTTCTCACTTATGAGCCTCTTTAATAGTATCCAAGTCTGGATTCCCTCGCCCATTTTTCTTCTCTTTGCACTAATGTTGCTCAACCATATGCTTGCATATCCCGTGAACTCCAGTGTTATTAGTTGCACATTCCTTAGTTCCAAAAAATTGTAACATAAAAATATTCTTTCCACCTTTTCCATCCACTCAAACTAATCGTGACCCTTGCTTGAGCCGTTGAACGGCAGGATGGATATCTTGAAAAGATTCAAATCGTCCTTTTGGGTTGGTCTTCTTTGAGGAAAGTCTCTATACTCAATTACTTCTCTTGCAAAATCTTCTTCACTATCGGAGTGGGAAAGCCTTCCTTTTTGTCAATTTTGCGCCATCGTGAGTTTTGCAACTTGGAAATGAAGTTCTTTAATTTGTTGTTGCATGTATGACTCGACTTGTGTTGATGGTGGCTCGGTGTTTGGAATAATATTTGCCTCATCTTTATGTGCCGTTTTTTATGCTCCTCATGTCATCATGAAGTAAAAAAAAAGAAATTAATTAGGAAACGTTTTAACTCTGATACCAAATGATGCACCAGCGGAAGAGGTAAGAAATAACCTGTAAATAATTAAAGAATTATGTTGAACAAGTAATGTTGAAGTGTTAGTGAAGAGCCCTTTGATGTTTGATCAACTGAATATGTGTTATTTAGGAGCAGCGGTCGATCAATGAAGGCAGCAGACAATCAAGAGGGAAACACAACTGGCGGAGATTGACCGGTTCTTGAAGGATTAGATCGATTGGACTTCCTGGTCGAGCAGAGGGTCGACCTCAAAAAAGGCAGTGGCGAACAATGAAGGGATCGGTCGAGCGAGCAGTCGAGCTGATCGACCGATTCCTCTATTTCCTTATTTGGCCTCAAAACTCACTTTTGGAAAGTCAACTTTGGAAGCCAATAACTCTCACATTTTATAAGCTTTTGAGTTGAAATTTGGACCACGCCTTCTTGAATAAATAAGGAAAGAACTCTTTCAAGTACTTTAGAAAGAACCTTCAAGGATTAGGAAATATGTTGAGAAGAATTCAAGTGGTCGGAAATAGCATGGAGCTTACAACTTCCAAATGGATGATTTGTTGATGGAAAACGACTCTTGATGGTTGGACACCACTTCATACAATCTTTCCCCAAGGAGTAGGGCTGCGGATGCCAATAAGAGAACTCACTCAACTCCAAGTGAGCAAAATCTTGTGATATTACTCACACAATGATAACTTTGGATGCAACTCACCAAAGTATTTGAAAAAAGAATCACTCTAATTTCGAAATAAAGTAAGAGCTTTTTGTATTCAAACTTCAATGTCTAAAACATAAGCACTAGAGGGCTTTATATAATCAATTACAAAGCATAAAATAGGAAACAACAAAATAGGAAACACACCAGGTATTCAGTCCTAATTGGCTTATTATTAAACTAGGAATTTAGTAACTTTCTAAAGCTAATATAACGAATTGGTGACTTTTGGTAGCTATTTTCCTTTAAGAATTGCCACTTGGATGGTTGCCAAATCCATGCATCAATCGGCTCCCTTTGTCCACTTGCTCTTGGTAGATTAAAGAAAGTTTCTTTATCTCTTTTTCCTTTGGTCTTTCTTGCCCTTTAAGCATGTCTTTTTGGACTTCTTTCCATAGCCTTAGGGGCGTGGACCCTCTTTGACTTCCTTGGGTTGATTGCTCTTCTATTTGGGTATTTGATGAGTTACCTCCCAAATGGTTGGACGGACATGAAGTGATGATACCTTGGGTATTTGTCTTTATGGATAGACCTTGTAGTTCATCACCCTAAGAACAAAACCATACAGGTTTCAGCCCAAAGTAGACAATATTGTACTAGGAGGAGAACGTTATAGAAATAGATCTTTTATTTTTGGATCGAAATTTGATATTTCGTTATGGAAGGATAATGAAAGTGGAATTGTAAAGGGTTTTGAAGAATAAATTTGATATGATAGGTCAAGATGCGAAATATACTTGGCTAGATTTAGATGACACTTTGTGACATTTGAAGATATTATCATCATGGTTTAAATATTTTTAAACTAGTCATCATCAGTTTCTGAATTTATCCTTAAAAACTTTTACAGATTGGTAATCTGTATATTTCTTTGTGACGAGTATGTGGACCCTCGTTGTAGATCTCTTTAAAGAGTTTAAAGATTTGAAATTTTGAAAATTGGTTCCTTGCAGCATAATTCTTTTTTAGGTAAAGATTGTCAGAATTTAGAATTTTTAATTCATTTTTTGTATCGAGCTGACAAACACACACTATAAATCTCCTTTATAGAATTTATGTCAAGGTGGAGATTATTAGAGTTCGATGTGACCAGAATTCTATTTGAGCCGGGTTGGTAGATCCACATTGTAGATTTCATTTAGACTTTTGTTTTCTCTATAAATTCATGTAAGCTAAAGTCGCAAAACTCGCAATTATATTGTGGTTTTCAAATAATGATATTATCTTTTGCCCATAGTTTTTCCCTACAGAGTTGTTCCACTTAAATTTTGATGTCTCACATTGTATTTTCTTTTTCCGGTCATTGTTCAATATCATAACATGAATAATGAAAAGAAAAACAAAGAATGAAACACCAAACTTTACTTAAAAAATCTCAGTGGTAAAAGAACCACGAGGAGAAAAGAGAAATTCATTTCAGAATTAGTAAAATATATGAAATAAATAAGGGTCGCACCACAGGACCCACATCCCGCATCTTCATTCCCCATAATGTATAACAACTTATTGTCATAGCACGAGAGGAAAAGCTATAATTTTTATTCCATCAATTTTCACACGGCACTAGTTTTTTGGCTAGTCATAACATAATTCGGGTTATTAAACTTTAAAAATATGTATATACAATAAGCTTAACATTCTAGACACATAATTAAGTTCAACAAACATACATGGATTTCAAACAATGGATAAATATATCTCTTGGGATTTCATTAAATACAAGTTTACTTTCATAATTTAGGGAGCTAAACTAGACATTTACATTAAAACCTCAACACATCTTCATTATTTATGTAATGCTTTCGAAATCCATCTACAAATATCCAAGTTTCAAAAACCTATAAAGAATTTTGCACGGAGTTTACTTTCTTTTCTCTTTCATAAACACATCTTCTAATCGAGTATATAGAACTGACTCTTCGCCCCACCCTGATTTGAGATTAAAACGTTCAAATAACAAATAATTAAATTAATCTCATTTTCATCAGTTAAATATTCATAAACCAAGATTAAAGACATGCTGACAGGATGAACAAACAAAAATATTTCAACTAATATCTCCGTAATCGAAATAAAAAGATGTTCTTGCATCATCTTGACCCGCATAATAAGCATGTAAACAACAAGCGTAAAGAAACAAATAAAACGATGTATTTAACCAAGAACAAACATTTATAGAATTAATTCTTACAGCTTGTATATTTTTCAACATATTGAGATAAAAAAAATCTTGTCTATTTTTGTCGACATAGCTTGTATTTACCTTAAATCTTTGTAAATTCAGTAGACTGTCTCTGCAATACAAACACCATTTGGAGCTGCCAGGTTGATCCCCAGCAACAGTTAAATAGAATACTTGGCTTTAATCATTGATATCTGCGAACAAAAAAAGAAGATAATCTTAAAAAAATACATTAACTGAAGTTTGGAGGAAGCTGATGCATCGAAGGGATTGAATAATATTCATGAACAGCATAAACAATGTAGCTAAACTTGTGTTTTCAAAACTGCTTCTGAAAATTATTCTTCAGAACAATATGCTTTTCAGCAACTCTAACCAAATGTTTTGAACAACAGTTGTTTTCAGGAC
Source organism: Begonia loranthoides (assembly GCA_022433065.1). Taxonomy (NCBI): domain Eukaryota; kingdom Viridiplantae; phylum Streptophyta; class Magnoliopsida; order Cucurbitales; family Begoniaceae; genus Begonia; species Begonia loranthoides. The sequence goes on from CM039476.1 coordinate 2,610,118, forward strand.
CATATTCTAAACATTGCTTCATAAAGCATCAACTAAAGTATCCCTGAAGAACAGGCATTCAAGGTCAATTGTAACAGATATTCAAAATATTATACAACTTTTTGCCTTGCTTGGAATCTCCTTATCAAACTAATGCATATACATAGACAATGGTTTAAATTCAAATTCGTCCATAGTTTTCATGTTGGTATCCTAAAGTGTCACACCCAAATTATAACATTTTCCTAGTTGGCCCTAGTCGAGATGCATTGAGAAAAATTAAAAGTATTTATTTGAGAATCTTAACTCTATTTTAGCATTTAATAAACCTAAAAATTTTAACTTTTTTCAAAAGCTACAACAATTTCAACAAACTGAAAAATATATTTTCTAAGATTTGCTTCCATAATAATATGAAAATTGTTATAAAATATATATATTTCTATTTTAATCATTTAAATTTTTAAATAATAATATTTATCCCCTCACTTTCTCTCACTCTTTTTATTTTTCTCTCTAAATTCTAATACAATTTTATGTAATTTAATAATTAAATATCATAATTTGTTAACTATTAAAATTGATATATCACTTTTAAGAAATTAATTTACAAAACAGTTGCGGTTTTTTTCACAACTGATTATTTTAAAAACACAACTATCAGTAATTATTAGAAAAGTTATAGTAATATCAAACAAGGCGTTGTATTTTGAAATGAGGTGGGCTGTTGAAAGGCAGATTGAATTCCATATAAGATGCTCCAAAATTGTCAACTCAATTTATAAAAGTAAAAAAAAAAAAAAAAACAAGTGATTCAACCTAATCCGTTTTTCACAAAATTGCATATTAACAATGTCATCAAAAACACTTACCAATCCTTCCACGATATATGTGTCGGCCGTCAGGCAAATACTACGTCAGAGCGAAATATGTATTTGATGCCCTTTGTAACATTACGAGCTTCATGCAGCATGCACTTTGCTCCATGAATGTGAAGGAGAGCCATCCCTTCACTTGGAGCCACCTATTTAGATATGCTAGTTATTAACACACTATTTTCTTTCAACGAAAGAAGAAGTATAAAAGAGATTGCAAGGAAGAATGAAGAAAAGGCTTTACAATGAAATTAGAATATTAGCCAGCCCTATTATCCTTATCTTCTAAAGCTATGAAATTTATGTGAAATATCAAGGGATGAATGGGCTCTTTGAAGCCACAAACATATAAAGTGAGATTGAATTGCTAAAGGAGAAAGAGAAGAAAAATATGAAAAGGAAAAGGAGAGAATCGAGATGTTACCTCGGCAGCAATTTTGTTCCTCGAATCATAGAAAACAGTCTCTCCTCCAACCAAAGCTTCCATGGAAGAGTCCTTGAAGTCGCTTGTATCATTTTTAAGTTTGGGTTTTGATGCTCCACTTAGATATACTAACAATGTATAATGAGATCTCTTTCCATTTTCAAGATCAACACTTTCGTCAATATGTCGTCCAAATCTCTGACCTACTTTGTATCTGAGAAGATATTTAAATTATATTCTGTACGAAAAGCAATATTTTTGTGTAGGAGACACAATTTAGTAATCCATTCTTCTTCAGAAACATATCATAAATTTCACAATACAAAATGGCCATCTACATCCAAGCAATGAAATGAAAAAATTATGATGATTCAAAGTATATAAATCTAGAGATCAAGTCATGTCTGTGTAGAAATAGGCAAGAACAATTGCACCAACCTGTAAAATCTAATATTTGGATTCAAGCCAACAGCAACCTTTCCTCTAATTTTAACATCAGAAAAAATTTTATCAAGTCCTGATTTCCATATCGTCTCTGCCAGAACAGGATCAATAAGAGAGATTCGATCATTATCTCTGTAGGCTTCGCCTTTTGCTGGACCTAGACTCCCTTGATGAACAAAACCACTTAATTCTGCAGCTTTTATGAATGCCCTTGACTCAGAAGATGTGAAGAAATTCTGGACCTACATTATCCATAAACACGTAATTAACTTGGCATAAAGCAGGGTTTCAGCTGAAATTAGATCAATTCCACTGAAATTTCAGCCAACAGAAATTCAGTTTCTTAATAACCCATCAAAAGTTTATAGGATTTACGTTAAAGTATATAAAGACGGGAAAATTACTGATCCCTCAATCAAGTCTTCAAGAAGATTTAAACCGATAATTACTCAATCTCTTAAACAGATTAAGAAAAACTCTATGCACATGATAAGGTACTTAGATTAACGGACAAAGAAGTATTTATTTGACCTGCAACTCTCTAAAATGAATTACCGAAAATACCTAAACCAAAAAAGCTCCCCATCGATGATAAAAGTGTCAAAAAATATCCCAGAACAACGAAAATTTTCGCAGTCAAAATACAAATGTAGAGCAAATGAATCAAAGCAGGAATTCTTACAGTAAATAGATCGAAGTCTTTCAAACGAGTGACTGACAGATTTTGTTTGGGTTTAATTGTTGGCCACTGTATCGCAGCAGTTGTCTTCTTCCCAGATTTCACCTCCCTCCTCTCTGCCATTTTCCTCTTCCTCCCTTGTCCTTCTGCCATTAGAAGACGAGGAAAGGGCCGTTTTTCTCGGCGCAGCTTGGAATCCAGCACCATTTATCTGAATCTTGGGCTGAGAACTCTACATTCTCTTTTGGGCCAAGTTTAAGTAATAGGATTACGAAGATTATTACATCATACTCTAATTTTGACCTTCTCAATTTTATAACTTAACACACTATTTATTCATTAACAAATAAATTACGATGGTTTAAAAAAAGTTAAAATAATAAATCAATAAATTAATGACGTGTAAAAATAAGATAATTACTATTAAATTTTTCATGTAAGAATTTTTTATGATATTTATTTTTTGAATCATTAATTCTCAGACACGTATACGATTTTCAGTCAATTGATCTAACCAGTAAAATTGAATGTTGCTGTACGGCTAAAGTCTGTGAGACTGTCAGTTGTGCACATAGAAGAAAGAGAGAGAAGAAGAGATTTGATAAAACATTTTGCAGTTTCTTCGTTCAATCTAATTTTTAATATTCTGATCGTCAAATTTTGTGAAGGTTTTCTTAAGATACATTGATCTCTAACCCTCTTTTTCTCGTTTAAATATTGGTTTACTTTGGATTATTTTTGAGTTTGGAAACTCATGATCCCTATGTTGTTTTTGTGTTTTATGGGTCCATTTATATATAAGCTGTGTTTGGTTTTAAACCAATTATGTTTTAAATTAGTGAAAATGATGCATTTTTCTTGCAGGCAATCACTAGAAACGTTGTCCCTTGTCAACTGTTGTTAGTGTTTAGTCGATTGCATGGTGACCTATTGAATCAACCAAAAACAGCCTCTTAGGTCTGGGTGTCAACGCCGATCGTCCGTGGCGGTCGTCTGCGGCAAGACATTGGGCATTAACGAATTGAATTTTTAAAACGGTATTTGAGCTGTATTTATATTATATATTATATTAAATTATAAAAATATTTTTTTTTTAAAAGGAAAATTGATTTGAAGAAGGCAGAAGTGAGTCTTCTGTCTTCATCGTGGTCTTCTTCGCTGGCGAGAAGGGGCTTCGGCCGAGGGGAGACCTTCGCGAGGGAGGTGCTGGACCGCCGCGAGCTGCCGATTCCGGCGACGAAGAACAGCGACCGGCGAGCTCCGTCTGTGGGTTGCGCCGTCCGTCCGAGCGCCCTTCGCGAGGGATGGTTGAGGCAGAGAGCTCGAGAGATTAGGGCTTTCTTAGCTCAGACTTTCTTCCGCCATTTCCTTGATTCCGGTGAGTAATGTCGTGAGCTAGGTTCATTTTGCTCTTATTTGTGGTCGTCGGTAATGCATTCCAAAATATCGGTTCTGATTTTTGGATTCCCTGTTTTCTGCTCTGTTGATATCGATCTTTCTCTAATGCGTTTCCTGTTGATGGACACTGCCGAAGGTTTGCTCTGTTGCTTGGGTTGGTTTCTTCAATTCTGTTATTGTTTGTAAAACATTTGGGAATCGTTTCTCTGTTGGTTTTAACTTCGGTTCTCATTTTTTTCCTACCCGATGGGTATTGTGAGAAAAATGTTACCCTGTTGATTAGGTCCTGTTAATTGAGTTTGTTCGATGTTTGCTGTGATTTTAAGGGGAAATGCTTGATTTCTGTTTTGGGGTTCTGAATTTGGTGGATGGATTTTCGTGGTTCTGTTTTGAGTTTTTGGGTCTGTTTGACGGAAAACACACAAGGGGTTGCTTCCTGTTTTGCTACGGCTCGCTAGTAGAATTTGGATGGATTGTTTGCTGTATTCGTTAGGGAAATTCAAGGGTATTATGTCCCGTTAATATGCCACGGTTTAATGATAAATTTGGTCTTGTTGGTTGGGCTTCTGTCCAGTATTTCCTTACTGCTTCCTGGTGGTTGTGAAATGTTCGTGCATGGGGAATTAAGTTTCTTTTACCCTTTATTTGATAGCTAAAAATCAAGGATTGTCGCCCTCTTAAATGAGTTTTCTTATTCTTCATTTCTGTTGCCCTTTGACGAACATTGTCGAGGATAGTGCTCTATTAGGCATATCTCTTGCTTCCTATATTTTGTACTACTTAATAGTCTATTGTTAAATATTCATATTATGTTAATTAAGTTTTAGTTTCCATTTCATTTGTTGATGTGACAAACAACATTAAGGAAGAAATGTTAAGTTTGATGACATGAGGATAGTGATTTTAGTCTTGTTGAGTAATAAGTTTAGGGATTTTGTTAGGATTTCTCATTTGGTTTTGGATTTTAGTCTTCTCTAAGACTTGTATGTTGTCTCTTGTATGTTTGTTGGAATGTTGACACCGACCTTATTGTAGGTTCTGGAGGTGTCAGATAATTCGATTTTTCGCTTAAAACAAGGCGTGGAGCGGGGTTGTCAGTGAGCGTGTCTTTGTCGCCATCGAGGTAGAGATCTTTATACTTTCTGCACTGCATTACATCATGGTTTTCAAAACTACTATTTTGTGGGATACCACACCTAAAAACCCGACGGGGACTGTTCGGCAGCACGTTAGGTTTTACGTGTACATATGTTTTCTCACGTTTACATTCTCTACATGGTATATTGCTGATATTTTGTACATATTGATGATATAATTTATGTGCATGTGTTTGGTGGATAAATCCTCTTGATGCTTTAGGCACTTTGGCGCTAAAGCATCACGAGGCTATCTCGTCAACCTTCTACTACGAGAAGGTTTGATATTGGTTACGTACATTGGGAAGATGAATCCTCTTGATGCTTTAATGCTAAGATGCTTTAGGCGCTAAAGCATCATGAGGCTATCCCTAAAATCTTCTACTGCGAGAAGATTTGATATGTACATCGGGATGATGAATCCTCTTGATGCTTTAGGCACTCTAGCACTAAAGCATCACGAGGATATCCTCGTGCAATCTTCTGCTTCATGAAGATTGGTCGTTTACGTGTGAAATGGCGATGAAGCATTCATGACATGTCCTTAGGTTTAAATATCTAGAAGTGGAAAAAAAGAGGATGATGCATTGGTGACGTGTCCTTAAGTCGAGAGCCTTGAAAGTTAAAAATATGATGGAAGGGTGATGACGCCTCCTTGGGTCGAAAGCCCCTAAACCTGTTCAGGGTATTTGTCACACAAAGTTGGCAGGGTTGTTAGTCGCAAAGATTAGCCTATTCTAGTACAGTTTCATTTGGCGGGTGGTTAAATGGCTCGTAGCTCTGCTCGTTGACAACTCTCGTCAATTTGGAACACCGAGGTACTTAGTGAGAAGCGGTCTATCGTGAGCAACCTCATATGTTACTATGATTTTACGGGTTGTGTCGCTACTAAGCTAATCGTCGGCAACATGGATGACGTGTTGGATCTTCGGATAGTCGTCATTGGTATTCTCTATACGGGTTGTGTCGCTACTGAGCTAATCGCCGGCAACTCGGGTGACGTGTTGGATCATTGGATTGCCGTCATTTGTATTCTTTCCTGCCTCATCCGCCTTTTTGTTACATGTGTTGGGCGGTTACCTAAGTTGTGTCGCTGCTGGGCTAATCGCCGGCAACTCGGGTAATGCGCTGGACCTTTATATCATATTGACGCTGGCTACGACCTGTCGGCACATCCAGGCGGTTACACGCGTTGTGTGGTTGTGGAGCTTGCTCGCCAGCAACTCGGGTAATGCGATGGATCTTCGGATCGTATCGGCGCTGGCTACGACCCGTCGGTACATCCAAGAGATTATACCACCTCTCTATGATGGGTGACGGATGAGTCTTTGTGTGACCATCCATTTTCACTGATAATGTTTTCATACGGAAGACGATGTTGGCATATTTTGTGATTATAGTTGTCTATATATACAACGAATTTTGATAAAGTCACATCAAGGGACATGGGCCGGTTTTATAAAATGATGAGGATTTAAATGTTTAAAATCCATGTACGGTAAATGAGAAGCATGAAATGATTTTTTTTTAAAGATAAGGAAAACGGTTTTAGCATGCATTGCATTTAGTATAGATTTTTCTACTGAGTTAGTCACTCACCCCTTAGACTATATTTTTCCCCAGGTTAGGGTGTAGATTCGGTGCACTGGTTATGTGTGTGTGGCAGCAGGGCGTTGCTGGTGTTCCCTAGTGAGTGTCTCAATCTCCCTGTGGTTGGGTGGAGGTTCATCGGTTCAATCCCTCCGTTCCTAGTATGTTGGGATTTTTGTTCTTGTGTTGTTTGATTTAATTCATGCACAATATTTGTTTTTTATTATGCTATCATGTCTTTAGTTGATCACTCTGTGGACCCCAACCCATGTGATTTGGGTTTGGGCTTGATATTTTTTCGTCAAGTCTTTCGCATAAAAATTCACGCCTTTGGCTAGGTAACTGAGTTCTTTCTGAGAATCGAGTCGCCTGAGTCGGTGGTTTTGTCTGGCTCACCTCCAGGTCGTGACACTAGGCGTCTGTGCTGGTCGTCTGACAAGGTCCAGACGACTATCAGAGAGCTCGGGTTGACCGTTGCATGGTCTAGACGGCCACAATGGAGTCTTGGGTGATAGTGCGGTACTCTTTAAGGGGAAAATTTTGTCTCAGTGCATATTTTTTTTGTCTAGGTTCCTAGTCCTAGTATAAGACTCATTGACTTTTTTCCCTAGTGTAGATAGAGGGATTCCTAACATTTTGTTTGTTATAGGTTCCAACGATTTTATACACTTTAACCTATTCTCGAGAATAGTGCTCCTGCGGGTAAGAAAAGCAATCATCATTGTAACATATTAGGGTTCAAAAATTTCTAACATTTTGTTCGTTATAGGTTCCAACGATTTTATACACTTTGAATCTATTCTCGAGAATAGTGCTCCCGCTGGTAAGAAAAGCAATTGTCATTGTAGTCTATTAGGGTTCAATTTTTTTTTTTTTAAATTTCAAATTGTTATTAAGGGGGAAATCAAAGTTTGAATTCTTGCAAAGTAGACAACAAATTCAACAAATGCCTAATTAAGACAACAAATTTAATGAATACCTAATCCTAATCAGCTTTTATCCTCAAAATTCTTCCCACTTAGTGTGAAATCCAAGCTGGAGTTGAGTTTCGGAGCTCAACAAAATCTGGAGTTATTGAGGGAAATCCGAGAAATCAACTACCTGTTGATTCTTCGATGGATTTCCTACTCTATAAATAGAGTCGAATGGAAGGAGGAAACTCACCTCTCCAACGTTCGATTTCTCCTCGGCCGAACTCTAGTTGAAATCCTTTGTCGAAGTCGGGCTCCGTTCCTTGGCTGAAACCCTTCCTTCCAGCGAGGCGGAACCTCTCCTTCCGACAACCTCCACTGGCGACGACCGTTCTCGGAGCTTTATCTTCCTCGCAAAGAAACAGCAACCGCGAGGAAGCTGCTACTCGCAAAGAAGAAGATCGCGAAGAGGAAGACGTGGTCCGAGAGAAGAGAAACAAATTAGGAAGGAAAAGAAAAGAAAAGCTTAACCGGTTTTTTTGGTGAACCGGACCAGACAGAACTAAACCAGACCGCACCAAACCAAATCGAATTGAACCTACTGGACCAAACCGAACCTGACTCGGTCCAATTTTTAACCCAAAATTCTTCTAAAATTTTCTAGATCAATCCAATTTCAACCCTGTCTTGTTTAAGGATTTTAACGGGAAGATTATTCAAAGTCTACAGAAAACCCTAGAATTTATATTTCCTCAAAATCCAAGTAAGTAAATATATTGATTTTTCAACATTTTGGCCATTGGCCCTACATCACAAAACAAATTCTTATTTAAGTTATTTTGCAACTTTATTATATTATTTTGAGCTTGATATTTTAAGTTGTACAAACCTGATTAGATATTGACATACGATTAAATAAAGATAAAAATTGATAGGTCATTTTGTATGTGTGTGAATCTGATGGAGTTGACAAAAAACATGTTGTGATGAGCATATAGGTGAGGATATCATTGAGTAATTTAATTGTTTAAATATCATTTTTAATAAGCAAATACTGTATGAAATTTTATTTGAAGAATATTGTCGGAGACTTTATTTAATTTAGTGCTTTCATTAATTAAAGTATTGAATCATGTTTTGATCTTTAATATTGTGTTTGTAGAAATTTTCAAATTTTATTTCAGTATCTCCATCGATATATTTATTTAATGATTGATTAAATATTTTAATTTAATATTTCACAATAAATGTTAGATTTTCTTCCGCTTAATTAAAGACTTTGAGGATTTCAAGAAAATCCAAAATTTTAATTAGGGTTTGAATAAACTAAATTGACCTAAAATTTCAATCAATTTGAGGAAAAATTTTAGGGTTTTGAGATTTTGGGGAAAGTAACTTTGGGGTGTTACAAATTGATATTAGAGCTATAGGTTTATAAGGTTTTGTAGACTATCTGTATGCTTTTCTGCATCTGGAACATTACCAATCAGGAAGTAAGGATTATTTTTAAATTTATATTTACTCTCATAAATTCCTATTTTGTGAATTTTTGTGGAAAAAAAATATTATAATAATAAAAATTATACAAATAAAAAAGAAATGAAGAAATAAATAATTTTTTTATAATAAGAATAAAATAAATTATGTAGACTTATGACTAATCGTAGAGGAATTAGTTTTAAGCGTGATGCTGTTCTCGATCGAATGATGGATATTATCGAGAGGCAAGCTAGGCAAATCGACCAATTGATGCAAGCTGCCACCATCACGATCCAGACTCAAACCCAAGCCCAAGCCTAAACAGCTAATATTAAAGCTCAAATCCCTAATAGGCCTTGATCTGTTGACCTTGATTATGAAAGATTCTGGAGGATGAAAACCCCTACTTTTTATGGTAACTTGAAAAATATGGCAGCTGCTGAGGATTGGATCTGGACCATTAGTGAGATATTTGATCTTGTTAAAATTGTGGAGATAGAAAAGGTAGTTTATGCGTCTTCCATATTCAGAAGAGAAGTCCGTTATTGGTGGGATTCAATGAAGGTAATACATCCAGTTGCCGCCATGTCATGGGATAAATTCAAAGAGTTATTCTACGAGAAATATTTCGCCGACACTATGAGAAACGCGAAGATAGAAGAATTTGGCCCTGAAGCAAACGGGAAGTGTAATAGATTATGTGCACAAGTTTGAGCAACTCTCTCGTTTTGCCCCTCACATGGTCAGTACTGAAGTCTTAAAGGTGAAACATTTTGTTCAAGGGTTGCGGGCAGAAATATTCAAAGATGTTAGCCTTCTTATTTCAAAGGACACTTAATTTACGATCATTGTTGAAAAAGCCTAAGAGCTGTTCTATCAACTCTGAGACTTGAGAAGTTATATGCAAAGTTCTCCAAATGTGAATTTTGGATGGAAGAAGTGGCTTTTCTCAGTACATAATTTCAAAGGAAGGTGTCTATGTTGATCCAGGAAAGATTGAAGCAGTTAACAAGTGGCCGCAACCCAAAAATGCAACTGAAGTACAAAGCTTCCTAGGTCTTACAGGCTACTACAAAAGGTTTGTAGAAGGATTTTCGAAATTAGCCACCCTACTCACAAGGCTAACCAGGAAATGTGTGAAATACGTATGGAATGAAAAATGCGAGCAAAGCTTCAAAGAGTTAAAAGACAAATTGATTCTGCATCGATCCTTACTATACCATCAGAAACAAGAAAATACGTGGTATATAGTGATGCCTCAAAACATGGACTTGGATGTGTTCTCATGCAAGAAGGAAAATTTGTAGCATATGCTTCCAAACAATTGAAAGAACATGAGAAGAATTACCCAACTCACGATTTGGAACTTGCCGCAGTGGTTCATGCGCTTAAAATTTGGAGACACTACTTATATGGAGAAAGATGTGAAATTTATACCGATCACAAGAGCCTTAAGTATTTTTTGACTCAAAAGGATCTAAATATGAGGCAGCGAAGATGGCTGGAGTTGGTGAAAGTTTATGATTGCGAGATTATCTACCACCTTGGAAAAGCCAACGTGGTAGCCGACGCTTTAAGTAGGAGAGTTTTGCCACAAGTTTTGTCTTTATGACTTATTCCAAGGGAATTAGCTGATGAAATGCAAAGATTTGATTTGGAGACTGTGCCATATGGATTACTTGAAAGATTATCAACATTGACGCTTCAACCTAACTTGCTCGAGCAAATTAAGGACAAGCAACATGGAGATGTATTTTTAGTTAAGATAAAAGATCAACTAGAAGCTGGAAAAGAATCTGAATTTTCTATGTCAGAAGATGGAGTTATCAAGTATAAAAAGAGATGGTGTATTCCTGATGATGTTGGTTTAAGAAAAATCATATTGGTGGAAGCACATTCAACCCCATATTTGGTACATCCGGGTGCAACTAAAATGTATCAAGACTTGAAGCAGCATTATTGGTGGCGTGGTCTGAAGTCGGACGTCGCAAAGTTTGTTGAAAGATGTCTTACCTGCTAGCAAGTCAAAGCGGAACATCAGCGACCTCTTGGTACGTTGCAGCCATTATTGGTACCTTAGTGGAAATGAGAGCATATAACTCTGGATTTTATTGTGGGGCTTCCAAAGAATATCAAAGGACATGACTCTATTTGGGTTATAGTGGATCGACTAACTAAATCGACGCATTTTCTTCCTGTAAAGGTCACAGATACTTTGGATCAGTATGCACAACTTTATATTCATCAGATTACATGGTATGCCAGTATCTATAGTATCAGATCAAGATACTCGTTTCACTTCAAAATTTTGGAAAAGTATGCAGAAAGCAATGGACACGCAGTTAAATTTTAGTACAGCTTTTCACCCTCAGACAGACGGATAATCAGAAAGGACAATTCAAACTTTAAAGGATATGTTGAGAGCTTGCGCCCTTGATTTTCAGGGAAATTGGAGTAAAAACCTACCACTTGTGGAGTTTGCCTATAATAACAGTTATCTAACTTCGATTGGGATAACGTCTTATGAAGCACTCTATGGCAAAAAGTGTAAATCTCTAGTGCATTGAGACATAGTTGGAGATGGAATACTTGTTGGCCCAAATATTTTGAGGCAGACCACGGAGATCGTAGCTTTAATTTGCAAAAGGAATCTCACAGCCTAGAGTAGATAGAAAAGCTATGTTGATAGAAGAAGAAGAAAATTAGAATTTGCAATGGGAGATCAAGTATTTCTAAAAATTTCTTCGGTGAGGGGTGTGATGTAGTTTGGTAAGCCGTTTGAAATTTTGGACAGAATTGGAGAAATTGCTTATCAGTTGAATCTGCATATTTCACTCAAGCATGTGCACAACGTGTTTCATATCTTGATGCTAAAGAAATACGTTCCAGATCCATCACATATTCTACCAATGAGGTCAATCGATTTTGTGATCAACCCTGACTGGTCATATGCAGAAAGACTGATTCAAATTCTGGATTCAGAAGAAAGAAAAGTAAGGAACAATAAGATTTCTCTTTTAAGAGTATTATGGAAGAACCGTAACATTAAAGAAGCAACCTGGGAAAGAGAATAAGAAATGCGAGAGGTCTACCCGAATCTTTTCAAGTAATAATTTAAATTTTGAGGACGAAATTTTGAGGACAAATTGTGAATTCTTGCAAAGCAGACAACAAATTCAACAAATACCTAACTCAGACAACAAATTTAATGAATACCTAACCCTAATATGCCTTTATCCTCAAAATTCCTCCCGCTCAGAGTGAAATCCAAGCTAGAGTTGAATATCAGAGCTCAACAAAATCTGGAGTTGTTGAGGGAAATCAGAGAAATCAACTACGTGTTGATTCTTCGATAGATTTCTTACTTTTTAAATTGAGTCGAATGGAAGGAGGAAACTCACCTCTCCGACGTTCGATTTCTCCTCAGCCGAACCCTAGTTGAAATCCTCTGTCGAAGTCGGGCTCCATTCCTTGCAGTGAGGCGGAACCTCTCCTTCCGATAACCTCCACCGACGACGACCTTTCTCAGAGCTTCGTCTTCCTCCCGAAGAAATAGCAACCGCGTGGAAGTTGCTACTCACAAAGAAGAAGATCGCGAAGAGGAAGACGCAGTTCCAGAGAAGAGAAACAGACCGCGAAGGAAATGAAAAGAAAAGCTGAACCGGTTTTTTTAGTGAATCGGACCAAAATCGGACCAAACCAAACCGAACCGAACCTACTAGACCAAACCGAACCAGACCCAGTCCAATTTTTAACCTAAAATTCTTCTAAAATTTTCTAGATCAATCCGATTTCAAGCTTGTCTTGTTTAAGGATTTTATCGGGAAGATTATTCGGAGTCTACATAAAACCCTAGAATTTATATTTCCTCAAAATCCAGGTATGTAAAGATATTGATTTTTCAATGTTTTGGCCATTGGCCCTACATCACAAAACAAATTCTTATTTAAGTTATTTTGTAACTTTATTATATTATTTTTATCTTGATATTTTAAGTTGTATAAGCACGATTAGATATTGACATACGATTAAATAAAGATAAAAATTGATGAGTCATCTTGTATGTGTGTGAACCTGATGGAATTGACGGAAAACATGTTGTGATGGCTAATGAGAGCCTAAACGCATGGAAAATTATGAGATGGCTAATAAAAGCTTGAACACATGAAACCTTGCGATGGCTAATGAAAGTTTGAAGCTTGGTAGGGCTGAAAAATGAATTCCAACCAGTATGTGACTTTAACCATTAAAATTCGGTAACCCATGAAATTTATTTAATTATGCATATATTTTTTACTCACTGAGTTTATCTCACCTCTAATTTTTGTGATGTAGGTGAGTTTTTAACAGAAGAAGAATTTTGCCTGATCAAGAATATTTCAGAGGTAGACGAGCCTATAGATGAGGATATTGTCGAGTAATTTAATTGCTTAAATATCATTTTTAATAAGCAAATACTGTTTGAAATTTTATTTGAAGAATATTGTCGGAGATTTTATTTAATTTAGTACTTTCATTAATCAAAGTATTGAATCATATTTTGATCTTTAATATTGTGTTTGTAGAAATTTTCAAATTTTATTTCGATATCTCCATCGATATATTTATTTAATGTTTGATTAAAATTTTTAATTTAATATTTCCCAATAAATGTTAGATTTTCTTCCGCTTAATTCAAAACTTTGAGGATTTCAAGAAAATCCAAAATTTTAATTAGGTTTTGAATAAATTAAATCGACCTAAAATTTCAATCAATTTGGGAGAAAAATTTTAGGATATTGAGATTTTGGAAAGTAAATTTGGGGTGTTACAATCATCAAAGTAGAGATTTTATGTAATGGCTGCAAGATTTTTAGGAAGTAAGGAAGGTAATTATTATTTTTTTTATTAGACGCTCAATTTATGGAAATACCCATAGTTGCACTCCTCCCTACCATTTAAAAACTATATTTTTCTTTCGATGCCATCGGAGAAACTTTGGGAACTATCTATGGAAGGAGTTTTGTGCAGCGTGTTGGGGAAGGACTTTGCTAATTTTTGGTAAGTAAAAATTCCTCCTAGTCGTAGTAAAAAAAAATCTGTTCTATGAAGAGAATTTCATAGGAAATCAAATTTTCATAATCTCCACCAATGTAGGTCTAATACCTTGTTAATCAATTATGCTACTGTGACTTTGGAACTCAAAGGTTAGGAGAATCAAATATTCTCAAGAGGTAAAAATCATCATTCTCTATTTCATTCATCCGTTGTTCAAAAATTGGATTTTTGTTAGAGTGAAAGTTTGAACTTTTTGGATTAAAGTTGTTGATTGTGGACTAGAATCGTGTTTTTTTTTCATAACCCAATGTTCTGTGAATTAAATGAATCTCGATTCGCCAAAAAGTATGAGAAATCCGATAAACTGCGTTAGGGAAAACAACACTAGTCTGTGGCTCATCCATGTGGGGTCGCGACTCAGGCCCAGTTTTGGGCGCGACCTGACTTATTTGAGTCACGACTTAGACCTCATTTTAGGCTCATTTTGGACTTCCCAATTATTTTTGGGTCATTTCAAAGCCTGTTTTGAAATCGTTTTAGGCTTTACACTCAATCGTTCCTAAGTCGTTCTCTTGAACGCAAAGTTTGGAACTTAAAGTGTAACATCCCGTAACTTTTTCGGCATAAAAATTTTCTTTTCTTTAACACCGTTACTTTATAGAACATCAGAGTAACAAACAGCAGAAGTCTTAATTGTATAAAACACAGAGTAAACATACAGCGGAAGTCTTTTACAATTAAATATCACAAACTCATTGTTTAATTGAACACTTAAATAAACACATTAACTTAAACATTTATTTGAAGTCTTAAAACACTTAAAATCTTTTAAAACATTTATTTCATTCCCATGAGCTATAACCACAGGTCATTGTCGCCAACAATATAAATGCCTACACAGCAATACTCTATCAGCTACATCCTTTAATAGTTTTATCCATTCATCAGCTCCTTACCTACATCAACGAGACCTAACTATGAGTCTATTGCTCAGTACATAGTATAAACATAAAATATGAAATTCACATACAATTTCTATAACATTGTATACTGTTTTCTGTTTTGTTTATCTGTTACTGTTCATGTCTTTTAATGTTATTTCATCTATTTATGTGCTGGGCATATCCAACCAGACCACACAAACATCTGTTTATTGTTTCTTTCTTTTACTATTATTCCATCTGCTTATGTGTCGGGCGTATCAAACCAGTACACAGAAACATCCGTTTACTGTTTCTCTCTTTGACTGTTTATATGTCGGACGTATCAAAACGGACCATACAAACGTCTGTGCCAGACGTAACCAACCGGACCATTGTTGTTTTCTGTGTTGGGCATAACTAACCGGTCCACAGTTGTTTACTTGATTTTTGTGCCAAGAGTAACTAACTGGACCACAGTCATTTATTTGATTTCTGTGCCGGGCGTAACAAACCGTTCCTCAATTGTTTACTTGATTTTTGTGCCGGGCGTAACTAATCGATTCATAGCTGTTTACTTATCTTGATTTCTGTTCCGGGCATAACTAATTGGACCACAGCTATTTACGTTTATTACATTTTTGTGTACTTTAGTATTTCAAGTCTTAACGTTGTCATGCACATTCAATCCTATCTAACGTGTTCCTTGATCGTATCCTGTCCTAACTAAGGAACTAAACTTAAATCTATAAACATAAAATTCATAACAATCAATAACACAAATAGTAAACACCCCCTAATTCCCATGATGTAGGCCCTTTCGGACAAAAAACAGTAGTACCACGTACCTGAAGTCCTTAGCTTTAACGAGTTATCACTTAGAGTTGTCCTTTTTCCAAAAACTTATTCAAATCATATACATATTTACTTATTAGATCTCTAAAACAATCATCTATTTATCGGATTACATATCCTCAACGCCTCAAGGAATATCATTTTAACCCCCTACAATAGCCAAGACAATCATAGGACATGCTTATTCCATCCCACTATTTCCAAAACTATTATTATTTTACAACTCACCTAAATAACTAATACCATGTGATAATAACCAAGTTCATGAATAACACCCTAATACATCAATTCTAGCTATTAAACATGCTTAGTGGCTTAATCCATTTCAACTAATAGCCAACCCTTATCCATAATATATCATCTCCAAAATTCTCCATGATAAAACCCATTATCACTTAAACCCCAACAATCACAATCCAAATTTCTAGCATTCCCTTATCCAATAATAATCAATAGAAGGAGTATACATGAATAAATCCAAATAAAACATGAGTGAAGATTGCTTACCGCATCCAAGAATTGGAATCCAAAGAGAACTCTACAGACTTCAAACCTCAACCATCAGCGACAACATTTCACAGCTTCTGATTCATTCCTAGCACTCACCTCAAAATCTCATCTCCTTCGTCAAGAAACTCTCATGGTTCACTTATTATCCAAACAACAAACCCTCATAATTTCTTTCCTCAAACTCTTTCTCTAACAACATCACAGGTCATCCATAAAACACAGCTTCACGCCACACTGTGATATCCTTCACGAACTTAAGTCTCTAGAAGCATAACACTCAGCACTCACATTCCCTCTCAACATTTTGGCAGAGTAACCCTAGCTTTTTCACTACTCCAATTCACGTTGCCAACCCTCTTATTTATAGGCAACAAAGATGACTCTTCAACGTCCATCTTTAACTCATTGAAGGTGGAAGGCCATGGGACACAATCCATCAATGCCCATTAACTCCTCAGACGGTCAGACAATCCAGGAGAATGCTTCTTTTCATTTTCTTGTCAGTTAAAACTCTTCAGATTATCCTTCATAAATGGCGGAAGATCACGTCGGCTGATCTCCTCCAAGGTGATCGACCCTCAACGATCATTCAGAATTCGACTATCTGCACGCTGGTCGATCGTACCTCTTCTATCGACAGCCCCGATCGACCGCCGTCTCCAACATTTAATTTTTTAACAAATTCTCCAGATTACTTCTAGCGTGACACCTAAGTGTATATATATCCTTAATCATCTGAAATTCACTTTTCCTAAATTCCAACCTTCAACATATACCACATATTTCACCATTTATTCTTCATATTATTTTACACTAATCGAATATGTCCTAAAATAGTATAAATCCTACACCTTTAACCTTATAACATCCAATTGCGTCCAATATGTTTCCTCTTACTATTTCTCATTGACTATCAATCCAATTGATATCATCCAATATAACTTCAAGTATCCTCATACAATTCTCCAATTGACTTCAATTCTTCTCATAATCTAACTACGAACATAACGGAGTATCATAATTCACTAATTCCAAATGCATTTCTCTTGACCAATATCTTTACTTGTCCAACTTAGCTCATAATATCCCCAAAATGATCACTTAAGCTATATTTTCAATTCAACAAAGATTCGGGACATTACATAAAGTTAGATTTTTTATACTTTTTGTGTCGTAACATTATAGTTAGGTAACGAGAGTTAGATTTCGACTTGACATATTTTTGGATTCCTTAGTTTTGGATTTGACTTGTATTGTTGGTAGGCTCACCTAAGATAGAGATTTATTTTTATATCTAACATTGCATTATTTTCTAAATTTTATTTTGATATGTGTTCTCATATAAAATGATGTGTCCATTTTGATGGCTCATCGATTTTCGTATAGTAAATGTATTTTCACTAGAAACGTTTAAATTTGAGCATGAATAACATTTTGTTGGAGCCTCTTGGTCGTGTAAACCAAGTTAGATTAACCCATCTGTGGGTCTTGCTTTCATTACGTACATTCAACTGTTGGAAGATGTCTTTGTTTATGTTGTTGTTAACTAAATTAATGAGACAGTTGTATGTGTCGTATCCCTTGGTGCTAAACCCTAAACTTGATCAGGGTCGTTGTGGGTGTTACGATCGCCTGAGTATCGTCGTTATTTATTTCTGTTACTACCAATGGCATTGTATGCTCGAAGTTCATGAGTGACTCCATTTTCACTGAGTTTTTATCAATTGATAGTAGAGTCTTATTTTATATATACACCATATTATAGTAGATTGTTTCTAAACTTGTCATAATGTAGACTTTGAACTCAGTTTTATGAAATTTTTTGTAATAGCATGCTCATACAATTTGCTCACCAATTTTATCAACCATACTGCATATTTTGAACTCAATTTTATGAAATATTTTGTAATAGCATACTCGTACATTTTTCTCACTCATATGTTGAATATAAAACTTCTTCCCTATTGAGCTTAGTTGACTCACCATAAACGACTCCTCTTTTCAGGTTTTAGACAGGAGAAAGATCGGTTGCTGACATTTGAGTGAGCTCCACAGGACCTTTATTTATTTAGTACTTTCCCATTCGAGAGATTATTTTGTAATTTTGGAATTTGTTCTTTTGCTGCTACATTGGACATTTAAGGTTAAGAATTAGGCGGCTTAGTCTATTGTCGGGCTGGGTTGCTCCCCGTTCTGTCTTGGGTCCCTTTTGGGGAGTAAAATTTTTTTTGGTATCAGAGCATGTTTTCAATGTTCTTGGGAGCAATCACTTGAGCATCTAATAGCGTAATATTTTGGATGTTTTTCTGTTACACATAGAATTGGTTTAACACCTAATCAAATTTTTGATTGGGTCACGGTACTACTAGGAAGCATCTTGAGGTCATTCACTAAAAGATGATGATATTTCTCTATCCGTACATATATAGTTTAGAGTGGTCCAAATTTAGTTAGAAGAGATAAGGACTACGTTTAGAAAATAGTTAGAAGAATTTTTTTTTGGAAATATGAGTCTTTGAAGTCTTCTAAGTTGTGTGTTGGCCTATGAAATTTGAACTCAAGAAATCCATCTTATGAGGCAGTCCAAAGTCTCAGTGCTTTTCTAAAATCCAAAACTTGTTTTGTCTTATTTAGAATTCGTTAGTCTGAATTAGGACCTTCCGTTTGTAGACTTTGATTTGGTGACACATTGTAACATTTTCGTTGGTTCATAAATTGTTGGTAGAGGAGGTTTCTAAATAGGTCTTGTTTAGAGTATTTTATCATTACTGTAGATTTTTTACGTAGGTTATTGCGAATATTTGGTCCGAGGGTAGAAGTCATTCAAGTGGGTTTTTCCTGAGAGACAACTATAGCGGAGATTTCCCTAATCATAGCTTATTTTGATTCGCTTAGGAAAATATGGTAAAAATTTTAAAAGACATTGTTATATCTACGGAGCACGGAATAGAGTTTTCTATAATTTATTATTAGGTAATTATGGAAAATTTTTTACAATTAATTATTGGTTGAGGGTGTAAGGTTGATAAAATTTGAGGCAAAGTTGAGTGCCTAACATAATATGTATATAGATCATGACTTGGTTTAAAGTAGACTTTCAATTTTTGGAATATAATGCTTAGTTGTGAGTTGACATATTATATTAAGATCTTAAATTGTGACTAATAAAGTTAGTCTAAAAAACACTTCAGACTAAGATTATTTATAGACTTATAAGCTCAACTCTATTTGTGAAAGTTTGGATATTATTTAATATGTTGTGACTGTAATACCCAATTTTTTTGTACTGATAGTTTTAATTATGTAAATACAAACGTTTAGAATTTAATAGATTAATTATTGTCAATTGGAGAATTTTAATAAAGAATTTAAAATATTAGAGTTATTAAATAAGTATTGAAATTATGATAGTTAAAATAAATGATTTTATTTATAGATAATAAAATAAAATAAAAATTATTAAGGAATTAGGAAAAACCTAGTGTATTAGAATTAGTAAAGAAATCATGTGAAAATAATCCACGGTTAAGGAAAAGATTTAATTGTTGGTTTAGTTATTTTATGTTTTTGAATTAAGAAAATATAATGTAGAAAGATCGGATTCAATAGGAGTCGTTGGATGACGTTTCGGAATGGCTAATATCATTCTTGATTGGATAAAGATGCTCCGCGGGAGTGATTAATGTGGGAGGCCGTTGGACCGTTGGATCGGTTTAGAGGAAGAAACGTGGATTGTTGGATTTAAGAAAGATGTTTCTTGCGGGAGTGTTTAATGTCGGTTGGATGCGGGGGGATGCTGGATCATAGGATTAGATTAGTGGAAGGAAGGGAGACCGTTAGATTTAAGAAAGATTCTTCTATGGAAGTGTTGGACGCCACTTGGACACAGATAATGTTGGATCGTTGGATTGGTTTTAGCGAAATGAGTGTGAATTGTTGGATTAGAAAAAGATTCCTCTGTGGAAGGGAAAGATGTCGTTTAGATAAGTTAAGTAAGTTAGGAACATCGTCGTTTTACATTTTACTGTTTTTCTGGGGCAACGTTCGTGTCCGCAACAGTGAATTTAAGTGTTGGAACGGCGTCATTTGGATTAGTAAGTCTTGATTAGCAGTTTTAGAGTAGAAGATTTCGATTTTGCGGATAGGAAGATGTCCGCAATGGTTTTTGGATGAAGTGAAACATCGTCGTTTGATTTAATGAATTTGCGAATGACACTAGTGTCTGCGGAAGCGTTGGCATCTGTAGAAGGGATTTTCACAGCAAATAGGTAAATGTGGCAGTCGGTGAGTGATGGAAGAACCTGCAAGTTAGATTTTCCACGGGAGCGTCGGCTTATGCGGAAGTGTTGTCCACAGTTGCTTTGGGGATCGTGGATGTAAGTTTTAGGGTTGACGTAGCTATTGGCCATTGGTCAAGCGGGCTGTTACGAACGTCCTCAGAGGTTGTTTACGTGTCTGTTGTAGCTCAAGCAAGTTTAAATAAGTTGTTTTTTCCTAGATTCTTGCGAGTTATGGTTCGATCCTTAGACTGTTTAGAAAAAGATAAAGTTTAGACATAATTATATGGGATTTTATCCCACGAAACTTTCTAGTTTTAGTTTTATAAATATTAGGGTTTGGGTTTAAACCCTAATCACTCATCAACCCAAGGATGAGAAATTCATTCTCTCAAGCTCTCAGGTGAAACCTTCCTTCAAGTTTCTCAAGGTAGGTTCTCCATTGTTTGGTTTTTGAAGTTACGTTTGATAGTGGGTAATGTTAGGGTTATTCTTTTAATAACTAATTCTTTGTTTACTTAAAGAAAAAGTTAGTGTAACTGGGAGTGTGAAGACAGTCAGGCCTCCAATGAAGACTCCAGGTAACTGATGTTGATTGTGTTTGGCCTTTGGTCTGCATTATAAAGTAGGGGTGGAAATCTGTTCAGTTCGAACCGGGTAACCGAACTAAACTGATCATTTTTTATCAGTTCGATTAGGTTTTGATATGAAAAAAATAAAATATAGGACCGAATCAAACTAAACCGATCATTTTGGTTCTGTTCTTGGTTGTAAGTGAGAAAAATCGAGAAAAATAGAACCGAACAGAAAATTAAACTAAACCTGAAAACCTATTTGAGCCATTAATTTAATTCTAATTTTTTCTCAATAAACCTACCACAGTAAAAGTAAACTCGATAACTCTTCTCTCCTTTGACCTCCACAGCCTCATGTATACGTCATTCGAAGAGATGAAAAGTTGCATATTTCAACCCTCAGCCATCGTTCTGTTTCTTCTTCGAGTGTCAACTACCGAGTGGCATCGTCGTCATTGTCATCGTCGCCCTTTTAGCGCGACCCTAACTCACAGTTAGCATCGTCGCTTTGGATAGTTGTAATTCACAGTGCAAACTTCATACAGGTTCGTCGAATATATATTCAACGTTTTGTTGTTTCAATTTTCATAATCATTTCACGCTTTGTAGTTCGTACAGTTTATTTGCATATGAAATTTGTGAAATCTTGCTATGAAATTTATTTTTTGGTGTAAAATGTGTGAAATCTTCTGTGAAATTTGTTTCTTGCAGTGAAATTTGGTATGTTTTTAACAAATGCGATGGAATATTGGTCTGTGTTTGAGCAAACTAATCTTGTAGTGAAATTTATAAAATCTTGCTGTGAAATCTTATTGTAAAATCAATTTTGGTTTGATTTTGTAATTCCTATGAGAATCGATCTCTATTTTTCTCTTTATTTCTATTTCGCACAAACTTTATGTTCTCGTCGCTTTTCTTAGAAAATCAAAGGCATTTTTCTTATCTATGATTAAAAGTGAAAAACCGGAATCGAACCAAAACCAAAGTGAGAAAAACCAAAAATCAAGGTTCAGTATTTAGGTGGATTCGATTTGGTTTCAGTTTTTCTTTTTCAAAATCGAACTGAGTCTGTTCAATTCAAATTTGAACTAAAACCAAACCGAACCGAACAAATTCCACCCCTATTATAAAAGCGCTAGGGTAAGGTAGAAATATGATGTTATCCTATGATGCCTATGGGTTGTTGTTCGAGGATATGATGTTCGTCGATTGTTTACTTTTGAACTTTTTGCAGTTTATTGTTCATGTTGTACTGTTATTTGAGGATATGATTTCTATTGGTTAATGATTAAGCACATGTTTTGATGATGATATGATGTTATTCTTATGGGCTGTTGATTGAGGATATGATTATTGCTTGTTTATTGTTCATATTGAGATGTTGATCGAGGATATGTTTTGTAATGTCTCTTAGTCCTCCTAGTACAATATTGTCTACTTTGGGCTTTTGTTCTTGCAGTTAGCCCAAAATGCGTTGTGCTAGGTTTGGAGGAGAACCCTACTTATAAACCATACATTTTTCACTCTCCCAAACGATGTGAGATTGTGCACCCCCACTGATATGGGTCTGACCCCCACAAGGGTCATTCTGGCCTTTAGAGTGCGGGTTGCCACATGTTTATTGTTATGTTCATGCATGTTAAATTGCCTTTATGTTACATGTAGGTTTCATGTATTCATGAAAAATGTTTTCTTTATGAAAGATAAGGTGCACACCACCGCACAGCGCGCGTGGCCAACATCTTGTGTAACATCTCGTATTCTTTTTACCATATAAAATTTTTTGATTTTTTAAAACACTTGCTAGGGAAAATCAAAGTAAACGAACAACAGAAGTCTTAACCTTGTAAAACCACATCAATCACCACTTTAAGGAAAAGTCATTTAAAATAAACCAACATTCATACTTAACGACCACTTAAAACATTTATCCAAATAAAATATTACTTAAATATTTTAAGTACTTAACATTTTAAAAACATCATGAGCCATAACCCACCAAGGTTAACATCGCCAATAACACAAACAGCTCAACACGACAACACTCCATCAGCTGCGTCGTCAACAAGCTTTATCTGATTTCCCTATCGACTTTCCCATTACTTCTTACCAGGAAAAGGCATACGAAAGATTTTGGGAAAGACACATTGAAATGGAAGTTCGAGGAGTAGGCGCCTGATCAAACGCCTTACGTGATAGGGGCTTCGAGGTCCAGAGCTTTAGGAACAATAATAACCTGTGCTTACCATAAGAGTTTGTCAATCAACCACTTTTAGGAAATGTTCGGAACAGAGAACTTACAATAATACAACGCAGTATTCTCAAAAATTTGAGAGCAAGATGAGCAAGAGACACAAAGGCGAAGGAGTCATTCCCATTTAGGTCCGATTCGGATCCCTCCGTTGTTTCCACTAGTTTTTTTTCTTTCTCCTTTTTTTTTCTAGTCAATATTTGAAGCATCTCATCATCAACAAAGTCCTCCAGCTAATCTCCTATCTTTCATTTCATTGTAAACCACAAGTTCCATGATTACAGACTCTCTGCCCCTGGATTGATTGGATCAAATACAACTGGGATTAGATGGACAGAAGGGTGTAACACAATCCGCTTTGAAACTGGAAGTCTGGAATGTCCACTTTAAGGTCATGAACGGGAAGGCTACCTCCATAGCGACCTTGTGGCATACAACCGAAATGACTCCCGCTAGATAGCCGCCCCTTTCTCTCTTTTTACAGCCTCGTGGACGAATCTTAAGATCTAAAGAAGAACGAGCTATTTTGCTCGCCCCTATCTCTAAAGGGGCGTAAGCACTTCACTTTCTAAGGGATGGGGCTTTTTTCAAATGAAACAAGAATCTGTTCACTTTCTATTAGTCTGTATTGTCGGTCTACTTGTTATAAAAGGCGAGCATCCCTATTCCAAAACATACACATAAGTCTTCAGGCAGGCATCGAAAAGGGGATCAAAAGAGTCTATTTTTTGACAATATTCCGGAATGTATCATGGCCTTATCTATTAATCTTCAAAATAGAAAAGAGTTCTGCATCTCTTCGAGGCCGGGAGAACAAATAGGCGTGGGGAAGAGGGAGAGGGAGGGCTACGAGCCGTCTCCCGTTGCTGTTCCTGGACTACCCTTCCTTTCCTTCCCCTTCGCCCGACCTGGTGAGGTCCGATGAGATCAGATCTCTCGAACGAAGTGAAGTGATAGGAAGAGAAACTGTAGGCGGGAGATCTCTATTTATTACACTGCCCCTTGTATTGTCAAGGGAAAAGGAAGGTAAGTGCACTCCTGCGCACCAGTTGAAGGAAGGAGCTTTGGAAGCTTACCTTCTTCTAATTGAAAGGGGCCAGCCAAAACCTACTCCTAAGAAGTTGCTAGATCTAAGTAGATTGAGCATTCTCCACCCGCCAGCCTGCAGTAGAGGGGGTTTGATTCCCATTATACGCGATGTGGCAAAAAAGACTGATTCACCGAGATATGCCTTGTCTGCATTAGGATTTAAAACTTGTCGTCTACTTTTAGGAAATGTTCGGAATAGAGAACTTACAATAATACAACGCAGCATTCTCAAAAATTTGAGGAACTAGAAGAGATTTATTAAGAGAAAGATTTATCGGAGAGAAAATCTTAACAGTTACATCCAATCATAAACTACACGAAAGTTGCCCCTTTTTCATGGGGATTTACCCATCATAGAGATGCACAGAGGAACAGAACGAACTTCATATATCCTTTTTCTACTCAATCCAGAAACAAGATCGGACGTTATTCCGGTTCATCTCCATTTTTGTGAAACTATTCCTCAAGCAAGGCAGCCGATAAGTCATCGAAGGGTTTGTGTGAATTAAGGGGAATGGTCAAAATGACTCATTTGAAACTTTCCCACGGTGATCAAATATCTGAATTGGTTCGAATCCAATTCGTGAGAAGAGTCCAATCCCGAGCAGAGTGAAATGAGCAATCCAATCGTCCACCTGTAGAAAGCTGATTAAACAATCAAAATTCCTTGACTTTTCCCGCAACTAGTGAGTTGGCCTGGTATAATATGGGGTCTCCCCCTAACTCATGCCAGACCCTTATCTTATGAGGTATCCTACTTTCTCTAATTCTGCCTTTATGACTTCATCAGTCTACCGAGTCGATCTGATCTCGCACGTGAGCGGATAGAAATGCCTATAGATGAGGTAGGCGAGGGAAGCTTTGTTCCACTAGCTAGGACCAATTTCTCACATGTCTGTTTCGTTATTACAACCTTCCTGAAGCTCAAGTGATACGTGGATTGCTCAGTAGTGCTTCGCCACTCCTTCTTGGGACCCAACGAGCTGGCGAAAATAGCTTAATGGTAGAGCATAGCCTTGCCAGGGCTGAGGTTGAGGGTTCAAGTCCCTCCTTCCACTCTTGGCTTTGTCATTTAGTGGTAACGAGTGGAGAGCCCCACTCAATCTTTTACACCAATGTATCCCTTTAGTTGGTTTCCTTTTTGTTTGAAGCCTTCTTAACCTTCTCCATCTGCTGGTCTAAAGCACCCCAAGAGGCAGATACTGTAATCAAGTCCTTATGTTGCCACCAATCTATCTGTCTATTCCATTTAGAGTTCCATGCAGCTCATAGCTTCTGAAAAGGCTTTTTACCAATTGCATGAACACTGGCAAGAAAAGCACGATGTTTGGGATTGGGAGAAAACGAGTCATAGGAAACAAACCTTTCCTTCCATAGGATTTTTTATGCGAGAAGACCCAGAAGCATCCCTGCCTTAAGAAACTTACGGCATAGAATATTCCATTTTCATTTCCTAAACTGAAAAAAGCATACACATAGCTTACTCTCATAACCTCGGTTCCTTTTTCTGAAACCGAGCGGAGAAAGAGAGCTAGAATCTAGGAAGGACACTTTTCAGAGGTGAAAGGTGGGTGAACTAGTTTGATCTCCATTCCACAGCACTTGCATCGAACATCTTCTTACCAAAGTTAGCCTTGTTCCACACTTTGAGGGATTTCTTTTTTGGTCGCTTTTCGCTTATGATAGATAGAAACGGAAAGCTATGGAGCCTCTGATTGTAGTATTCCAAGTTGCTTTGACAACACTATGGCTTCTCATTCATCTCTGTAACTCATGTAATTCATTATCTGATAGGTCAAATGCCTTTTTATAATATTATTGAATAGCATGGCCTGGGGTTTGGCTTCGATAAAGTCGGATCCTCACAATCCGACATTCATAAGGGCAGAAGCACACTCAAATCGATCTAGCAAAGGCATCAACTTCTTCATAGGTTCCTTACCTACATCACAGAACTTAACTATGAGCCTAAAGCTCAGTAAGCAATATAAATATAAAAATGCTCATGCAATTCATTGTTCATTATTCCATTACCGTTTCCTTTACCATTACTTTTACCGATGTTGGAGATGTAAACTTGACAAGGTAAAACCCATATCTCACAACATCACTTATGTTCATTCACGTGTGTTTTATTTTTATTTAGTTCCAGTTACCCATCCAAGTGTTAGAAATATCAACTTGACAAGGTAGAGCGGCTTACGCACAAGGCGGTCATCCCGTGGCACACACCTAAGCGACCAACTCAAGAACTCATATCTCTATACACTTATTTACGTTTATTCTTCAGTTACATTTCATAACGATGCAAAAAAACATTTTCGTATACTTTAGGAAAACAATGATGCATGAATGTAAGCACACAATTCTATCTACTTGTCTATCTACTATTCTCAAAACATGATCGATTTTTAACTAATGAACTGAACTTAAATCTAATAAACACACAATTAACACCAAACAATCAACAATACATCCTCTATAAACATTTATCACAACCTATATATCTAGTAAATGCAAGCATCAAACAAACCCTAATTTCTGTGATATAGGTTCTTTCAGACAAAACATATGCAGTATCACTTACTTGGAGTCTTTAGCGAGTTTTAGCACTTAGAATTATCCTTCTTCAAAACTTATTCACAATCAAATAAATATTTACTTAACAATAATAATTCTTCAAAACTGTAATACCTTGATTTTCCGTAACGAAATTAAGTAAGGATAATTGAGAAATTAATTGGGTCGATTAATATATGATACGTATATTTGACAAACACATAAATATATGAAATGTGTATTTGATAAATAAATATATATATATATATATATATATATATTAATTAGATGAAATAAAAGAAAGAAAGGATAAGATTTAAAATAAAATAAAGTAAATGGATGATTTAAAATAAAAGAAAAAACAAAGGAAAAAGGAGATGCTTTTACCGGTTCCTTGAACCGCCGGTTCAATTCTTGAAAACAAAAGGAATATAAGAATGGCCCGCGACCAATTCTTAAAGAGAAGAGAGAGAGAGCAACTCAGGATGCAGGGGAGAAAGGGAGAGGTGACTCTTCTTGCGGGGGAGATCTCCCTCGCAAATGGGGGACTCAGGCAACATCTTATCAGACATCAGTATCAGTTACTGCTACTACCAAGAATGAAAAATTATCCTTGTCAGGTATGGTTGAAAAAGAAGAAGAAGAATTATGCCTTCAAAAAAAAGGACAAAAAAAAAACAGGATGAAGAATCCATTATAAAAAATAAAAAATGGTATGTCATATTTATCGCAGCTTTTAGAGGACTATATAATGATTGGGGTAATTCATCTCAACATATTAACGGGAAGAATGTGATTCATAAATCCTGCAAAACAAAATAAGAGGCTCAAAAGGCTTTATTCGAATCCTTTCGGGTTGTCGCTCAAAAAGGACTAGAAAGATCAGGACGAGATCAAGAGCAACTAGCAAAAGGAATGGCTATATTCGGATGAATCCCTACAACTAAAGAAAAAGAAAAATCAAAGGAAATAAGATTAGACAAGTTTCAACAATATTGGGATTCTATCCTTAATTACAATGAAATTCATACAAGCATGAATTTCTACCCTAAGATTCGTGGACCAGGACCAAAGGTAATAGCCTTATCAGGGGTATCGCCTATGAAGATTTTTGTCTATTTCCAACATGGACTCATAGACACCATATACTCCACAAATATGAAGGATTTTGAAGAGTTTCCTATCAAAATCAAACAAGTGGTCAAAAACTATTTCAATAAATTCGCCAAAGGAAAAAAAATATTCTTACGAATACATTCATCATATCCATTGTTTAATGAAACAAGTGGAGAATTAATAATACCATCCTTAGCAATTATTACATTGGGAATTGCCAGTCAAGACAATCCTACAAAAGATGAATATGAAGGTTTTAATATCCAAAACGACATGGAGGCCAAATTATTAGCAGGAGTCTTCTATCAAAGCCAAAGAATTTCTTATGACGGAACAACAAGAATTAACTATGTCAGTACGACGATGCTTATATACTCGCATGGGAATAATATCATTTCTCAAGACGAGTTGGGAGCCTTAGCAGAGTTCAAACAAATGTTTTACTGTCTAGGAGGATCATTACAACTACTATCAGAATAAGTCCAAAAACAATTATGTAATTTAATTCGGACAAATGATCTTCATGAATGCATCCACTGCACCAATCTTATCAACAGAGCACCTAGCAGCAAAGGAAGCAACCAGAGCAAAGCCACCAACAAAAACACAAAAAATCAATAATGAAGCAGACAAAGAAGAGATGTATGCCTTATCAAAGAAAAAGAAAAAGCATCTCAGAAAAGCACATTACCATGTGAATTACCACTTTCGCTTTATTTCTTATCATGTAAATTATTGTACTTAGATTCTCACTGTCAGACATCTACTTTTCTTTTTTCTTTTCTTTATGTAACGTAAAGTAGTGTGTCAGGGAATATATTCCCTTTCTTTTTTCTTTTTGTCAGTGTAAAATTAAACTGTGACGGGGAACCTATCCCCTAGGGTCTGTAAGGAGTCTGACTCTCTCCTATAAATAAGAGCATTCTCATTTGAGAATACTCAGAGTTTAATCTAAAGAGCAATTGTGCAAGTCTCGATTGATCTTCTCTCTCAACCTTCCGCGAGCACTGGTTGATAGATCCTTGAGTTTCTACTCTGGAGGGATAAGATCAAGGTAATACTTTGGAAGGATCACATCATTTACTTATCAACTACTAAAGTTCTGAAGAACTTCTCAGGTATGATTTATTTCTGATTATTCACCTTCTACGTTTACTACTAATCTTATTTTGATTGAATCATATGAAGAAAATGAACAATTAGGTTATATGTTTCATGTAATTATCGATATAAAGAAAATAAGACAAATTGATTTGTCCTTAACAGAAAAACATAATTTTGATATATCTCTATTACAATGTATTAAACAAAAATTGTCAAGAAAAAATATAATTAAATATGGAATCATGATAGGGGAGAAGAAGCCACACCAATTGAACAAACAAAAGGTAATATTGTTATCCCAATTATTAACAAACAATAATTTTATGAAAGAATAAATGAAATGGAACAACTCATTGTATGAAGATTTTTTATATTCATTGTAGTATAATTCAAATTCTTTTTAAAAGTATATTTATGGAAGGAATTAACACTCCTATTGAATTAGAAATAAGAGATGATAGAATACTTGATGATAATGAACGTATTATTGCAAAGGGACTATGTAATCTATCACAAGAAAAAATTAAATTCGATGTAAATATTCAATTAGGATTAAGCCTCAAAGATCACGATCTAAGCAGATCTATAACTTTACGATATGAATTAAAAATGAAAAATTTTATGAAAACAAAAAATCATCATTTTACCATCACTTACAAAATTAATTATACTTTAGCAAACAGTCATTATAGTTTAATGTTTAGAAAGGATGAAAAAATATCGATAGATAAATTATTTAAACCTTTATTAAAATTAGAAACACCAACAAGATCGTTTCTTCAAAATCTCGAACAAAGGTTTATTACAGATAACAAATACCATGAAACAAGTATATCTTTTTCTAGAACTACTAATTTTATTCTATATGAATTTTCTAGACAATCTTTAGTATATGAATTTCTGGAACCATTACAAATAGATAAATCAACCCCTTTGATTAGAAGAACATCTGAAAAAGATAAAGAAAATAAAAAAGACAAAAATGAAGAACCAACCATAAAATCTTTACGAATAGTAATTAGATCACTCAGAACACGAATTAATTAAAACAAAAAAATGTCATTGTACATGGTTAAATTTGACTACTTGATGATAAGAGATGATAGAATACTTGATGATAATGAATGTATTATTGCAAAGGGACTAGGTAATCTATCACAAGGAAAAATTAAATTCGATGTAAATATTCAATTAGGATTAAGCCTCAAAGATCAAGATCTAAGTAGATCTATAACTTTACGATATGAATTAAAAAGGAAAAATTTTATGAGAACAAAAAATCATCATTTTACCATCACTTACAAAATTAATTATGATTTAACAAACAGTCATCATAGTTTAATATTTAGAGAGGATGAAAAAATATCGATAGATAAATTATTTAAACCTTTATTAAAATTAGAAACACCAACAAGATCGTTTCTTGTATTCTGTATGAATTTCCTAGACAATCTTTAGTATATGAATTTCTGGAACCATTACAAATAGATTAATCANTTTCCTAGACAATCTTTAGTATATGAATTTCTGGAACCATTACAAATAGATTAATCAACCCTTTTGATTAGAAGAACATATGAAAAAGATAAAGAAAATACAAAAGACAAAAATGAGGAACCAACCATAAAATCTTTACGAACAGTAATCAGATCACTCAGCACACGAATTAATTAAAACAAAAAAATGTCATTGAACATGGTTTATCCCACCATCCCCTTTTCTCGGCCCCAAAATTAATCGTTTAAGCCCTCAAATTTGCGATCAAACATTTTTAACAGGTCAAACCGTGGCGTTATCCTTGGACACTGCGGCGGTTTCCTAGGATGCCACGGTGGTTTTTCGGGTCGCCGCCGCGGTTTTCTAGGACGCCGCCGCAGCGTCCCAGATAATGCCGCAATTTGACCTTCAAAATCACTGCGCCGCAGTATTTTGTTTACGAACCGCAGTGGCGCCCCATCTCATTTTCAAAGGTAAACGTGACAGTGATATTAGATTTGTTATTTATCTATACGTCAGTGGTTAACTTTTTAAAAAATATATAATAGTGGTTGACTTGTTATTGATAGTAAAACACGATGGTCGATTTTTTGTTTTACCTTTTATTTATTTATAATATTATTACAAAATATAAAGGTTGTGCAGCGATGATAGCGAGTGAGATGGGACAAATAGTGAGTTGTCGTAATTCCATTAGCTGTTTAGAATCATTGTACGAATGAAATTGATTGACGATTTGACGTTGTTTCTCCGTTCTCTTATTTCTAACTTTTTTAATTCTATGCCTTGGAGATGAGAGTGGATTGATTAAATGGAATTTAAATATTAAAAATTATTTTATTAAATATAATATGAGAATTAACCAAACATTCCTTAGATTATGGAATTAATAACAAACTTACCTTTGAACTAAATTTGTTAACAAGTACACCCTTAAACTATGATATGTTAACAAATTCATCATTACCATCCACTTTTCCATAAAAATTGAGATTTGCTATTTCCCATATGACAATGGCGGACGCTCGCAAAACATTTCATTTTTCATGGGAGTGGAAATTGTTTCGGTTCGGTTCGAATTGAGTAATCGAACTAAACTGATCATTTTTTTATCGGTTCGGTTCGGTTTTGATTTGAAAAAAATAAAATATAGGACCGAACCGAATCGAACCCATCATTTCAGTTTAGTTCTAAGTTGTAAGTGAGAAAAACTGAGAAAAACCGAACCAAACCAAAAATAAAACTAAACCTGAAAACCTGTTTGAGTCACTAATTTAATTCTAATTTTTTCTTTATAAACCTACCTCTTGTAAAAGTAAACCCGAAAACTCCTCGCTTCTTCGACTTTCGCTGCCTCCTGTATGTGCCATTTGAAGAGACGCAAAGTTGTCTATTTCAACCCTCGCCCATCGTTCTGTTTCTTCGTTGAGTGTCAACTACCAAGTAGCGTTGTCGGTGTCATCATCATTGTCATCGTGGCATTTTCAGCGCAGCCCTAACTCGCAGTCACCGCCGTCGGTTTGGATAGTTGTAGTTCGTAGTGCGAACTTTACATAGGCTCATCGAATATATATTCAATGTTTTGTTGTTTCGATTTTCATTCTCATTTCACGCTTTGTAGTTTGCATAGATTGGTTGCAAATGAAATTTTTGAAATTTTGCTGTGAAATCTATTTCTTGGTGCAAAATGTGTGAAATCAGTTTCTTGGTGCAAAATATGTGAAATCTTGCTGTGAAAGTAGTTTCTTGCTGTGAAATTTGGTCCCTTTTTTAATAAATGCGATAAGATATTGATTTGTGTTTGAACAGACTAGTCTTGTTGTGAAATTTGTAAAATCTTGTTGTAAAATCGCTTTTGGTTTGGTTTTTAAAATTCCTATGAGAATTAATCTCCATTTTTTTCTTTATTTCAGCTTCGCACAGACTCTGTCTTCTCCTCGATTTTCTTAGAAAATCAAGGACATTTTTCCTATCTGTGATTAGAAGTGAAAAACCAAAATTGAACTGAGGAAAATCGAAAATCGAGGTTTGATTTTTTATCAATTTTTAGGTGGATTTGGTTCGGTTTCAGTTTTTCTTTTTTCAAAACAGAACCGAGTCGGGTAGGTTTTAATTTGGTCTAAAACCGAACTGAATCAAACCGAACCGATTCTATCCTTAATTTTTCACAGGGCTCAGAATTAGGCTTCCACGACCCGCACTGGATCTCCAGTGCGGGCTTCTTAGATAGTCCTAAAAGCCCGGTCCCAAAGCAATATTTCTTGAAGTTCCAATCACAAGAGTGGGATTTCGGGGAGGACGATTGGTGGCAGATGATAGCGAAATCTTCCATTTTTCACAAGCCTCATGAACGAGCTTCCGAGGCTGGTCATGGACGCCCACACCGGAAGATTGGTGTAAGTCGCTAAAGCTCAGTCTCTAGGCACTATTTGGAGCTGAAATTACGGTCACCCAGATCTAAGTGGTGGATGCCCACGAAACATTTGATTTTTCAATTAGAAACCCAGTAGGTGTCCTCTTATTGGACCAAGCATTTGCAAAATTAATTTTAACAGAAAAATGGATGACAAGGGCGAGTTTGTTAATGAAGCATATTTTAAGGGTGAGTTTGCTAATGAATTTACTTTTAGGTTCAGCTTGTCACCGATCCCATAATTTAAGGGTTGTTTTGTTAATTATCTAATAAAATAAATAAATTAAACTTTTTAATGTGGTCTACATCAATCTTTTCACTTCTTTTCTTAATCTTACCAAAATACAATATTAGTTATTCATGTTTACAGAGTTGTTTAATGAGTTGGCTGAAGCTAGCTCGCTTGTTTGGTTCATTACAGTAGTGAGCCGAGTTTGGATCAGTTCAAAGAGGTGGGCCTAATCGAGCTTAGTTTTTGGGTTTTCGAGCCTGTTTTGAACCGAGCCAAATGAGCGGTCTCCTGGTTTTCAGAGGCTTCAATCTTCTTTCCATCCATTCCTTCTCTATAAATACCTCAATCTATTTCATTATATTTCACTAAAAATTCCATCTATTAGTTTCTTATTTCTCAATTCACAATTTATAATGCTTCATTAATCTCTCTTGCTCTTATAAATTTCTATATTATTTCCTTTGATTCAACAAGTTATATTTTTACATTATTATTAGTTTTATTTCTATGAGTTAATATTTTTTGTATTAATTTTTATAAGTTTCGTATACGTGGAGGTGATCAAATTTATATCACCTACAAGCTATTGTTGGTTTTGTGGTATCAATTTATTATTTAAAATTTATTTTAGATATTTCATTTTAAGTATTATAGATCCACACAATTATAATATTGAAAATATTGATGATAAAATTGAAGAAATTAGAGATTTAGCTCTTACATTTTTAATGAGATAATTATCTACACAAACATTTGCATATTCATCTAGAAAAAAAAAGAGTTAAACGTCTGATGTATAGAATCATTTTGATTTAAAGGAAATTAAAATTAGTGAAAAAATAGAAACTAAAGCCCAATGTAAATATTATACTAAAAATTATGCATATGTTTCTGTTAGTTCAATTAATAGTATTGATAGTTATTTTCAAAATTGTCACTTAAATGAACAAGTAATAGATTCTACACAAACACAATTGAATGCTAGTAGTAGTGAAACTTTTAAATATTCATAAAATAGAATGAGAGAATAAATTGCAAAACTTGTAGCATAATGCCAGTTGCCTTTATCATTTACCGATAGTGAGTATTTGACAAATTTATGAAAGAGTATGTTACTCCTAGTTTTAAATGTGTATTTAGAAGTGCAACGAAAAATGATATATTAAAATATTTAATGAATAAAAAATAAATGAATTACATTTTTTTTGCAAACGGTCCTTCAATGTCTATTTGTATTACGTTTGATTTATATAAAGCACATAATGTTCTATGTTATATGGTTGTAACTTCTCATTTTATTAATGAATCTTGACAATTAAATAAAGAAATTTTATGATTTCGTAACTGTGAATATTCTCACACTGGAATCTCTATTTATATATATTATGACAATATTGCAAGAATATTCTATTAGAGATTGAATTTTTGGTATAACTCTTAACAATATTAGTGCTAACAATGTTGTTGTTTCCCATTTTAGAGATTATTTTTTATTATATACTTCTCATGATTCTCTTTTTATATGAGATGTATAAAATCCGTAATTTTTAGATTTTACATTTTTTATGAGTAAATTTTTTGCTTTGGCTGAGTCAAATTGTCTGTATTGACTAAGTCCTTGCTACGTGTCGTGGGTCTTCGACCACATGTGGCTATGTGTTATGGGTCTTCAACCAAATGTGAAAGGGGACTAGTCAATAGTCAACCATGTGTTCAATGTTCCCTTGTGGCCTATAGCTGCAGAATTCTACTCAATAAGTTTATGTATCCTTAGATCGAGTTTTGAGTTATGTCGGATTAGAATTTAAGCATTTTATTTAATATTTATAATATATTAATTTATAATATATTTATTAAATAAAATAATTAAATTTTAATATTAAAAAAATATTTTTTTTTAAAGGAGGAGAACTCTTCTCCTTTGTAGGAAAAGAGTTGCGAATAGAGAGAAAAGGAAAAGAAAAGAGGGAGAGGAAGGAAAAGAAAAGAGAGAGGGAGGGAGGGCAACTGTTTCGTGAAAGACGTTGGGTAAGTAGATTTCTAACTCCGTTTTGTCATTTAAAGTTTGGTGTTTTTGTTGGCTTCAGATTTGATCTTGTAAAACTTGAATCTGGGAGAAATTTCTAGTTTATGTTGGTAGATTTAGAGTTTATGCAGTAGTATTGGCTGTTTGGAGGCCGAAAATGAAAGAAACACCATGTTTTTTTTCACTAGAAAATAGAGCTCGAATGTCGTCCCGATCGACTGCTGCATGAGCCTAGTTGACCGCAGATTATCTAATGCGTGTGGGTAACGCGCTGGTCGACCAGAAGCTACGACGGTCATCCTCAGCAGTCGACCATAGCTGTTAAAGCTGTCGACCGCACAACATGGTCAACTGCGGTCGTGAGGGTCGAACGTAGATCTATTCGTGGTAGATCGCAAAATGGACAGATTGTCCAAGAATCGTCCCTGGTTGACCGCACAAAGTATTTTTGTCATGTTTTGGAGTTATTTATGTGTCGGTTGCATTCCTAGACCCGGTATATGACATTTTCACTATTTCCTTGTTAGTGTTGAAGGAAATTCTTAAACTTTGGCATGGTTTTAGGCTCGAGCGAGTTTTTGCATTTCGAGCCGACTTCTGATGAGTTCGTATTTGATTGATTGTCATTGAGTCTAGTCAATGCTGTGAGGTCCTAGTTGCCCTTTCCTTTGCCTCGTTAATCGTTTGTGGTCTCGTTTGACCACTGTGGTGTCTTGTCAACATCAAGTGATTCTGATCGACCGTTGTTGGGTTTGGTTAACTTTAGTTGAGTCTTCTTGATTGTTGGGTTGTTCAGTTTATGCGCGTTATGATTCGTTGACTGCAATCATGTCTTATCACCCAATGGTTCTTTCTGGTTAATTGTGGTTGTGCTTGGTCAACCGCACTGTTGTTTCGTGAAGTTTGAGGGAATTTCACTTAGCTTTGTCAACCAAGTTTCTTTCAAGTTTTTTTGATTTTTGGTTTGAAGACTTTTGTTTTGTCAGTGATGTATGTTTAGGGATCTTGGTCTCGGTTCAAAACCCATTTCTTATTCCTTGTGCAATTATTGAGATTTTGAGATCGATCCTGCCATAGCTTCCAAAGATGTCACTAATTTCGACCCTTACTTCCAATAGTGCGTTGAGCTGGTTAGTTGGTAAGGTTATCGTGGTCATCTATGTGGTATGAATTTTTATACTTAATGTATTGCATTGCATCATGGTTTTCAAACTGATATTTTGTTGGATACTACATATGAAACATGACAGAGACTGTCTCGACAACACGTCCATTTTTACATATGCGTATGTTTTCACACGTTTACTTTATCGTACATGGTTTTCTATTGGATATTCTATTCATACATTGGGAGGATCAATCCTCTTGATGCTTTAGGTAGTCTTGGCACTAAAGTATCATGAGGCTATCTTGTGCAATCTTCTACTGCGAGAAGATTGATTGTTTGTACTTACGAAAGGGTTATAGGGCACATGTGACATATCCTCGGATTTCAATCCCCACAAGTTGAAAGGGTGATAAGGCAGTGATGACGCATTCTTGGGTTTCAAGTCCCAGAACTTGGTCAGGTTTTAATCACATAGATCAGAAAGTTGTTAGTCACTGAGTTATGCTTGCCTAGTACTTTTTCCTTTGACGGGTGGCATAATGGCTTGTAGCTCCTCTTGTCGACAACCGTCATCAATTTGGATCCTATAGGTAGCTAGATGAGTAGCAATTTGCGTAATGCCCCGTTAATTTAAAAACATTTTTCTCATTTTAAAAATACGTCGTATAAAATTTTTCACTTAATTTATTCATCGTTTGAAATTCATTTTAGAAGAAAACGAAATCAGAGTAAATAGTGCGGAATAATAATAGAAATTTAAAACGTAGTTTCCAAGTATTTTTAACAAAATACCAAAGTCCCTAATACAACGTTCCTAACATTCAAATACTGATAATAGTGAATTACAAAAATACCTCTTTTTATCAAAACACCAATAATTTCCAAAATATGTGAGCCGCACCCATCAAGTCAAATCGGTTGATAACACGAGGGGTCATACTGGAACGCCTCATCTGCAACTAGAATGTCATCATCAAAGTAATCACCTACATTACAGGGAAAACAATGAGCCTAACGCCCAACAAGAATCAGAATTAAATGCAATGCATATGATGCATGACCACGCGATGCATTACAGAGGAGAATCGTTTCTCGTCTGTTAACTGGGGTGATGGGTAAGTCAATTGATCTCGTGGCTTAACCGTATGTCTGACGAGGAAACACACCAATAGGGGTATCGCCACGAGCCATACTCATACACTTTTTTTTGAAGACACTAAGGATTTCAGAACAAGAGAGTTGAGAATCTTACGATTCTTGTGGCTTAACCGTACCTCATCGCTCCCTAATTGGGAGTAGGCACTCCAATAGGGGTGTCGCCACGACAACAATTCCCAATCCTCTCGAACCCCCACATAACTATTTACATATATTTTAGGATGACATACAACATGTGACAATTTATAAGTCCTAGGATGATGCATGAATGCCATAAAATAAATCAGAGGAAAACCATACACAAAAGAAGCACAATCATTTCAAGTATAGTTTACAGATAAGAGTTCAATTCAAGATATTACAACTATCATTTGTTTCGTTATAGAACTAAGTTTAGTTTTTTGCATTATTCTTTAACCGCTAGAGGCAAGGAAACATGATCAGGTTGAAATATAGTTTAGCTTCTTTATTGCTTCCATTACACCAAACATATTTCCAGATTCAACCCAAGAACTTCACCTCTAACCATGCTTACCATTGTCAAATACAAATAGGAGAACAGTTTTCATCATTTGCTTCTAAACTATCCTATATCATCTCATGCTCATTATAAGTCACAACCATATTAATCATACCTAGGAAAACAAATTGTAGCATTAAACTTTCAGATTGTCACTTCATTCATACTCATTCTCTTTTATGTTTCACGGCCACAACACCCTTCATTTCATGCACATTTCTAAAACATAGTCCAAATATAAAGAGCATACAAATTTTAAGACTAAAGCCAAACATTAAGAGCATGACAGATCCACATTCAACAACATACAGAAATTATCATTTCTAGTCATCAAACCACAACAGTTCATTAACATCCAAAACAACCCGTAATGTAGGGTCTCCATTGGCCAACCAAAATTCTAATTCTTACCTTAGTTTTCTAGTAGCTTAACCCAACAAAATAGCAGCTCAATGAGTGTCTACAATCCTTCTATAACTTTCGATAGTTCCTGAATATAGCAACATTTAGGATACATCATGTTTCCACGTCCAATTTGACCGAAACTAGAGCTTCATAATAAAACAAATAAACTCATACCTTGTCTCAGTTCATGGTTGGACAAACAGAGCACATAAAAAATCTATTCTCACCCTCACTTCACGGTTAGACAACCTAGCAACACTTCACCATAATCCTCACCCAAAGCACACTCCCTCACAATTAATTAGCCAAAGTAAACAATAGAGACACATAGGGCTCGCCATTTATAGAAAAAGAAAAGGAAGGCGGCTAGCAACAACAGGGATAAGCGCAGGAGAGGTCAGAGCACTTTACCCACTTCAAGGGAAGGAGGTCAAATGAGGGATTGCCATGTGGAAAAGCCATCCCCATCTCCAAGATAGACTGGACGTCATAACAGAGATTCAGAGGACAGAGATTTTGTGATTGCAGACACAACATCGGAAGAGAGAGAAGAATTATAAGTGGGTTTCTAAAAAATTCCCGATAATTCAAACGAGTTGAGTCGTCCGCACCATCCGAAAGTCGATTTGGGACGAGAAAACACGTCTTAATACCTCGTCCGTACTGTCCGCAAGCAACATTTGGACGAGATTTTGCGTCTGCAAGTAGCGTCCGAATTGTCTAGTTTGTATAGATTCAAATCGGATGCGGTCCTTCCTCGTCCGCTTCGTCCGCAAGTTGTCAGAATGTGTCCTAGAATTGTCCAGATTCAATGCAGACGCGAGTCCCTTCGTACGTAGCATCCGCATAGGCGTCCGCATGACTCAGGACGACAAAACCCCATCCTCATGTCGTCCCAAGGTGCAGAGGCACAGCTCAACAGTTTCGCGGACGCCAATTTACGTTCGCACGGCATTCGTATACGTCCAAAACTCCGCAGTACACATTTTTCTTAAGTTTTTCATACTTAGGTTATTTTTCTAACATTAACCCTATACTTTTCAAGCATGACTTATCACGCACCGTCGCATAATACAATGCACTATTGATATATTTAAATTATCAAGATTTAATACATCATCAAAAGGGAAATATAATTTCAGGGTATTACAATCTGTCGCCAAAAACCTTATCTGTTACTCTATTATACAGGTTGTGTCGGCGCTAAGCATGGCTTGTCGGCAACTCGGGTGATGTACTGGATCTCTAGATCATTGTCATTATTATTCCTCTGCCTCATAAGGTGTTGCTATCGACGGATGACCACCTTTTCTGTGATTTGTGTCGGATGGGTCCTTGTGTGACTATCCATTTTCACTGATGACATTTTTGCACTAAAAACGATGTTGGGATATTTTTATGGTATAGTTGTCTATGTACACAACATGTTTTGATAAAAGCCTCATCGATGTCCCACGAGCATGTTTTGATAAAATGATGAAGAGATTTTTACAGTTGATTTAAAAATCCATGTACGCTAAAAAGAATGATGATCTTGGATTTTCAAAAGATATGTAATACCGTTTTCACATGTATTGCATTTAGTATAGAATCCCTTACTGAGTTTGTTACTCACCCCTTAGACCATATTTTTCCCAGGTTCGGTATATAGGTTAAGTAGGAGGTCGTTGTGGAGTGTTTGCTGGTTTTCCCATTTTTTCGGTGCTTTGACTTCCCCTTGGATGAGTGGAGGTCCGTCGGTCCTATCCGTTCATCTCTGGTATGTAAGAGTTGATGTTTGGTTTCTTTCTTGCACATTGATTTCTTTTCTTTGTAGTTATTATGCTATCTTAACTCTTTTTTATCACTCCGTGGACTCTTACCCATGTGTTTTGAGTTTTAATCTTAATTTCATGTTAAGACTTCTGCTTCATCCTATCCTTGGGCTGGGTGATCGGGTTCTCTCTGAGGATCAGGTCGTTTGACTGTCAATTCTATTAGGCCCGCCTCGGGTCATGACAAGATGTGTGCATCATATTTTAAATTTGGTCGTTATAGATAGTATAACATATATTTTCCATCATAGTGAATTAATTAGAGGTAACATGTCAAAAATTTATTCCCAAATTACAAAAATTAGGGATTCAATTTCAAATTGAGAATCAATCACAAAAATTTTTCCCAAACTGATTTAAATCAAAAACCCTAAATAAAAGTTGATTTCGAATTTGTGGTGTAAGGTAACAAATCACAAATCAACATTTAACTCCTTCCAAATTCATCTTTGAATATGACCAAGAAAAGAGTTAGATTCATATCCTCCATCTAAGGAAAGATTTGGAGGACCACCCCTATAAATTGAGGGTCTCATCGTGATGGAAAACACACAAACACTCTCTTCTCTTGAGTTATATAAGTTGGAAAGGTAACCAAAGTCACTTACCTTGTCAGAACCACCCTTTGACCACTCTAACCACCGCAAAATCACCAATCTCCGACGAAATATCACCTCTGCCTTGACGATCGATTAACTCTCAATCGAACAGCCACTGTCACTTGAAGCTTTCACTCAGACCGAAACCTTCATCCTCACTCGGATGAACCCTCACTAGGTCACAAACCTTCATCCCCGTCAACGACAAAGTAAAGAGATAGAGCTCTCTCATCACAGCGCCAAAGAAGAAAAAGAGGAGATTTTGGTTTTTGAAGATTGGAGTTGTGCAAACTAAACAAGTTTCCTAAAACCCGAATCGAATTGGTTCAACCAACCCAAACCAAGTCAAACCAAATCAGTTTTGACCCCGACCAAACCAGAATCGTATCCGACCATCAATATTGATTCAAATTATTTCCAATTTCATCCAATTTGATTTGAAATTAATCCTAGATGACCTAGAGTTTTATCAGCAGGGAAGATTTTTCAAAAAACGTGAAAAATCCCTAAACTCTTACTCCCTTAGAATCTAGATAAGTAAAACATAAGTTTCTCAATGTTTTGGCCATAGGCCCTACATCACAAGACATGTATTATTTTCTTTATACTTATTTTATTGTTCAATCCTGGTATTTTAGTTGGACACACATGGTTAGACATTGACATAGGAAATTTAA
Organism: Begonia loranthoides; assembly: GCA_022433065.1. NCBI lineage: Eukaryota > Viridiplantae > Streptophyta > Magnoliopsida > Cucurbitales > Begoniaceae > Begonia > Begonia loranthoides. The sequence goes on from CM039476.1 coordinate 2,651,775, forward strand.
AAGATAAAATTTGTTGGACATAATGTATGCGTGTAACACCCCGTTTTCACTTTACTTACAACGTATAAATTTGAACACTTTAGCTTTTATGAAACGTGTACCGGAAGACTTTTCTTAATAAAAACATATGAAAATAAAAAAAAATAAATACTGTAAATAAAATTTTCATTTAAATTCTTATACTTTTACAAAACTTGTCATAAATTGAAAACTATGTACATTTTTGTTTTCCCTTTCCGTTTAGCCAGCCAACATAAGATCCACAATGCATAAATCTTTCATTAGCTGCTCCTTTCCTTGTTACCACGCTTACCTAAATCACAAGACATAATCTATAAACCTAATGCTTAAGAAGAAATATGATGCATTACGAACATGAGATGCATTCTTTAAAACATTTCTATTTCTGTTTTCCTTTACTTTTTCTTAACATTCTTTTACTTAAGGAAGACTGATGAACTTCAATGATGAACTTTGTCCATAATGGGGAACTTTAGCCGTTACGCTTCCTCCATATCATTTAGGGATTGAGTGGTGAACATTGACCAACTCAAACCCTTCTTCATTTTCACTGCCATTTTCATATGCAAAACATGAGTATATAAAAACTATTTTCATAAATTTGAAAAAATCATAATGCATGAACATGTATGCATTCATCAACCTATATCATAACATATCATAACATAATCAAATACATTATCAATTCAACATATTCTTAAGTCCTAAACACATTATGTACATGATTCCTATCACAAATATCACATTTCAGCACAACAATTAGTATTCAATTCAAATAACAAATCCTCAAGGCAAGTATCCATCATGTAAATAGTCCACTATCTAGCACAACAACATATGCTAAAAATAACAACTTAACTCTTGTGATGCAGCCAAGAAAAAGGCAAAGAACATACAATCACTTCTTACCTCTAAATTCCTTGAAGAAGTGAGAAGACAACAAGCTTCATAAGGTTTCTTCTTTCCAAATTACTTCTTTAAATTTAAAGTCTCCTCTTCCTCTTCTTCTCCTCCACCCACATGTTTTCTCCTCTTTTTCTCTTTTGGTCTTCCTTCTCTTCTATCCCTCTCACTCCCACAATTTTCTTCTCCTTTCAAGCTCTCTTCTTCCTTTTCTTTTTTTCTCACTCAAGCTCTTTCTTCATTTTGAAGAGGATAAGCTTTATTCTTCTTTTTCAACCATCCAAGCAAGAGGTGGCATTCCTTCAGCAAAGAAATGTTGAGTAATCAATTCTTTTCTTCACTTAAATCATGACATGTCATCTAAAGTCGGCAACTTTTCACATATCCAGTCGACCTCAAATTCACTTTCAGTCGACTGCAAATCAACCTGAGGCTAATAGATTCTAATCTATCACAAACCCAGTCGACCACAAATCCACATCCGATCGATCGTAAATCTACTAAAGAGCCCCTATTTTTTTCACTGTCCACGATCTGGTTGATCAACCAACACTGTTGGTCGACCACACCCTACCAACACTCAATCACATGAAAAATTCTTAATCTCCAAAAGCCATAACCCACAATTAATCACATCAAAACTAAAATTATCAAATACAATTCCAATAATCATCATTATTCAACCTTATGCTTAACATGATAAGAATTTGTGGTATTACCATGCGAGTATGAAGGCATGAATCTGATGAAATTGACAGAAAACATGATATAAGATGGCTGTGATAAAACCTTATGAGGGTAAGAAACCCCTGGTTTTCTGAAAGATAGAATGCAAGATCATTATGAGATGACTAATGAAAGTCTAAACACATGATAAGGTTGAAAAATAAGTTCCAATCAGTATGTAACTTTGAGCATGAAAATTTGGTAATTGATGGAAATAATTAACATATTAATGTGTTTCTACTTACTGATTTATCTCACCCTTAGTTTTGTAATGTAGATGAATTTTTATCAGAAGAAGAACTAATGCTAATCGAAGATCTTCTAGAGACAAACGAGTATATAGAGGAAGACATTGAGAATATTGTTGTTGGGTTAGAGGATTGAATATATTTATATGTCAACTTTATTATCGTTTTAAAACAATAAACTCTATTTAGGGTTTCACTTAATAAGGTCTTGAGAATAATTTCAAATTAATTTCGTTTGCAGTTGAGTTTTAAATAAACTCTGATTTATTTAATAAAGTTTTAAAAATGTTTTGTATTTAATTATGTTTGGTATATGAAACTATAAATAAATGAAGTTTATTTAATACGATAAAATTAATAGGACAAACCCTAATAAATGTACTTATATTTTCAAGCTTTTGTCGAAATTCATTTTCAAAGATACATGAATTTCATAAATTAAGGGATTATATCGATCTCATCACACCGAATTTGTAAATCAATTTGAGAAAAAATTTCTGGATTCAAAATTTAAGGAAAATAAAATTTAGGGTTGTTCTATTAGATTTGTAATTTCTTACATTATAGGGTCTAATTCAAGACAACAAGAATATAAAGAATTTTGTAAAGCAGCCAAACTTAGCCAAGAAAATTAAAAACTAACTTAAATAATAGGTAGAATTCAACATATATAATGTTGCAAATGCAAGGCCATATTGGTAAGTTATTTGTGCTTTTATTAATAAAAGATAAATTATTAATCTTGATAAATCTAGTTGTCATATTGCTAATGCATTTCTTGATTTTAAAAAAAAAAAATTTATGATACTACAAATAAATGTTCTAAAATTTATTATCCTACTTCTTATCTTATTCGTCTAATTTTTTTCTAAATTTAACATGTACTTTTGTACAATATCAACAAATAGATGAATTTAGTAGTATTCTTCATAAAATATAAATAAAATTTAAAAAATATTGGCATGACAATCTTCTTATTTTTTGTTATGTATGTATCATGGATCCTAGATATATATTAAAAGAAGTGTGTCATATGTTTGATAGGATTTCTACTAATTTAACTATTATTCCTTTATTTACTAGTGATAAACAAACAAACAGAATTGCTAGTTTATATTCTACTTATGAAATAAAATATTCTAATGTTAGTTGTTTACGTGCTCCTCAAAACCTAGAGAATTATCCTATTAGTAGTGGTCGTAGTGTTGCAGCTCCATAATTTAGTATTCATGATATATGGTATGAATTAGATATTAAAATTTATTCTACTTCTTTATGAAATAAACTTGATATTTATTTTGATACTCGTTATCAATTTTCTCAAGAAGAGAATTTTGATATTTTACATTGGTGGAAAAAGTATTCTACTACATATTCTATTATTTCTATAATGACATATAATCTACAAACACCATTGATCTCTACTATAGCATCAAAGTTTACTTTTAGAGTAGGTGAATGTGTGCATGATGAATGAAAATGATGTCGTGCACTAGACCTTTTGAAGACACTCATTTGCATAAAAAAATTTGAACGATGCCAAGATGAGAGATCAATAATGAGAGGATGAAATACTTGTGGACTTATAAAATTTAGATGTTGAAGACTAGATCTTGTTTATTCTTTTAACTTTCTATTATAATATTAAATAATTTTTTTAACTTGTTGCAAATGATTGACAATTAGATAGGTGTAACCTAGTTAAGACGTATCTAATTAGTAGTCATACAACTATTAAATATTTGTAATGATATTTGTGTAATAATTTTTTTAATGTATCTTTTTTATTTGTAATGATATAATGCATTTTTCTCTTAAATAGTGTCCTTTTATATATTAACAAAATAATTTTGTTAGTTAAATGAATAACTATTATATATTTTGATATTATAATAATAAATATTATTATAATTTTAATAACTACTTAAAAAAATTATAATATATTGATATAAATTTGTAACATTTATGTAATATATGTAACACCCATAAATTTCACCCTATGATTTCATGTATTAAAGGCTTGGGCGGATTGTTCCCCCATGGTTAAACAATAAAGTAAAGTAAAGAAAAAAATAAAGGCTTGAGCGGATTGTTCTCCCATGGTTAGAGAGGCTTGGGCGGATTGTTCCCTTATGGTTAGAGGTTTAGTTGATGCGTTTCCCATAGTTTAAGGCTTTGGCACGTAACCCATAAATAGAGGCTTGGTGGACATGGTCTCCATGGTAGAGGCTTTGGGTGGATTAGTCCCCCAATGGTTGGGTTATGTTTCCAATGGTAACCAGTTAAGACTTTGGCATGTAACTTATAAATAGAGGCTTAGTGGACATGGTCCCCATGGTTAGAGGCTTTGGGTGGATTCGTCTCCCATTGGTTGAGTTACAACCCAATGTTAGACGATTAAGGCTTTGGTGTTGAACTCAGACTCATAAATAGAGGCTTGGTGGACATGGTCCCCATGGTTAGAGGCTTTGGGTGGATTAGTCCACCATTGGTTGAGACTTGAGTTGAATACCTAAGGCAGAACAATAAATAGAGGCTTGGTGGACATGGTCCCCATGGTTAGAGGGTTTGGGTGGATTAGTCCCCCATTGGTTGAGGCTTGAATTGTATACCAAAGGCAAAACAATAAAGTAATAAAGTTAAGATCAAGAAAACGGTAAAAGAAAAGAAAAGAAAAAAAAAAGAGAAACATAAACAAAAAACAAAAAGAGATTTAAAAGTTGCATGACATGTGCATCATACCTTTTATTTTATATCACTTACTAAGCATTAGGCTTATTAGTTAAGTCTTGCGATGTAGGTACACGCACAGGTGAATAGACTAAGAGGCAGTCGATGAAGGATTTGCACGAGTGGATCTTGTGGCTGGCTGGGCTAAAGAGTTTAATGAAAATTATTTGTAAAAATGTTTGTAAATTATTTAATATTCTTTAATGCTTGTTTTAATTCCGCCGTGTTTCAGAAAGTGATTTTATTATTTTCGCTGCAATTGATAAATGTTTTAAGTCAAGAGTTTTAATGATCGGGTTTTATAAAAGGAAAATAGTCTGACATTTTTATAAAAAGAAAAGTTTTAAATTGACATGATTTTTTTTAAGTAAATAAAAATCGGGTCGTTATAGAAAACCTCCAATCCGTGTGACTAATACCCTGGCCAGGTTTTAGGGCTCGAAATCCAATGAGCACATTATCGTCGCCATTTCACCCTTTTGACTTCCAGGGCTTAAAACCCGAGGACATGTCACCAGTGCCCTATCACCCTTTGCACTTACAAACAATCAATCTTCTTGCAATAAAAGATTTCACAAAATAGTCTCGTGATGCTTTAGCGCCAAAACTGCCTAAAGCATCAAGAGGATTCATCCTCCAAATATATGACAGAATATCAACAGAACCATATATGATAAAGTAAACATGAGAAAATATACATATACGTAAAAATGGACGTGTTGTTGAACAGTCCCTTTTGAATTTTCAAGTGTTGTAACCCACAAAATATAAGTTCAAAAACATGACGCAATGCAATGCACAAGGTGTAATACCCTGAAAATACGTTTGGCAAACGTAATAGGTTTGGTATAATCAGTGACAATTATTGGAATAGATTAACGATTTATTAAGTGATTTTGGAGTTAATTGGAAGAATGATGTATGAAGAGAAGGGGGGATTTTGGATTTATTAAGGTATGAAATTAAGTTGGAAGAACTGTAAATTAATTAAGAGATGAAATGATTTAATTAAAAATGGCAGTGCATTGGTTGAAGAAGGAAATGGTCGACCAAATGGTCAACTGCAAAACTCACAATGGTGTTTTAACAGGCGATTGGTGGATCGCAAAAATGATAGATTTTATGTCAAGTTGGGCAATGGACCACAAAAGTGACAGAGGCGTTAAGGAGATTGATAGAAGGAAAAGGTCAATCTAATCTAGCAAAAAAGAAAACGGTCGACCTCCAAGTCAACTACTGAAATTATAGATTCAAACAAAGTCTAGCCTTGAAGGAAACGGTTGACCTACCGGTCGACCACTAAAGAGGCAGTGGGAACGTCGTGTGTATGATCGACCTTGAATGAAAGAAAGTCGATTTTTATGTGGGAGAGGTCGAGCATAATGTTGGGCGAAGAATCATAGGCGAAGAGGTTAAGCATAATTGGAAGTTGAGATTTCAGGTTGGAGCAGTCGAGCATGTGCTCGATCGGTCCCATGGTGAAGTGCAAGAAATGGATTTTATGTTGTTTCGGCAGAAGAGAAAATACAAATCCCGAGAATTGTATTATGTGATTTCTCCATGTTTTCTTCCCTTCGCACATGGCATTTTATAAAGGGTGTTAGGTAAGATTATATTGGGGATGTGTGATGCTTATGAAGGATGTTTCTGTGAAGGTAGAAAAGAGGCAATAAGCATATGGAAGAGATGGAAATACAGAGGAAAAAAGGTGGAGATGGGGAAAAGCTCTCAAGAGAAGGTGAAGGCTAAGAGGAAAAAAGAGAAGAGTGTGTGTGTGTGAGAGAGAGAGAGAGAGAGAGAGAGAGAGAGAGCTACTACGAGAGAAAGGAATAGAAGAAGAAGAAGGAGAAAAGGGTGAGCTCCTTGAAAAAGAGAAGAGCGCAGGAAATGGAGTAGAAGCTATTTCTCTCGGGTTATTCAGGTGAGGAAGAGTTTCTCATGCTTTTATGGTTTTTGTGTGATCAATCGAAGAGGATAACGATGAGCTTCCCTTTATTTGTATACTGTATTAAAGGATTGGGAATCACATTGTTTCATTACTGTGTTGTTATTTGTTCTGGATCGATGCTTTGTTTAGTTAAGCTTGGTAAAGATCTATTGTTGGTTAGATGTTCTGCATTTTAGGATATCGTTATTAGACGTTAAGAAATATGCATGCTTTGTTAAATTGGTGTTAATGGATAATGTTTAGAAAATATTGCTACATTAATGTGACGTATGTTCTTTGGGTTTGGTTTCTGCTTAATAGAACTTTGCGAAATGATATGCTCTATTAGTGGAAATTTGGTTGCCCGCTATTGTTACTGCTCTGTGGATAGTATGGGAGAGTTTTCTGTTAGACTTGCTTATTGGATATTAATAAGGATGTAATCATGTTTAATAAAGGGGATGAATATGGGAAATTAGAGGGATGATGAATATGGTTAATTTTTTATTATCCTTGAATTGAATGGTAACAGATGCACATTGTATCAAGTTATAGATCTGAGAATTGGGACGGTTGATTGATTATTGATGATTGTGTATTTAATGGTTTTGAAGGTATTAAAAAGGAAGAAGGAAGAGCTTAAGTGTTAAGACGCGTGACGGACAACAGATAAGTGATATTGAACGTGCTTTGATCTTTGGGGCCCTCATCGTAAAAGTTAGGAATTGTATGTTAACCGTTTACTGCTTTCATAGATTATTAAGATAGGATGTGATCCTGTCCTGAGGATGTATTACTTCCTGTTGTGTGTGTATTAGAATTAGGCTCTTTTAATAATGTGTTTGTTAGTTTTAAGTTAAGGATAATGATAATGAGATTGATCATGCTTGAGCATTATAGAAATTTGATATTAAGCATGTTTTGAGACCTATATAGAGGATATAGATATTTTATGCATTCACGAGCATTCATGCATCATGGTTTTCAAAATTATACAAAAATGGTTTTCATGCATGGTTTTAGAAAATGGTTTAATGGATGCTCATACATACTAAGTGTACGGTGTTCTCAAGGGTTGATCACCCGAAGCAGACAGCCATCATTTGAGCTGTAGGAATATCCATTTTATCATTGAATGTGAAACAGATAATAAACAAAATAAAGGTCAACAAAATGATCTGAGATGTGGGCTTGTTAGTTGGTCCTCGATTGATGTCGAGGCTGGGCGAGGCAATGGTATGATGTGAGACCATTTATGCGCCTTGTGTGCACGAGCGCTAGTGCGCTACAATTGTAGTCGAAGCCAATTGTTATGCGTTGATGTGTACAACTGCTAGCAGAGCTTTCAGACTATGCCATTGCTGCTTATAACGATTGTGGGGATGTTGTGTATTCATGTACACGTAGCTAGCAGGCGGTTCGATTGATGTCGAGCCTTTATCACATAGTGGGTCCTCGATTGATGTTGGGACGGATCGGCCAACGGTTAGCGAGCTTTTGAACTATGTCATTGCTGCTATACCGGGGGTGTGGGGTCGGACTGGCCAATGGTTAGTGAGGTCGTTTAAGCGTTGGAGCACACGACCATTAGTAGGCTATAGTTGTAGCCAGATGCCGAGTGTTGTGCATCGGTGTGTACAACAGCTAGCAGAGCTTTTAGTCATAGTCGGAGCTACTATACCAGAGGTTTTGGGTCGGAAACAAAAAAGAAACTATTATGTAAAAGATAAAGTAAAACATAAATAGAAAACAAATATAGAAAACTGCATACAGATTTTAAAAGAGCATACACATGTATTTTTTAGTTTATTTATATCACTTACTGAGCGTTATACTCATTAGTTAAGTCTTGTGATGTAGGTATACATTCGAGATTAGGATGATGGACATCTTAAGGAGCAGTTGATGAAAGATTTTCAAGCGCGGATCTTGTGGCTAGCTAGGCTAAACGAATTTTTAAAAAAATGATTTGTAAAATGTTTTGTAAAGAAATTTAATTGTAAAAGAAAAAAATTTTATTTGTTTTATTAAAATGATAAATCTTCAGTTGTGAAAAGAAAAAGTTCAAATTTTATGAGACTTCTAAAGCTAAACGTTTTTAAATTACACGTTTTAAAAGTAAAGAAAAAATGGGTTGTTACACAAGATATAGAAATCCCTACCTTTTCGGTGTTCTATCTTACTGATCAGAGCAACTGCCTCCTCGGGAATAGTCTCACAGTCTCCAAACTCGTCCGAGCCTAAAAACATTCCAAAATACAAGAATTCTCATCAATGAATCTCAAGGGATAGGTGGAAGGGTCCTATACCGGGATTACGAACCCAACTTACCTGTAAACAACTCAAAATATGTGAATCTACACTGTGCGATCAACTAAGAACAATATTGCGGTTGACCAGAGACCAATTCTGCACAATTTATCTATTTTTCAGTCAACCAAAAATAGTGCTTTGGTCAATCTGCACAGTTACGGTCTGTAATACCCCAATTTTTATAAACATAATTAATTAAGGATAATCGAGCTTTATTTGATAAGAAAAAATTGATTAAGGGAAATATTTTGATAATAATCAAGGGTTTATTTAACGAGAAATTAATTGGGGTATAATTGGATTATTCGGAGAAATTTTATTATGGAATATATTATCATGAAAATAAGTTTAGAAAAATAATTGTTAGGAGATAATTATATCAATTATTGGATAATTATTTTGGAAGTCGTATTGAAGAATTTTAATTGGACTGATAACAGAGAAAAGAAAATTGGAATTGGGATGAAAATAATTAAATGAAGAATTTAATTATTTAAAAGAGAGGGAAATGGAGAATTAGTTAAATGGAATTGGAAGAAATTAAAATAAAGGAATGAGATTTATTAGAATTAAAGATTTAAAAAAATTAAAATGGGATTAAAGGGGGATTGATTATTAAATTAAGTTTTATTTTAATTTAATTAAAGAAATTAGAAGGAGATGAGAAGAGAAGGGGGAGGGCCTTTTGCCATCCTCCCTGGCGACCCGAGAGAAACGGCGAGGGAGAAGGGGAGCGATCGGGAAGGTGACTGCAGGACGACGGTGAACGGCGAGCGACGGGAGTTGTGGCGACATTTGGCGATGAGGTTCTGTCCTGCGGGCGACGGCATCATGCGGCGAGCTAGGGCTCGGTGTGCCGCCGCTTTGGAGTCAGAAATTGGAGCTGTGAGTCGCCGGTGGAGGCAAGTCAATGCCCTACGTTTGGTATTCATCTTCTTGGCTTCCGATTTGAGATGATTTGGCGTCGGCAGCGGCGTTTTGGACAACGGCAGGGGCGTGACCGGTGAAGGCTGGAGGTAGGGGTTTTGGCACGTGTCCGGTTCTGTTGGCCACTGTTGAATCAGCTTATTCCCCCTCCCGAAACAATATCTACTTTCCACGTGGTGATGAAGCATTGGACCTCCCTCCTTGAGTTGTGTAATTGTCCAGCTTTCTCTGCCTATATAGTATCGACAGTGCTTGGATACAGAAGGAGGAGGCAGTGTGCTGGGGAGAAATGAAATGGTGATGTCTGGAGTTGTGGACCGAAGCTGTGAAGAGTGCGGAAGTGCTGTGAGAAGGTGGAGTTGCTGCTTGCTTCAGGTAAAACGGATACCTTCTCTGTTTACTGAAGTTTAATCCCCTGTTGTTCTCAGTTCCGATTCTGTATATTGGTTGTTGAACAATGGAGACTTATAGTATGCAGGTATGGATATTTGATTGATGAAACAATCTCTGTTGCTTCTGTTGTGAAATGGATTTTATGCTTATATGTAGAGTTAAATTCATACAACCTTGGAAGATGAAGTTATGGAAAGACTTGGTGAATCTGTTTTAGCCTCTTGTGAATGGATATTCTGGAATTCATGTTGTTTAGTTAATACACATTCTATTTCTTTGGTTAGTGTTGGTTAATTTCAAAGGCATGAATATGTTAGAATTGTTTTGTTGTGGAGTTTGTGTGGTTGTGAGTGGTTAGCTCATGTTTGAATGGAAAGTTTGCTTGGGTTTCTGTTTGTGTAATGGACTGCCGATGGACTGGGGGATGTTGAAATTGATTTTTGTTCATTGTTTTAGTTCTACCCATGAGTTTTGTTCGGGGGTATTTTATTGATGAAGTTTGGTTCTATTATTGAATTTCTGTTTTCTGGATAATGGCATTATTCTGTTACTTGGAGCTGAAGTAGTGAAGTCATTATTTGATTGGATTATTTCTTGGTTAAACTGTATAGTTAGTGTGCATGTGAAATATATAAAATTTAGTTGGTTTAAATTTAGTTTACCATTGGACAACTATATGCTGGAAAAATGGATTGTTGGAAGTGAAACATGTTGGATTGATATACTAGATTGGTCGTTGGATATTTACTGCTGTGATTGCTTTCAGATTAGCTTTTGGTTGTTTGCCTGGATGATATATAGGGTTCGTAATTATCATCGTTAAACAACTGCTACTACTCGGTTTTATAAAGTAAATTCTCTCTATTATCAGGTCACATTGATGGAATGAGCAACTATTGTAGGTTATCGTTATCTCGTTGCACATGTTTACTGCGTGGTTGCTAAGTAATTAGGTCGACTGATGAGATTTGTTAAGCGTTAGAAATTATAAAAATTCAGCAATTGTTATTAATGATAAATATCGCTTAGATTGGACAGTTTTGATTTCGGGGAAAAAGTATAAATTAAGGTTATTCGTTTATTGACCATGAAATTAATGAAGATAAATTTATAGAAATTCGTTAAGCGATAATTTAATTATTAAATAATAAATAAGGAATAACGATAGCAAAGTTAAAATTTATGATTGATAAAAATATTAATAAATAAATGTTAATTATTTTGAAGATATTAACGGGAAAAGAATAGAGTGTCAAACGCGCCACGGACTTCTAGTAAGTGATACGCATATGCTTTGGTCCTTAGGGCCCTACATCGCAAGCATAGGAGATGCATGTTTCGGTGTTTAAAGTTTTAAATAGCATTTTTTGGTGTTTACAGTTTTAAATAGCATATTTCGGTGTTTACAGTCTTAAATAACATATTTCATTGTTTACAGTTTCATAAGCATATTCTATGAATTGTATGTTGATTGCGCTATTAAATTCCTCTAGTAGAGAATGTATGCATCCATGAGTATCATGCATCATAATTTTCAAAACGATACAAAAAATGAATTTTTAAGCATGTTTTTGTAAAGAAAAAGGAATCGAATATTAAATGGTTAAATAATAAAATAAAGAAAAAAAAATAAAGGCTTGGGTGGATTGTTCCTCCATGGTTAAAAAATAAAGTAAAGTAAAGAAAAAGATAGAGGCTTGGTGGACATTGTCCCCATGGTTAGAGGCTTTGGGTGGATTTGTCCCCCAATGGTTGAGTTACATCTCAATGTTAGACGGTTAAGGCTTTGGTGTTGAACTCGAACTCATAAATAGAGGCTTGGTGGACATGGTCCCCATGGTTAGAGGCTTTGGGTGGATTAGTCCCCATTGGTTGAGGCTTGAGTTAAATAACAAAGACAGAACAATAAATAGAGGCTTGGTGGACATGGTCCCCATGGTTAGAGGCTTTGGGTGGATTAGTCCTCCAATGGTTGAGGCTTGAGTTGAATACCAAAGGCAAAACAATAAGGTTAAGATCAATAAAACGGTAAAAGAAAAGACAGAAGAGAAACATAAACGGAAAACTAAAAGAGATTTTAAAAGTTGCATGACATGTGCATCATACCTTTTATTTTATATCACTTACTAAGCCTCATGCTCATTAGTTAAGTCTTGCGATGTAGGTACACGTACAGGTGAACAGGTCAAAGACAGTGGATGAAGGATTTGCACGGGTGGAACTTGTGGCTGGTTGGGCTAAATAGTTAAAAGGAATCTATTTGTAAAAGAGTTTGTAAATTATTTAATATTCTTTAATGTTTTATTTTGATTCCGTTGCATTTTCATAAAATGAGTTTATTACTCCCGCTGAAATTCATAAATGTTTTAAGTAAAAAGTTTTAATGATCGGGTTTTATAAAAGAAAAATACTTTGATGTTTTTATAAAAAGAAAAGTTTTAAATTTACACGATTTTTAAGGTAAATAAAACCGGGTCGTTACACGGTCAATCGGACTTGCGTCTGCGGTCGACCACTAAGGACAATCGCAAGTGACTTAGTCGACCAAAATTCGACCCATGCATTTATAACACGTACAAAGTCAACTTCGATAGACTAGAACAGAACTTTGTCGTTGTTTCCTCGCCAAAAACGTGCCATTTTTCCCATTTTTCACCTCCAAACGACGAGACTACTACATAAACTCTATTTCTACCAATATAATCTTGAGATGTCCCATGGATTCGAGTTTTTAAGCTCAAATCTGAAGCCAATAAAATTTCAAATTTTAACTTCAAAATCAGAGGGGTTAAATAGAGTTACTCACTAATAGTTTTCACAAAAAATGATGGCCACAATGCTACAAACATTTTCCACTCTTTAGATTCACTGCGTGTTTAACTTGGTCTCCCTCTCTCTCTCATGCATTCTCTCTCGGCCGATCAAGGAAGGAAGGGTTTCTTTCCTTCTTTCTTTTCCTTTTATTTATTCTTTCTTTATTTCATTTAATAAATAAAATATATTTTATATATTAAATAAATTGAATCCAAATTTTGATTCGTTTCAAACACTAGTCGACAACGATTCCTTAGCCAAATAATTTATTAAATTTTTTTCTCAATTAATTCACCACTCGATAATACCTAATTTACCAATTTTGACTACTTGATAAAAAAATTCACACGTGCTAGCTATGCAACAAATCAAGTAAACTTTTCAACATCTTGACCAATTAGTACGTGAGAAATTAACACGTGAAATTTATTATTATAAAATTCACAGGTTTTAAATGGCTAGTTGAGGAGTAACCCAACACCACCAACCTTATTCGTTATTGATATCGCAGATGGGTACTGTAAAACCTGTGAATTTTACATTAATAAAACTTCACGTCTTTTTTCTTCATAATTTTTGGTCAAGGTGTTGAAAAATTGACTCATTTTCTTGCATAGAGGTCACATGTGAGTTTTCACTCAAATAGTCAAACCGATAAAATTGGTTATTTCTTAGGGGTAAATTAATTGAGTGAGTAAATTTGGTAAATTATTTTTGCTAAGAAAACGTTGTTGGTTAGGGACCAAATTTGAATTTAAATTCAAGTTATTTAATATATAAAATATATTTTAATATATATATTAGTTATTTAATTAAAATAAAAAGAATTTATTAAAATAAAAAGAAGAAGAAGTGTTCTTCTTCTTCAGTTACCTGCACTGAGAGAAGAACTTGTTCTTCTTCTACTTAGGGTTCTTTTCTGTTTTCTCTTGAGTTTCTTGCTATTTCTTGTTATGGAATTATTGGCTCTTTTATAATTGTGAAATACTGATAGAAAATTAGCGATTTGGAATCGGAAGTTTGGAGTTGTGCTTATTTTCCTTGAAGTGCCACAAACTGTTTTATTGACTAGTGAATCCAAGCAAGTTTTTCTCCAGCGTATAAGTTCGCGTGTGGAGCGAGTTTAAACATGGATTTTGGAGGTGACTTTGTATTAGTTGGTTACTAGTGGTCCTATAAATTTGAGGTGAAAAGGCCATATGCAATCCATATAATATCTTGAATTTTTGTTATGTTAAGCATACAACTTGAGTGATAATTTTGGGGTGATTTAGGATTATTGGAATTAACTTGGGTAATTTAAGATGTTGGTCGAGTGAAACATGTTTGGAATAAGTGAATTATGATACCCCATTATGTTCATAATTAGCTTAAAGATTGAGTTTATGGAGAATTGTTTGAGGATATTTGGAATTAGATAAGACAAGATCAATTAGATTATTAATTAGTGGAGTTAGTAAGAGAAAATATGTTTGGACGTATTTGGATATTGTGTGGATATTATAAAAATTGAAAGCTTGACTATAATAAGGTTCTTATCAATTATTGGAAATTGACTAGGATAAGGGTGAAGGATGAATAGTAAAATATATAGTATAAGTTGATGATATAGGTGCTCAAATATTTATATATATAGATTTAGTGCATGTTGATCTTTGATATAGAGTTGTTTATGAGATACAAGAATAAAATAGGGACTTAGAAGATGATAGCTAGAGTGGTGAGTAGTAATATTAGTAATGAATCATGAGGTTGTAACGTTATGTAAAATATATATATATATTTTATGTGTCACATTAAGGAATAACATGTTATCAACATAATTATGAAGAAGAAGTATTCTACAGTCGATTGGGGTGGTCGCATGGCGTGGCACCATCGACTAGCACAATCGTCCGAAATTCAGAAACACAGAATTTTGTGGTTGATTGGTTGATTTTTGGTTGATAGGCTAACTGAAGAAATTATCGACCGCAAATCTTGATTGTCGTCTAGAAGGTTCAACTGACGCCTAAAGATGGAGAGTCTACATCTGAAGCATCTGGATGCTAATGGATGCGTCCTATGGCCTTGTATCTTCGTCTGGATGATGAAGAGTCGGTTGCCATGGCCTATAAATTGAGATGAAGAGAGCGATGTGAGAGGGAGGAGAATGCACGGGGGAAACTCTGTCAAAACTTGGAGAGCATATTGTGAGTGAATGAAACCGTGAGTTAGGGTGTGAAGCAGTGGAGGAAGATGGTTTGGTGCTCCTGTGATTGTTAAACTTTGGGGTTTGAGAGTTAGTGAAAAGTGAGAAACTGTGAGGAGAAAGCTGGCATTGGGTTTCTATGCTTATGAAGGATGATGGTTCTGGGGTTTGATGGGAGAGAGAGAGAGAGAAGCAATTTTGTGAGAAACAATGGAAGGGTTGCATTGTTTTGATTAGAAAGGAATGTTGCTGCTGTGATGAAATTGTTTGTGAGGAAAAGTGGAGTTAAGCCTCTAGATTGTTCATGTATCAAGGATGTTTCAGGTATAAAGGTTCTCCTGAATAAGATATTGGTTTCTCTAAGTGATAGTGTTGGATATATTGGACATGTATGTTTTGGGTTTAACTTTGTTAAATTGTGTTTATGGAAATAGCCTAGAACCTATTATGCATAAAGTGGGAAATGTGCGTACAGTCACTATATGATTATTACGTATTGAATACATGTATTATTGAATATTTAATATTCATGGGAATATATGATTA
Source organism: Begonia loranthoides (assembly GCA_022433065.1). Taxonomy (NCBI): domain Eukaryota; kingdom Viridiplantae; phylum Streptophyta; class Magnoliopsida; order Cucurbitales; family Begoniaceae; genus Begonia; species Begonia loranthoides. The sequence goes on from CM039476.1 coordinate 2,667,514, forward strand.
TTGGTTTAGGTTGTTAGTTGTATCATGTGAAGTATATTGGCGTGAATAAATTGGATTATTGGAATAAGATGATTATTGGAAAATGATTAAGTGAACTAATAGATATGATTGGAAAAAAAAATGTACTCTGTTGGAATTGTTTTTGGGTGTATCGGTGAATGGTGGAACGAAATGATGTAGTTAAATATTAGTTTTGGAATAGTTAGGAAATATTAAGTAAAGGTTAGGTGGAAAATACTAAGCAGGTTAGTTGAAGCTAGGAGACATTATTATTGAAAAGTAATTATTAATAGCTATATCTGTTAATTGTGACTAGGTCTTGCGAAGGATAACTCTAAGTGATAACTTGTTAAAGCTAAGGATTCTAGGTAAGGAATATTGTGTGTGATTTGTCTGTAAGGACCTCTATCACAGGAGTAGGATTTGTTGTGTAGTTTTGGCTATGTAGTCATAGATTAGTACCCTTGCTATTAAAGAATAAGTTGGAAGTAATACATTAAGGATAGAGAAATAGACGTATGATATTATAGGGTAATATGTTGATAGAAATGTGTTTAGTATTAAGGTTATAGTTGAAGCATAGTATTGTGTGTTAGTTGTTTGTAATATTGTTTGCAATATATGAACTGCTGTGTGTGACATTCATGTAGACATGTTAGTAGGATTGCACGTAAAGCATTGCATGGGCTAATAATGAAAATAATAAATGGTGTTTTCTACGTGAGTTCGGAAACTGAAGAGGTTGCTCACACATAGAAAACAACTCGTTTGAGTAAGTTCAGAAACTGAAGAGGTTGCTCTTACTCAATGGGGGGTGAGTTCGAAAACTGCGGAGGTTGCTCTCACCAAAGAGTAAATGAATGTAAATGTAAGTGGGCTCATTTTTAGTGAGTTCAAAAATTGAAGAGGTTGCTCTCACGTAAAAACGAATCCATATAGTGAGTTTAGAAACTTAAGAGGTTGCTCTAACCCAGCTTATAGATATATGAGGCTTAAACATGTAGAGTTGTCATAGAGGTTATAGTTGCATCTCATGATTATATTCCTTACTGGGCAATAGACTCATCATTCCTCCTATGATGTAGGTATGCAAGGGATCAAGGATAGCAGCAGTTGATGAGGCATTTGTACGTTGCGGGCTTGGCTGCTGGTTAGGCTAAGAGATTAAAGAAGAAATGTAATGTTTGGTAATAACGTTTTTGAAGAAAGTAAACCTTTGTTATAGTATTTCGTTTATATCAAGAAGTTTTCAAATTGTGTTTAATCCGTTTAGAATTGAAAATACAAGTCTTCCGTTGTTGTAAATGTTTTAAAGCTTTAAAGTATGACATGTTTCAAGTGATAAATGGTTTAACAAAAATGAGTCTATTTATGCACTTCTTGTTTAAGCTAGTTTTCAATTGAAAAAGTCTTCTGCTATGATTTTAAAAGAAAAAGTTTTCAAAATAATGAGTTTTAAATTGCAAGAATAAACAGGATGTTACAATCCAAGTTCTCATCGGATTAATTTTACTACTCGGACTTAGGGTTAGCAGATTGACCTTGTTTGTTTTTGGACGAGTTTGAGATTCCGACCTGTTTCCTTGGATTCTTGCAACTTCTTTGATTGAAATTCTGGATTATGAACGTACTTTGAACATATTTGAAGTATTGGGAAATTACTTGATGATTGGAGTTTGTTTTTGGTCAATTTATTCAACCATAATTTGAGAACCGCAAATCTGTCTTCTTAGCCACTAATTCTAAGCATGATTTTGTTTTGATCATAGCTCTGTTGATATTCCTAATTTGAATATGAAATTTGAAGCGAGTAATCCTCTCCGGAATACAAAGACATTGATATAATTTTGACGACGTTTGGATTTGAACTCGCTATTTTGTGAATCTTTCTTTGAAGCTCGTATAAATTGTCTATATGAAAACAGTTTCGGGATTGGGTATTAGTTCTGGTATATCTCTCATTCCATAACATTTTTGGACTTGAAATTTGGACTTGATCTTCTTATTTGATAAATATTTAAGCCCAATAAATTTAAAGGTTATTAGATGCCTGCCCTGGCAGTTCCATCTTTTTGAAGTTTAGAAACCTGTTTTGCCCTAGCTGATTTTGGTCCAAGAGTGAATTGTCTATTTCCAATTTTGGGGCACATCATGATTTGGGCCACTTCAAAGAATGACCTCTCCACCTTGGCTTTGTCATGATCTTCTAGCTCCTCATGCCAATAATACCTTCAGAGGAAGATGCTGGAAGAGCTACCAATAATCTTCCTCTCCAAGATCGCGCAAGAAGCAGGAAGACTTTTTGGTGAAAGGATTGTGGTGAAGCAAACAGGGCACACCGAGGGTGTTAGAGAGGATTCTCCAAACGAAATTGCAGCTACAAAATAGGGTTCAAAATCTACTTAGGGTTCTTCTTTAAAGAAGGTTAAATACTTGCCTAATGAAAATGAAGAGAAAAATTACAAAATTACCCTAGGGTTCACAAAAAGGGGCATGAGGGCTCAGCCACAAACTAGCCGAGCATTCCAAATAAAATAAGTTCAAACCACCTAATTCTAATCAAAATAAAATTCATCCAACAGCCAGCAATCCAACATAATCCAATTCAACATGTCTAAAAAAGAAAATAAGCATATCTCATTCTATTTGGCGTCATTGGTCTCAGGAAAGTGATGTACATCATGGTCGAGTGAGGTAGATCCAATCCGAGGGAAAGTATCATAAAAGAGCCAAAAACTCCATAACAAAACACAACAAGAAACTCAAGACAAAATAGAAAAAAACGAAGCACCAACTTGGCCCGCAAGCCCTCAAACTTTCGAGGAATATGACTGATTTGGGCCACTTCAAAGAATGACCTCTCCACCTTGGCTTTTATACAATCTTCTAGTTCCTCATGCCAATAACACTTCCAGAGGAAGATGCTGGAAGAGCTAGCAATAATCTTTCTCTCCAAGATTGCGCAAGAAGTAATAGAGGAAGAGTTTTTGGTGCAAGGATTGCGGTGAAGCAAACCAGGCACACCGAGGGTCTTAGAGAGGATTTTCTAACGAAGTTACAGCTGCAAAATAGGCTTTCAAATATGCTTAGGCTTCTTCATCAGGGAAGGTTAAATACTTCCCTAATGAAAATAAAAAGAAAAATTACAAAATTTCCCTAGGGTTCACAAAAAGGGGCATGAGGGCTCGGCCACAAACTAGCGAGCACTCCAAAGAAAATAAGTTCAAACCACCTAATTCTAATCAAAATACAATTCATCCAATAACCAGCACTCCAACATAATCTAATTCAACATCTCTAGAAAAGAAAGGAAGCATATCTCATTCAATTTGGCATTATTGGTCTCGGGTAAGTGATTTACATCATGGTCGAGTGAGGTAGATCCAATCTGAGGGAAAGTGTCTTGCTTCCAAGTGAGTACATGCTTAGAAGCCTCCTTATCATCATGCATAGGAGTCTCTTCCATGTCTTCGAGTAATGTGTTTTCCTACAAAATAGCAAATTGTTAGATAAGTCACGAGCCCTTAGCTCTGGCCCGGTGATAGGGTCTTGGGGTGCATCATCTTCCCCAGGGGATTGGGGATTTGACCTCAAATCTGAGGCTTGACCACCTCTTCTTCAACTCATGTCTTCCACCCAGATCAAATGGAAAACTTTTGTTGACACCATACATGATGATCTTCATTTTAGGTTGCCCATATAAAACAACATCAAGACAGTCTTTAATCTTTACACCAACATGGCCCAACTCCCAAGGCAAATCAGCATCTTTATCCTCAAATTGCAGCATTTTTATCAAGCTAAACTTAGTGCCTTGATTACCAACATGGTAAACAAGCTCAAGACTATCATGCTCTTGGATCAGCAACTTGTCTATACTTGTACCACTAGACAAGCTAAGGTTGTCAACCCCGATCAAAAATCCCGAATTAAAAGAGTTATCAACAATAGTAGCCACAACAGTATCATCAATTAGTGGCATAATAGGCTCAATAACGATATATCTTTAACCCATCCAACTTTAAAGAACCATGTAATTAGAGAATTTAATGTCATGTACCTCTCTTGGTCAACATGTCGAATTTGAAATTTTTATTCCCCAAGAAATTTGTCTTGGTGGACCTGAAGAATTGGAGGATCGTGACACCTTAATTTGAGAAGTACTTCCTCTTCAGATAATCTTCTTTCATGCCCTGAGGGTCTATTTGTAATTCTGAACTTAATATGAGTAGTGGACTAGTATGTGGGAAGTCAATTTGAGAGATTGATATTTCTTCTTTCTCAATAGTGGCTGCCAAGGAGATATCTTTACATTCCTCCTCATGAAGTTGTCCTTCAATTGTTCTTAAAACAGGAAGAGTTTGGAGGGAGCAACTCTGACTAAGCAACTCTTCAAAACTGACTTCCTTTTCCATACGAGATTCAATTTCAAGAAGTGGACCTTCTTTTGGCATTATAACCTCTTCCAACATGGCTTCATCTCTAACAATTTCTTCAATAATTTCTTCCACTTCTCCCTGTGGACTTGGTGGTTGGAGAGTTTTAAGATACTGGTCTTGTACCTCTTGTAGCTTTCGAGCTATATGTTGTAGGGAGCCCTTCATGTCAAACTCTTGGGCTTGCTACCTTTTGGAATTACTCCTCTTGGATCGAACTGGTAGTGGAGAAGATGATACGATCTTTGTAAGCTTCAGAGCAAACCTTCTTCTCAACAGTCTCTTCATCAATTTCTACGAATTTAAAGCTTCTTCGCCCTCTTCTCTTCTCTCAGAAATTATTCTTCTCCACTAAACGCTAGCTTTTCCTTTAAGTCTCGAAGAAGCAATTTTAACTTTTACAAGATCTGAAAATTCATGAGTTAAAAAAAATTCTTCCAACTCATCTTCCCAATCTAAATAATCTTCAATCCATTCTAAACCGCTGAAGGTAGGAATAGAAGCCTGTAACTCTTCTTCTTCTGTAAGGTAACTCCTTGAATAACTCTGGCCTCTAGCCATCTTGAAGAATAGTAAGATTCCCCAATTTTAGATTACAAAATTAGGAGCAAGGCTCTAATACCAAATGATGTGGCCCAAAAGTGCAAATAGACAATTCACGCTTGGAGCAAAATCGGCTAGGGCAAAATAGGTTTCTCAACTTCAAAAAGATGGAACTCCCATGGCAGGCATCCAATAATGTCCAAATTTATAGGGCTTAAATATTTATCAAAGAAGAAGATCCAGTCCAAATTTCAAGTCTAAAAACATTATGGATCGAGAGTTATACCAAAACCAATACTCAATCCCGAAACTATTTTCACACAGACAGTTTATACGAGCTTCAAAGAAAGAGTCACAAAATAGCGAGTTCAAATCCAAACGTCGTCAAAACTACATCAATGTCTTTGTATTCCACAGAATATTACTCCCTTTGAATTTCATATTCAAATTCAGAATATCAATAGAGCTATGATTGAAACAAAATCATGTTCGGAATTAGTGGCTAAGAAGATAGGTTACAATTCTCAAATTATGGTTGAACAAATCGACCCAAAATAAACTTCAATCATCAAGTAATTTCCCAATACTTCAAATATGTTCAGAGTACGTTTATAATCCAGAATTTCAATCAAAGAAGTTGGAAGAATCCAAGGAAACTGGTTGGAATCCCAAACTCATTCAAAAACAAACAATGCCAATCTGCTAACCCTAAATCTGAGTAGTAAAATTAATCCGTTGAGAACTTGGATTGCATACGGCCTTTTCACCTCAAATTTATAGGACCACTAGTAAACAACTTATACAAAGCCACCTCTGAAATCCACATTTAAACTCGCTCCACATACAAACATATACGCTGCAGAAAAACCTGCTCAGATTCACTAGTCAATAAAATAGTTTGCGGCACTTCAAGGAAAATAAGCACAACTCCAAACTTACGATTCCAAATCGCCAATTTCCAAACAATATTTCACAATCATAAAAGAGCCAATAATTCTAAAACAAAACATAACAAGAAACTCAAGAGAAAATAGAAAAGAACAGAGCACCAAGTTCGTCTGCAAGCCCTCAAACTTTCGAGGAATGTGACTGCTTCGGGGGACTTCAAAGAATGACCTCTCCACCTTGGCTTTGACACAATCTTCTAGCTCCTCACACCAATAATACCTCTAGAGGAAGATGCTAGAAGAGCTAGCAATAATCTTCCTCTCCAAGATTGCTCAAGAAGCAATAAAGGAAGACTTTTTTGTGTAAGGATTGCAGTGAAGCAAACAGGGCACACCTAGGGTGTTAGAGAGGATTCTCCAAATGAAGTTGTAGCTGCAAAATAGGGTTTCAAATCTGCTTAGGGTTCTTCATTAGGGAAGGTTAAATACTTCCCTAATGAAAATAAAAAGAAAAGTTACAAAATTGCCCTAGGGTTCATAAAAAGGGGCATGAGGGCTCGACAACAAACTACCCGAACACTCTAAATAAAATAAGTTTAAACCACCTAATTCTAATCAAAATACAATTCATCCAATAGCCAGCAATCCAACATATCCAATTCAACTTGTCTAAAAAAGAAAATAAGCATATCTCATTCTATTTGGCGTTATTGGTCTGGGGCAAGTGATGTACATCATGGTCGAGTGAGGTAGATCCAATCTGAGGGAAAGTATCTTGCTTCCAAGTGAATAAAGCCTCCTTATCATCATTCATAGGCGTCTCTTCCTTGTCTTCAAGTAATGTGTTTTCCTGCAAAATAGCAAATTGTTAGATAAGTGACAAGCCCTTAGCTCAGGCCCAGTGATAGGGTCTTGGGGTGCATCAGAGATGGCGGAGGTTCGACGAGCACTCCTCATCGTTCCTCCACTCGATTTGTGTTCGTATAATCCTGATCTTTGTCTTTCATGAAGATGTTTCACGGGTAAGTCAATTTCTAACCTTGTTTTTAATGTTTAAAGTTTTGAATTTTATTGGCTTCAGATTCGAGGTTAAAAAACTCAAATCCGATGGAAGTTTCTGGTTTCTATTAGTAGAATTGAAATCTAGGCAGGGTTATTTTTTGTTGAAAGTCAAAAATTGAACAAAGTGGTCAGTTTTTTTGTTAGAAAACTATGGTCGAGCATCATTCTTGTTGACCGTTGCGACTTGTACAGTTGACCGGTCAAGCTGGGAGTGCAGGAGTTGATTTTTGGTTGACCAGAATGCATTCAATCAACTGGTGAAGTTGACTACGGACATGTGTTTGATTGATCAGACGTCGCCAGTTAACTTGTAACGAACTCGTTTCTCGAAATTCCTTTCAAAGAAGGAAAATTTTGAAAATTTCTCTTTAAAGCAAGTCAAAGCGCGCCTAAACTGGACCAATACCAACCATTCACAAGTCTTGTTATAAAATCCAGTTAATAAAACTATGCGAAAGCGTTAAAATAACACCATTGATATAAAACGTTGTGGAAGCGTTATGAAATTATTTATTAAAATAATTTAGAAGCATAAATAATCTAAATAAAATAAACTAAACATTTAATTACAATTTAGAAAACATAATTTCATATAAATATTTTCCTTTGTACCCTCCTTATGCCTGGCCAGCCACAGGATCCCTCGCACGTGCAAACCATTCATCCCTGCTTTATGTTTGGTTTGTTATCTGTTCATCGTTTGTACCTACACCACAAAGTAATACGTGAGCCTAATGGATCAATAAGGAAAAGGGTTTAATGCAGTTATGAAATGCCTCTCTTTAGTCCTTTTCGTTAAGCCATTCGTTCGATTATTACTTCCTATTAGTCATTCATTCGTTCATCTAGTTAGTCCCCTATGTGCATACTTGATGCCAGACTACAACTAGCCTCTTGTGTGCATACTATTTGCTAGGTTAGAAACTAGTCTCCTGTGTGCATACTAGCTGCCAGGTCACACTAGCCTCCTGTGTGCATGCTAGCTGCAAGACTAGACCCGTCCACCCTATTATTCTATCATTCATTCTTACATTTTCCTCACTCATGCATGCATCCTATTCTTTTCTATTGGCATGATGCATGAACATACATTCTTACCTATCGTGATGCATGATAGATGACATAACATTCATAATAATTAAAGTGAGCATTAATGAAAGTAACTGTAATTGAAATTGCGCATAGAATGAAGAACATTAATTGAAAGCACACAGCAATATAATTGAACGTGCATAACAGGGAACAATTATAACTCGAATCGAAAGCAACGGACGAATAATAAGGAACGATACAGTAATTATAATTAACTAAACATGCTCAAGTAGAATACAATTGTTAAATCTATTAGTTATCCTAATAAGTTTACATGCTCCAGTTATAACACTACTTTAGTGAAAGTCTATTTATTTACACAGAGTCAAATGTTAAGTCGATTAATACCGCTATGTCTATAACATGCTTGAGTTGATTATCATCCATAAATACTCAACTAGTTAAACATACTAATTACTAAACATGCTTGAGGATTGATTATTTGTTACACAGCTAGGTAATCATGCCTGAATTCTAATTAGGTAAATTACTTCAGTCGATTCACATGCTAAATTTCTAGTTAATTTGAATATGCTATGGTGTATGCAAATTGATTATCTTAATTAATTACATGCTCAAATTGCATACCTAGTTAATTAACATGCTAAGTTAATTACATGCAATTTACAATTTCATAGCATAACCTAGATGATTTACAAACACGCTACTAATAAGCTAGCTAGTTAAACGTGCTACTCACAATTATTCAATTTACATGCTCGTACTACGTTATCGTTAATTGGTTAATTTAACATGCTCGGGTTAACGTGCTTAAGTGAGATTATAATAGTGGTTCCATATAATTATTCTTAGGTAAACACACTCAATAATCAACTACACTAACTACACTTACTTAGGCATACTAAGTTAGTTAAACCTTAGTTCACATGCTTAGATTACTAAATTGTTTACATACTTGTATTACTAAATGGGTTAACATGCTCACTTGATTTTTATCTAACTAAGTGGTTGGCGACTATTAAGCACTAGTTAAACCTGCTTCACTAGTTAATATATTGTTATCCTAATTTACTAACACGCTTGGAGAAGTGATTAACAACTATGAGTTGAACAACTAGTAAACATGAATTAGTTTACATGTTTTGGTTAACTAATTTAGGATTCTAATTGGTTAACATCTAAACAAGCTTAGCCTAGTTGATTAATATGCTTATTAATCTAACATGTATATCCAACAGGGGAAGGGCAGAACAATTTACGACAGTAGGACCATGAAATTGAAGGAAATAGCACAATTAAATGACATCAAGTAGATTAGGCAGTACCATTCAACATTTCACACTTTAACCATTCATTACCCTTTTTACATTCATCCTTTCTTTATAAAGCAATGCATTCAATCACTAAACAACTCAACTCAACAAAAGGAAAATACCACAGAGCAATTAAAAGCCTACAAAGTGCTAGTAATTAACAGCAAGGAAACTTACAGAGCATCAACAAGAAATTAACAATAGTAATTCATTCAAGGAATTATCACTTAAACCAATTAACAACAATTAGTAGTAAACATTTCAAGGAAACTAACATAAAACTCACACACTTCCACTTGTGGTGCATGGCCTCCTTATGGCCAAGACACTCCTAATCCTTACCAAGTGGAAGAACTAACGAAGAGACAACTATCTCCACCGCTAACAGCAGCTCACAGACGACAGGGAGCTACACTCAGTAGCTCACTTCCAGTTCACTCATGTTCACACACTTAGCCCAATCACTAGTTAACCCAACCTCCCTCACTGGACCACTCCCTCATGCAGCTCCCTCTCACTCTCTAGACTCGCTCACACAGGAAATGGAAAATGGCTCAAGAAGAAGGGAGAGAAAGAGGTTATTACCTGGAAGAGGGAAGGGAGACACCATCATTACTCTATGCAGGAGGGAAAGGCCAGCTATGGCATAGAGGGGGTGATTTTCATCACCCATGGAGAGGGGAGGTCGATCCTATCGGCTATCCCACGATTTTCTCAATTTTCCATCATTTTCTTTTTATTTTATTCATATGTTCTGGGCTAATTCTGACAAGTGCGGATGCCTAGGCTTCATTCTCATTCATCCGCAAGGCTAAATTTCACATGCAAACTTGCGATTTCAGACGAGGAATGCCATCCCCATCATGTCCATACCATCCGAAACTGGTATTCGGACGAGTTTTGGCTTCCACACGCGTCCTAAACTATCCATAAATTGGACAGAGGCAAATCGGACGAGTCCTTAACTCATCCACACTCGACCGCACGAGTCCGAAGGTGTCCAGGATTTGGACAGAGTTGATGCAGATGCAGCCTTCCTCATCCGCATTGTCTAGAACCTCATTCGCAAGTGTCCAAAGATTGGGACAGAGGCAATTCGGACGAGGTTACTCCTCATCCACACACGTTTGGCCTCATCCAAAAGTCCGCTACACAGTGCAGTCAGGACGCAAAATCACGTCCTGAGTCATCCTAACCCCTTTAGTGTGTGTGCAATGTATTTGTGGATGATACATCTCATCCGCAGTGTCGTCCGCAGGAGTCCGAACAATATAAATCCTACTTTTCTTCATATTTTCACACTTAACCCTTATCCCATAACATCTTACCCATAGTTACACGTCACAATTAATGCCTAAAAATACACAATGTAATATCTCCATATGCCCAACACTTGATTACATCACGTATACGAGAAAAACATTATTGGAAACACTCTTCGACTTAAAGCTCTGACTATGTCCTTGGTAATACTCTGATAGTTTTTCAACTTAAAAAGTCGGGGTGTTACACAACTGCAGACGCACGTTCGATCGACCGCGTCCATTTTGGTCGGTCATCGTTATGTTTCTGGTCGACTGTGAACTGGGAAGATTTCCCAAGAAGGGTCCCAGGTTGACTGCAGAAGGTCCCTGATCGATCACAAGTGTATTTTGTCATGTTTTTATGTCGTTTGTGCATCGGTTGGGTTCCTAGGCATGGTATAGGACCCTTCCCCCTGCTCCCTTGTGACTCCTTGGTGGAAATTCTTATCCTTTAGCAAAGTTTTAGGCTCGGTTTGGTTTATGGGTTTCAAATTCCAATAAAGTTATACACGATTGCCTTTGGAAGAGTCTCCTTGGCTGTTGAAACTTTGATGGATGCAGGTGTAGTGACCAGATTTTTCTTTTCTTGAAACGTGTCATTTTAAAAATGCATAAAATTTAAAACTTTTGTTTTTTATAAAAACAGCGGAAGATTTTTAAATATTAAAACAATAAATAGAATTCTTTTCTTAAAAACCTTTTATAAACCATAGCGGAAGATTTTATAGTAAAACATTTTAGAATAAAACAATAAATCTTTTTACATTTTCTTTTTTCTTTAAATTCTATAGCCTAGCCAACCACCAAGTTTCGCGCGTGCAAATCCTTCATCAATTGCTCCGTAATCTATTTTTACGTATACCTACACCACAAAACTTAAACTATGAGCCTAATGCTCAATAAGTGATATAAAGTAAATATGCAATGCACATGCTATGTTTTTTTAAAAATCTGCTTTCGCTTTCTGTTTTTGTTTTCTGTTTTCTGTTTCCATTTTCCTTTATCTTTTACATATTAGTTTCTTTTGCCTTTTTACTATTATTTCTATGTCGGGCTATACCTACCAGATCACAAAGACGTCTATTTACTTATTTTTGGTTTTTGTGTCAGACTTAACCTACCGGACCACAAAAACGTTTATTTACTTATCTTTGGTTTTTGTGCCAAACTTAACCTACCGGACCACAAAAATATCTATTTACTTATCTTTGGTTTCTGTCCCAAACTTAAACTACCGGACCACAAAAATGGATATTTATGTTTATTCCATTTAATTCATTTATTATCTGTTTGCGTTTCACTTTCAATGATAGAATGGATATTCTTACAGCCTGTATGATGGTTGTCTGCTTTGGGTGATCAGCCTTCAAGAATACCGTACACTTAGTATTTATGAGCATCACTTAAACCATTCTTTAAAACCATGCATAAAAAACCATTTTCATGTTATTTTGAAAACCATGATGTGTGCAATGCTTGTGAATGCATACAGTTTAGTATCCTTTAGATAGGCCTTAAAACATGCTTAATCTCATTAACATTATCCTTAACTGAAAGTAAAAAACATGTCATTAAAAGAACCTAATTCTAATAAATACGGCATCAAGCAAAAATACATTCTCAGGATCACAACCTATTATATATAGTTAATGCAGTAAATGTAGGCATCAAACAATCCTAACTCTTTTGATGTAAGGCCCCAAAGATAAAAACACATACAATATCACTTACATAATGCCTTTAGAGAGTTATGCACTTCAAGTTAGCTTTCATAACTCCTTCACAATACCTTCACAGATTAATAACATTCTATCATTAATAACCATTCACTTGTAACATCCCATAACCTTTTTTGTATAAAATTTTTATTTTCTTTAAAACCATTGCATAATAAAATACCAAAGTAATAAACAGCGGAAATCTATAAAACATATAGCGGAAGTCTTTTACAATTTAAACCAAATTCCTTATTTAAATAAACAAATTAACTTAAAACATTTATTTGAAATAATAAAACACTTAAAAGCCTTTTAAAACATTTATTCCTTTCCGTGAGCCATAACCACAAGTCAATGTCGCCAACAGCACAAACGTCCACACAGCAATACTCCACCAGCTACGTCCTTTAACAGCTTTATCCATTCATCAACTCCTTACCTACATCAACGGGACCTAACTATGAGTCTAACGCTCAATACATGATATAAACGTAAAACATGAATTTCACATACAATTTCTATAACATAGCATAAGGTTTTCTATTTTTTTTCTCTTTTACTGTTTATGTCTTTTATCTTTATTTTGTTTGATTATGTGTCAGGCGTATGTAACCTGTCCACATAATCATCCATTTATTGTTTATATGCTGGGCGTATCAAACTGAACCATACAAACATCTGTTTATATGTCGAGCATGTCAAACCGGACCATACAAACATTCGTTTACCGTTTATATGTTGGATGTGTCAAACCGGACCATACAAACATTAGTTATTGTTTATATGTTGGGCGTGTCAAACTGGTCCATATAAACATCCGTTATTGTTTATATGCTGGGCGTGTTAAACCGGTCTATATAAACATCTGTGCTGGGCGTATCAAACCGGTCCACAATCATTTTCTTGATTTCTGTGCCAGGCGTATCTAACGGGTCCCTAGCTGATTACTTATCTTGATTATTGAGCCAGGCGTAACAAACCGGTCCACAACTGTTTATGTATTTTCCATTTTCGTGTACTTTATGATTCCATATCTTAATGTTATCGTACATATACAATCCTATCTAACGTGTTCCTTAATCGTATCCATAAAACGTGATCCGTTCTATCTTAGGAACTGAACTTAAATCTAATAAACATGCAAGCAAACAACATATGTTTTCATACAATAACATAACTTATGCATTTAGTAAAAAAACATCAAACAAAACCCTAATTTCTAGAGATGTAGGTCCTTTCGGATAAAGCACATGCAATAGCACGTACCTGGAGTCCTTAGCTTTAAAAAGGTTTAGCACTTAGAGTTTCTTCACAAAACCTATCCATTATTAACATATATAACTATTAATAATTAATTTCCAATAATAAAATCTCTTAGCTTCAACTAACATACATATAATTTCCTAATATGTCCATAACAATGAAGAACCTTATTTTCCAATAATTATTCCAACCTTATTCTTCAACTCATTACAACCACTAATACCACATGATAATAATCATCTACGCAACAAGCTATTATGTATCTTATAATAATCAAATAAACATTAACCTCATTTCATTTACAAAACCTAACTACAACTCAACAGATATAACACATCCCACGTGATAATTTTTCTAATCACTCTCCATCATAACCAGAAATGTATAAACATGTATATATCCAAGATGGAAGAAACTGATACCAGTAAAACTCAATGAAGCTTATGCATTTCATTCATGGTTTCCTATCAGTTATACACTATCATCCAAAACAACGCAGCAATACACTACTGCCATTCATTCTCTCCTTGAAAACTCCAGAAGAATTTCCAACCATGCAACCTCAAACTCTCATAGACCCACTTCTCCAGAAAATTCTTCACCAAATCCTTCCACAATATATCAATCATGGTTTCTCACAAAACACACTTCTCTCAAGCTCTCAAAACCCAATGGTTTAACAGACAAAAATCATAGAAGCAAGACATCACAATATTTCCTCACGGTTCACTCTCAAGCCAATTCGGTAGAGTAATCCCACTATTTTTTCTTTCCCCCAAACTCTGTTGCTCTTCACTCCTATTTATAAGCAACCATAATTCTTCAACGTTCATTCGTGAAGACAGAAGGCCTTGGGACATTGTCCATAAATGACTATTAAATCTTTCTGCTTTCAAACACCCCATACGATGTTCCTATTGATTTCCAGACGTTCAAGACAGCAGTTCGCATCATCTCTAGACGTTTAAAAACTATCAAGATTACACTTCATAAATGGTGGTTGATTGCTTTTTCCTTCAAGCCGATCGACCACCGTTTAGCAAATCACCCGCAAATCCCTTTGTTTTAGAATTGCGGATGATGGCGGCAGTCGATGACACCTCATTAATCGACCGCAATAAACGACCGAACAATATTTCTTTATTTCAAGATTTGTAGGTGAAAATAGCGGACTACAACAAATTTGGCAACCACTGCCAGATCAACGGCAAATTCCACCATTTACAACATTAATCATTTAATATATTATTTCTAACAACCGCAAATTTCATACCCATTTTGATTTGCGGTTGATCTCCATCAACCACAAATTTCAATACCAATCAACAACAAATCTCATACCCATTTTTAATCATCCGCCACCCAAAATCCTTTTCCAACTTATATTTATTAAACAATATATATATATATAGTACTTCTTCTCCAATATATATATATATACCTATATCCTTAATAAATCACTTGTCCAAACTATTCAAACTTAAATGTCCAAATATATTTCACTTGACTAATGTCTTAAACTACCCAAGTTAATTCCAATAAATTCTATATCTTTGACGTTATTATTAACTAGCTCTCATCCCTTGTAATATCCAAATACGTCCAAATATATTATTTCCTCTTATTACCTCCACTGACGATCAATCCAATTGATATCACCTAATATAACTTTAAGTATCTACAATTGACTTCAATCTTTCTCATAATCTAACTATGAACATAACAGGGTATCATAACTTACTTATTCCAATTACATTTCTCTTGACCAATATCTTCACACGTCCAATTTAGTTCCTAATATCCCCAAAATTATCACTTAAGCTATACATTCAGCTCAACGAAGATTCGGGATATTACAATCCTCCCCCCTTATATAAATTTTGTCCTCAAAATTTGTCTAGTCTAAAAGTATTTATGCCTATCTAAGACGTATTCTACTAGTATTCTTTCCTATTTAGCTTCTTCGATCTCCCAGGCTTTTGATACAAATCCAGAGCTTGGCACATCTTCAATACTATATCTCTTAATTCCATAATATATTTCAGCCTTGAGTCCTTTAAATGAATTCCTCAAACTTCACTAACTTACCTAATTTCTAAGTTCTAACCATTTTGTTCAAATACTTATCAAGGAAAATATCCTTAAATCCTGTCCAAATCATTTTTCTTACGTCCTAAGTTGTCCCTGAGTTGTCTTAATAGTATTCCATCAAGTTATTTCCAATCCTACCTTATTCTTTCCTTCACTATCATAATTATCTACTGCTAATTCTATAGATAAAATATTATTCTTAATAAAGCATTGTACTTAATACTTACAGTTGATGAAGCATCCCTGTGTTGATTTTGCACTGTTGGTAGTCTACAAAAATGATTTTTACTCGGTTATGCTCTAATACCATTTGTAACATCCCGAAACCTTTTTCGTATAAAATTTTTCTTTTCTTTAAAACCATTGTAAAACCATTGCATAATAAAATACAAGAGTAATAAACAGCGGAAGTCTATAAAACATAAAATGGAAGTCTTTTACAATTTAAACCAAATCCATTATTTAAATAAACACATTAACTTAAAACATTTATTTGAAATCATAAAACACGTAAAAGCCTTTTAAAACATTTATTCCTTTCCGTGAGCTATAACCACATGTCAATGTCACCAACAGCACAAATGTCCACACAGCAATACTCCACCAGCTACATCCTTTAACAGCTTTATCCATTCATCTGCTCCTTACCTACATCAACAGAACCTAACTATGAGCCTAACGTTCAGTATGTGATATAAACGTAAAACATGAATTTCACATACAATTTCTATAACATAGCATAAAGTTTTCTATTTTATTTCTCTTTTACTATTAATGTCTTTTATCGTTATTTTATTTGATTATGTGTCGGGCGTATCTAACCGGTCCACTTAATAATCCATTTATTGTTTATATGCCGGGCGTATCAAACCGAACCATACAAACATCCGTTTATATGCTGGGCGTGTCAAACCGAACCATAAAAACATTTGTTTACTGTGTATATGTCGGGCGTGTCAAACCGGTCCATATAAACATCCGTTATTGTTTATATGTCGGGCGTGTTAAACCGGTCCATATAAACATCCGTTATTGTTTATATGTCGGGCGTGTTAAACCGGTCCATATAAACATCTGTGTCGGGTGTATCAAACCAGTCCACAGTTATTTTCTTGATTTCTGTGCCTGGCGTATCTAACAGGTCCACAGTTGATTACTTATCTTGCTTACTGTGTCGGGTAACAAACCAGTCCACAGCTGTTTACGTATTTTCCATTTTCGTGTACTTTATGATTCCATATCTTAATGTCGTAAACATACAATCCTATTTAACGTGTTCCTTAATCGTATCCTTAAAACACAATTCGTCCTATCAAAGGAACTGAACTTAAATCTAATAAACTTGCAAGCAAATAACATACGTTTTTATACAATAACATAACTTGTGCATTTAGTTAACAAACATCAAACAAAACCCTAATTTCCCGATATATAGGTCCTTTCGGACAAATCACATGCAATAGCATGTATCTAGAGTCCTTAGTTTTAAAAAGGTTTAGCACTTAGAGTTTCTTCACAAAACCTATCCATTATTAACAAATATAAATATTAATAATTAATTTCCAATAATAAAATCCCTTAGTTTTAACTAACATACGTATAATTTCCTAATATGTCCATAATAATGAAGAACCTTATTTTCCAATAATTATTTCACCCTTATCTTCAACTCATTACAACCACCAATACCACATGATAATAACCATCTACAGAACAAGCTCTAATGTATTCTATAATAATCAAATATACATTAACCTCATTTCATTTATAGAACCTAACTACAACTCAACAGATATAACTCATCCCACGTGATAATTGTTCTAATCACTCCAGCTGAACCAATAATGTATAAACATATATATATATATCCAAGATGGAAGAAACTGATACTAGCAAAACTCAGTGAAGCATATGCATTTCATTCATGGTTTCCTATCTGTTATACACTATCATCCAAAACAACGCAGCAACACACTACTGCCATTCATGCTCTCCTTGAAAACTCCAGAAGAATTTCCAACCATGCAACCTCAAACTCTCATAGACCCACTTCTCTAGAATATTCTTCACCAAATCCTTCCATAATATATCAGTCACGATTTCTCACAAAATACACTTCTCTCACCCCCCTCAAATCCCAATGATTTCACAGACAAAAATCATAGAAGCAAGACATCACAATATTTCCTCAAGGTTCACTCTCAAACCAATTCGGCAAAGTAATCTCTCTGTGTTTTCTTTCCCCCAAACTCTGCTGGCCTTCACTCCTATTTATAAGCAACCATAATTCTTCAACGTCATTCGTGAAGATAGAAGGTCATGGGACATTGTTCATAAATGACTATTAAATCTTTCTACGTTCAGACATCTCATACGACATTCCTCTTGATTTCCAAACGTTCAAGACAGCGGTTTGCATCATCTCCAGACGTTTAAAAACTATCAAGATTACACTTCATAAATGGCAGTTGATTGCTTTTTCCATCAAGCCGATCGACCACTGTTCAGCAAATCACCCGCAAATCCCTTTGTTTTAGAATTGCGGATGATGGTAGCGGTCGATGACAACCCATCAATCGACTGCAAATAAATGAAAAAGAATATTTCTTTATTTCAAGATTTGCGGATGAAAACAGTGGACTACAACAGATTTGGCAGCCACCGCCAGATCAACCACAAATTCCACCATTTACCACATCAATCATTTAATATATTATTTCTAACAACCGTAAATTTCATACCCATTTTGATTTGCAGTTGATTTCCATCAACCACAAATTTCAATACCAATTAAGCACAAATCTCATACCCATTTTTAATCATCTGCCACCCAAAATCCTTTTCCAACTTATAAATATTAAATAATATACATATATATATATATATATATATATATATATACCTTTATCCTTAATAAATCACTTGTCCAAACTATTCAAACTTAGATGTCTAAATATGTTTCATTTGACTAATGTCTTAAACTATCCAAGTTAATTCCAATCAATTCTATATCTTTAACCTTATTATTAAGTAGCTCCCTTCCCTTACAGTATCCAAATACGTCCAAATATATTTCCTCTTACTACCTCCACTGACGATCAATCCAATTGATATCACCTAATATAACTTTAAGTATCTCCAATTGAGTTCAATCTTTCTCATAATCTAACTATGAACATCACGGGGTATCATAACTTATTTATTCCAATGAAATTTCTCTTGACCAATATCTTCACATGTCCAATTTACTTTTTAATATCCCCAAAATTATCACTTAAGCTATACATTCAACTCAACGAAGATTTGAGATATTACATCACTAATATCCCATCACAGGGTTTCATAAACCTTAATGCTTAACCATTCCAATATTAAACTTAAATACTTAACAACTTCACAATAATAATTCCTCAATATCTAAACAACAACTAACTACCCAACAATATCCACTAAGCAAGAACATCACCAAAAGCAACTTGACCATCAAATAGTGAAACAATAGATCTTAATAAACCATAACCAAATGGCAGATAAACAACCCATTAAAACCAACCGAGCATAATTCCAACTTCATACCAGTCACAAAGAGCTTATAAACAAAACAACTCTTCAATATAATCCAACTTAACAACTTATTCCAATTTGACAGTGTTTAGAAAAAAAATCCAACATACAAAAAGGACCAACATATTCACGAGTCTCGGGCAGTAATTACACAGTATATTCCACTTGATAATAACCAACATAATATAACTATCGAGGTAGTAATTCATTCTCACATTCAACAACTGCAGACAGCATCATATAAACCATCATAGTATTGAGCTTAACCAAAAACAGAGAGCCTAAAACCCTCAAAATCCATAAGACCATAAAGGAAGCAAGGCATTACCTGAAGATTGAAGTTTACCCTAGGAGCTTCCCTTCACCCATTTCTTCTCCGTGTTTCTTCTTCTTTGTAACTTCCCATTCACACATCTGGTTCCTTGTCTTTCCCTCTTTTTCTTTCTTCTCTTTCTCCTCTAAAGACTTCCTCACTTTCTCTCCTTTTCCTTTGCATCTCGCAGCTCTCCAGAGAGCTTCTCTGTTTTCTCCAGGGCACTCTCCTTTTTCTCCTTCTCTTTCTCTCTTTCTTTCCTGAACTTTCTCCCATAAGCCTCACCTAACTTTCATCCTATTCGGCCACCACAACAAGGGAGGACACACGAAGGAGCAAGAGAAATCCAGCATCGAGATTACCACAATTTTTCTATAGGCTGCACAAACAAGTGGAACTGGTCGAACAGTGGCTCGACCCATCCATGCCATCATCACGGTCGATCGTAAGATCTCCCCTTCCCAAGTCGTTCCCCTACATTCCCACCTCTGCAATTTTTCGCCATTTGCCACTGAACCTTCTCGTCCTGAAGCATTGCAGCCACACAAGCACACACTTGGTTCATCTAAAACAGGGATAGTTCATCCAAGGACATAACCCAGAACAAAACCAAACAATTCACGGTGCTCGGCATTAGAGGCTGAGAATTCAAAAACACAGAGGTACTCTACCTTGCATTGGCGCAGGAGAAGACGCTACCCCAGTCATCCGCTTCACAATCCCCTTCTAGCTTCAACAAACATCTGCCTCAGTTTGGTGCTGCAAAATTCCAACTCACGGTGTCAGTTCATTCGTTCTCGCGGGTTCGGTTACCCCAAGCCTTAGCCCGCCAATTAAGCAAGCCAAACAACAACAATTCCACACACGTGCTCCCAATGGCATCGCCCGACGCTTTGTCACACCCTTCATCGTGAAGGAGATCACCCCGCGGGAGTCGCCTCATCCCTGTGCTCGAGTCTTCTCACTATCTCTTCTTCAAAAATTGGCCGCTAGCCTTTTCTTTTCATTTACCCCTTTTTATTTTGAAAACCAAATTGGTGAGGTTTAAAGGAGAAACCAGTTTAACCCCACAACTCTCCCTTTTTATCTTAATCCATTCTTTTCTTTATTTTATTTTAATTTCATTTATTCACTTTAATTTCACTTATTCAATTAATGTGTATGATCAAATATACCTATTATATATATCATATAACTTATTCGTAATCCGGGCTTATTCTGAACATCACCCAAACTTATTACGTTTACCAAACATATTTTGAGGTATTATATTCCATAGTAAAATCAGTCTGAAATCTCCAATAATTCAAAATCATTATTATTATTAGTCCAAGCTTAATTCTGGGTATTATAGCAGGCGTATCTTATCGACTGTTATAAGGTTCTGATTAATCTTCATTTGCATCATCGACTATTATGTGGTCTCTGTTGACCACCATTGTGCCTTATTGACTGTGGTTAAGTTCAAATGGCTTTAGCTATATCTCTTGACTCGTGAGTTATTTAAGTCGAGCATGTTGTGTTTCGTCCACTGTAATAGTGTCTCGTCGATCGATAGGTCTTTTTGGTTGTCTGCTGAAGTATAGGGTCGACTGTGGTTATGTTTTTGTCAATTGCACTATTTGTTTCTCGGAGTTGGGCTTGGCGAACTCCATTCGGCTTCACCAGACATACCTGGTTTTTGGTTTGGGTTCGTGTTTCAGTCTAGGACTCTTGGGGTATTCCCAAATTTAATTTCTGTTTTGGGACTAGTGGTTGTCCCTAGAGACCGTTTTGTATTCCTAGTTTGATTGAGACTTATTTGTTTCCCATGTGCAATTATTGGTATGTTTACATCGACCTTGTTATAGATTTTGGAGATGTCGCTAATTTCAACCCTCACTTCCGATAGCACGTGGAGCTGGTGATGTACCAATGAAACGTCTAAGGAAAAGAATAACCTATGTGGTTGATTAGTTGGAAGAAGTGAACGACTGGAGGCTTCAACAAATAGAACTGGGCGGTTGATCAGGTAAAAGATTGAATGACCGGTAGCTAAACAAATAATATTGGGTGGTCGATCAGCTAAACGGTTGAACGACTGATTCTTTATAGATTCAAACATTTATTGTTTTCTAGTTGAATAGTGGTCGATCGGCTGAAGGAGTGGAGATCAACCGGTTGAAGACTTTCTATACTTTGCCACAAAACACTTAAGGAAAGTGTTGTCTTTAGAAACGCATAACTTGCTGAATATAGAAGCTTTCTTTATGAAATTTGGACAGCAACCCCTTTAATGGATGATGAATAACTTCTCTAAAAACATAAATCTCAACAAATAAAGAATAATGCCCAGTTGAACTAGATTGGCCGAAAATACAAGAAATCACAACTTACACATTCGTATGGAGAACTCCATCAATATAATCTTTCTCAAAAGTTGAACACCTCTTCACACGTTCTTTCTCAAAGGAACAAGAATACGGATGCCAATAAGAAAGGTTACTTAACTTACAAAATAACCTCAATTTGTGATATTACAACACAAGAACTTTGGATAAACACACCAAATGTTGAAAAAGGTGTAACGACCCGGATTTTTTTAATTCCTTTAAAACGCGAGAAATTCAAAGCTTTTGTTGAAAAAAAATGCTTTTTGAAGAATATCATAGTGCAAGCTGGGCCGTTAGGAATACCTTAAAACATTGCAGAAGTAAATCATTGCGGAAGCGTAAATATTTTAACAAAATAAACTGACCATTTAGTTACAATTTAGGAAAAGACTTAATTTAATTAAATTACAACCCAATGATCTTTTACTTCTCGTAGTCTGGCCAATCACAACCTTTGCGCATGCAAATCCCTCACCAACTGCTTCTTGATTGGATCAAGGACTCCGCACGTACGTGTACCTACACCACAAGTAAGACGTGAGACTAAAGGCCTAATAAGAAAATCGATTTATGCGAGATGATATAACTCTCTTTAGTTCTTTGGAATGGGTCCGCTCCAAGCCAATCTTTTTAATTACGTATGTTAGGTATAGCTCGTACATAGAGCGTGGAGTTTGAGAAACCTATGGTTTGTAATTAATTATGTTAAGAGGTTTAGTGGTCCCGATAAGGGAATGTAAATTCTTAACCTCACTCGATTATGGCCACTCCATGGTGGTGTTCCTAAGTGATTCTAATACCGTGATGCATGAGACTACCCTAAAGCCACATACAACATACAAGAGAGTTCGTATAACAACCTAACAGACATAAGAGTGCATGACAATAACTTACATTTCAAACCAATAAGTTAGTCACAACAATACATT
Organism: Begonia loranthoides; assembly: GCA_022433065.1. Lineage (NCBI taxonomy): Eukaryota > Viridiplantae > Streptophyta > Magnoliopsida > Cucurbitales > Begoniaceae > Begonia > Begonia loranthoides. The sequence continues at coordinate 2,690,362 of CM039476.1, forward strand.
CAAGAACGATATCATGCTTGAGTTGACATACTTGAAGACTAATAGTTAATTAACATATTAAGTGTGCATCAAGACAAAATCCTATAATATAAACATGCTCGATTAGATAATTAACATGCTCAAGAGTTAGTTATTAATTAATCAACTAGCTAAACGTGCTCGAATTAGTTGTTTAACAACTAGTCAATTAAATTGGTTATTTAGCATACTCAACTTCCAATAAATTACTTAATTAACATGCTCAAAATTATCAATAACTAAACATGCTCAAGAAGATACTCATACTTGAATTACCTTTAATTAGTTAATTAGTTCACATACTTTGGTTAAACAATTTGTTTACATGCCTAGATTAACTAAATTGATTAACATGCTCAATTGATTAACATTTAACTGAATTGGTTAACAAGTAAATATGCTAAACAAGTAAACATGCTAGATAGGAAGTAAGACGACCAAATGGTAGAACAACACCAACAATATCAAGAAGGGAATCAGAGCACTTAAAGTTTACACCAAACAGCAAGTAGAATAGATAGTAAGTATTTACCCTCTCACTCATTAACCACTCATCCTCTTTAAACATTAGCATTCATCTTTAACGAGGCAAGGAGTTTGAATCACATCATAACCAATAGAACAGAGCTAATCAATAAAGGAAAACACGGTGCTAACAATAATCAATAGGGTAAAAACAATTTTACATTATTAATCAACAAGGAGTTAATGGCAGAATATCAATTAAGGACTTATAGCAGTAACAAACAGTCAAGAAATCTACATTAATAACAGCCAAGGGATCAATAGAGGAATAGCAATAGAAAATCATCCAAGGGAATAACGAACAGCCAGGAGTCGACAACCAAGAAATACTACAGGTATCCCAATCACAGCATTTAATGGTCAAACAAACAACGAATATCACAAGCTAACAATTTCACAAAACACTAACATCTTTACTCTATCAATGAAGGAAATCTATATAGCCAAGGAATCAACAAGGGAATAGCAATGGAAATCATCCAAGGAAAGACCAACACAACTCACACACACATTACTTACAGTGTAGGGCCTCCACCTGGCCAAGACACACCCAATTTCTTTCCATCACTGAAGACACAAGCAGCGACAAGACTCCACAGTAGCTCATGGACGACACCTCCTTCTCCGACTTCAGCAGCTCCAATGAGGACATCTCCCCAGTTTCACGACTGCTTCATCACACTCTCACGCAATCACACTTAACTCACACCTCACATACTCACTTGAACACACACATGAGATCACAAACAGAGCTCTTCAACTAGGAGAAGAAAACTCATGCAGGAGAGAAGAAAATGGCTGAGAATGGCTGAATGAAATTGAGGGAAAGAGGCTTTACCAAGAAGGAGGAAGGGAAAACCGTAGGTATAGGGGCAGGGAGGTCAGCCATACGTGGTCTGGAGGAGGATTTGCTGTCAGGGGTTTTGTTCTAATTGGTTAAGGGTCGTTCTCCTCCTGATTTTAAATCAGTTCTGTCGCAGATCTTGGTTGTTTCGGACAAGTACGGACATAGACCGCATTCGTCCACAAGGCTAAAATCCCACAGGCTAAATTAGGATTTCGGACAAGGAATGGCATCCTTATCCTGGTCCATACGGTCCCAGACAACATTCGTACGCGATTTTGCATCCGCATGAGGCCTCTACAACCGTCTGAATATGTCCATGAAATGGACAAAGGCAATTCAAACGAGGCAAGACCTCGTCTGCAGGCGTCCGGTACCATCCAAAAGTGTCCAGGTCTGGACAGATTCAATCTAAACGTGACTATTGGCATCTGCATAAACTTGGCTTCATCCGCAGCCTCGTCCGCAATGACAACAGAGGCAGGGGAAACCCTTAGGATGAGAAAACACCATTCTCGAGTCGTCCCAAAGTGCTGGGACGACATTGTATACATTTTCGGACAAGGAACAATATCCGTTAGTGCACAGTCAGCACTTTCCTCACATTTTCTCACCTTACTCCTATCCCGTAACACTTTCCCCCTAATTACATGTCATAAAATAACATGTAACCATGCAAAATGTAATATTCTAGCTACCCTATCCTTTAATTACATCGCATGTACGGGAAAAATGTTACCAGAAATACCCCTAGACTTAACGTTCAGAACAAGTCCTCTGTAATACCCCCATATAAAAAGTCGGGGTGTTACAAAAGGAATCACTTCAATTTCTAGAAAACAAAGCAACGCTTTTACTATTCAAATTCAATTGTCTTAAACACTTATGCTAGGTGGCTTTATATAGCAAATTACAAACTTTAGAATAGGAAAAAACTTAATAGGAAATAAGCTAATACTAAGCCATACACTTGCTGATTTCTAAACTAAGTTTCAGGCAACTTACTAAAGTAATTATTTAAACTATTTCTTGTTTCTTTTCCTCCAAGTTTTGATCGTTGTGGCTGCTACTTTCTCTTCAAGCTTCAGCCAGTTGGATGGTTTCCATATCCTTGCAATCTTTGGCTTTCCTTTTGTCCACTTGCTTGGCCACTTGGGATTGTTTCCATATCTCTTCTTGCTTTGACATTTCTTGATCCTCAACCTTAACTTCTTGGGCTACTTTCTATAGTAAAACATGCGTGGGCTTCCCTTCATCTTCACGAGTTGGTGGCTCTTCCACTTGGCCATTATTGAGTTACCTTCTAAATAATTAGAAAGGTAAGTGTTGATGAGTCTTTGGGCCCTAGCCCTTGTGATTAGACCTTGTAGTCCATCAGCTGATTATTCGGTAAAGTTTTCATGGTTGTCTATGAAGTAGGGATTTTTATATTTTCTGCACTGCATTGCATCATTGCTTTCAAACTAATATTTTATGGGATACCACACTTGAAAACCTGATGTGGACTATTCGATAGCACATCCATTTTCATATATATGTATATTTTCTCATGTTTACTTTATCATACATGGTTCTATTTGTATCCTATGCATCTGTATATATGTGTATGTATGTTGGGAGGATTAATCCTCCTGATGCTTTAGGCAGTTTTGGCGTTAAAGCATCACAAGGCTATCCCGTACAATCTTCTACTATGAGAAGATTGATTATTTGCACATTCAAAAGGGTGATGGGGCATTGGTGAGTTTCGAGCCCATGAAGTCAAAATGGAGATAGGACAATGATGATGCATCCTTGGATTTTGAGCCCTAGAACTTGGCAAGGGTTTTAGTCACACAGATTGAAGTTTCGTAGTTATAGAGTTTTGCTTGCCTAGTACTGATCCATTTGATGGGTGGCGTGACGGCTCATAGCTCCGCTCATCGGCAACCCTCGTCAGGTGATGTGCTATATCTTTAGATCGCCATCGTTTTAATTTCCTCTATCTCATGAGGTGTTGTTTTTGACACATGGCGACTTTTGTATAGTGTGTGCTGAATGGGTCCTTGTGTGCCATCCCTTTTCACTGATGATGTTTTTGCATGGAAAACGATGTTGGCATATTATACAATATAGTTGTCTATGCATACAAGAAGTTTTAATGAGGCTGTATCTAGGTCATAGTCATGTTTAATAAAATTATAAATAAGATTTAAATGATTAAAATCCATGTACTGTAAATGAGAAGCATGACATTGGGTTTCTAAATATTGAGAAAAATAGTTTTTTGCATGCATTGCCTTTAGTATAGATTCCCCTATTGAGTTTTCACTCACCCCTTAGACTCTATTTTTCCTAGAATTGATGTATGGACAACACAGGGTCATCGTGGGGCATTGCTGGTGTCCCTCTAGTGGGTGTTTCGACCTTCCCTTTGATGAGTAGAGGTTTGTTGGCCCAATCCCTTTGTCTCTGGTACATTTGGGATTTGTTGTTAGTGTTGTTTGGTTTAATTCCTGCAATGTACGTTCTTTTGTTTATTATTATACTATCTAGATTCTTGTTGATCACTCTATGGATCCAAACTCATGTGATTTGGGTTTTGGGCTTAATTTCATATTAAGACTTCTGCTTCTTACTACCATTGGGTTGGGAAATCAGGTTCTATTTAAGGATCTAGCCACTTGACCAGACGATTCTATTAGGCCCGCCTCCGGGTCATGACAAAATTTTATGGTATCAAAGCATAAGGTTCCACTTTTCCTAGGAATGATCATTTGAGAAATCAATAGTGTATTGTTTGGTCATTTGTCTACTATGAGTGGAATTGTTCCAACACCTAGGCATGTTTTTAAATTAGTCAGGATGCTGATAGGATGGCATCTTAGGGTCATATGTTGGATGGTGACCCTGTCCTTTCCAATCCACGTGAGTATTGGGTATGTTCCATGGATTGTTAAGAGAATATCTTTTGGATTACGAGTTGTGAACTCGCCTGGTTCTTTCTTGTGTGTGGGCCTGTGTAGTTTGGAATTCAGATCCAATGACTGGGTTTGCTTTCCTTTCTTTTTGTCTCTCTTGAGTGGACCTATGTGGTTTAAAGCTCAAGCCTTTCATCTTAGAATGTAGTTTAAGTCCTTGTTCTTTTTAGAAGTCCTAGACTTATTGTGTCTTGCCTTGTCAGGTAGGGAACTCGTTAGTCCAGGTTAGGACTTCTGTTTGTAGACTCTGAATCGATTATGTGAGTATCTGTTCTCTTGGTTCAGGGTCTATTGGTTAAAGTCTTTTAAAAGACTTTATTCTTGTGCACCAGCATTAGTGTAGAACTTTGCATAGGTTGTTAGAAAAACTTAGTTTGGGTACTGGAGTCGTTTGATGGGTATTTCGGAGGACGAGTACAGTGGAAGCTTCCTTGACCGAGGCTCGTCTTGTATTCACTCGGGAGTGGGCTGTGTTGTTGTGATGGTCACGCGGTCGTCTTCTGTGATTGTCACATCTATTCTGTAAGCTGCAGTCTGACTGATAGGACAACAATGCTTCTAGTTAGTCAAAATCCAAATGTTCGTTTTGGAATCACTTCCTTAGTTTTTGTCTGGCCTTAAGGTTCCTATGCCTTGGATATATCAGAGGATCTAAGTGTTTGGATCCTTGCAACCAGTCAATCTACTTGAAGACTGTTTGGGTTCAATAATCTCTTTCTTTTGTTTTCATTGCTTACTTCCTAGTGTCAGTAGTATCGGTGGTTTGTGAGAACCCCATGGATACTCGACGCTGTCGTTTCTTATATAAAGAGCCTTTTGATGCTATAACTTCAACTTGTTTCGGTCAATGTCAGTTTTTCGCATTCTAAACTGTTTCTCTGATAAGACGGTGTGTTTCGGATTCACTTTTGTATAGGTGGTGCAGTCGTATGGGTCACGCTCTCATCCTCTATGAGCGCCGAACTTGTTTTGTACAAGAAGTCTGACTGATGGGATGGTAATGCTCCTAGTCGATCGTATTTTGAATTGTCTGTCTCGAGATTGTTTTTCGTTATTCATCGTACCTTAGAATTTCTGCGCTTTGATATATTGGCGATCATAGTGGTTCGATCCCATTCCTTACCGATCTATTTGGAGACCATTTATTTCGGGTACATCGTGTTCTTCGTCTCCGCTGTTCGTTCTTTGTGTTAGGTGCATCGGTGGGCTGTAAAAACCCATTGATATTCAGTACTGTTGTTTTTGTATTAAGACAGTTCCGGCACTATAGTTCTCAATTCATCCTAGTTGATGCTTTTATCTATACTCTGGACTGTTCCTTAGGCAAGATGGTATGTTTTGAATCCTTCCAAGGTCTCTCGTGGAATGAATGCTTTTGTTGGCTCTCATTTGGTGAGGTCTCAGTTTTGTTGAAGGTGGAGCGTTGTTTTTCTTGGGATTCCACGTCGTGCTAGTTGCTTCCCTCTTGGCAGTTGTGTGGGTGGTCATTAGAGTTGAAGCGAGGTGGCAATTTTCGTTGGTCGGTTGAGTGGGCATTACCATTGGGTTGGGTTCCATGTTTTCGGTTGACTGGTAACGTGGTTTGCACTTCCCAATGGACTAGTTAGCGTGTCCTTCGACCAAGAAATCTGATTTTCTTATGGCTTACTTCTGACCTATGCATTGACCTTGTCCATGTTGTACAGAAGGTATGTGTCAGGTTTGGGAAGTCTAAGATCCTAGTTATGGGAGTGTTCTTGCGAGGGTTGCTCGCTTGTTGGCGACCTTGTGGTTTGTGTTTCGTTTTGTTCGTTTCGTTGACACTTTTGTGTTGTGACAGGTGGTGTTTGTTATCCTAAATGTGTCAAACTCATTTGTTTTAATAATGAATATTGTGTTTACAATTAAAAGTTGTTTATTGATTTTATTATTAATTGTTTAAATATTATATTTATATTTATATTTATTAGAAATACCCTCAAAACGGGTATTAAGTTGTGCTAACAAGTTTATTTAAGTCTATGCAGTAAATACATATCGTTTTGGGACTTAGAAATATCAAGAAATTATAAAAGCAGTGAAGAAATGAAGGTGGCAGACGTCCCTCAAAGAAGACAAGGACGTCCTGCTCATAAAACAGCAAAATCTATGAAGAAACAGACGTCCCTCATGAAGGAAAGGACGTTCGTCTTGAAGTTTAGGTGAAGAATTAAAACAGCGAAGAAATAATGAGGAACGGACGTCCCTCATTAAGGAAAGGACGTCCGTCTTAAAGTCGCGGTGAAGAATTGAAGAAATGGATGAAGTGTGTGAAGAAACGGATGTCCTGCTTACGAAGGAATTGAGAAATGGGCGTTCGTCAAGAGGAAAAAGACGTTCGGTATTTTAAGCCAACAAAGGTAATGGTTGAGGTAGTGATCGATGGTGCGGACGAGATACGCGATCAAATATGTACACAGAGAGCTCCGAAGTATTTCGGACGATGCAGTGGTCGATGGTGCAAATGAGATATGCGACCAAAAATGTGCAGAACACACAACAGCTAGTTTTTAATGGTCAGGTCTGGTTGACCAAAAAGGATTGGGTCATCAGAAAAAGCTATGTCTATAAATATAAAACACTCCGAGGCTCGCTAAAAAAAACCAGAAATTGAAGAGAAGCCCTGCCAAATTCGAGACTCAATTCCAAATCATCTTTGAGCTTGTAAAACCCCAACTCTCCATACTCCAAAACTTGAGATTTGCATTTGGGAGGGATAGGATTTCGTTTGTAATTTTCATATCCTACATTGTACTCCAAAATAAAGGGTGACGCTCTACGAATTTGTTAAGCAAAGGGTGATGTCTCGCAATAGTCAAACAATCAAAGGTTGATGCCCCATAATAGTCAATTGTAAAAGGTTTGTTTGACACCCGGAAGTCAAACACCATCAACTGAGGAGGTTGGACAGATAAGGATCTCCAAGTCAACGCTTAAAGCGCAAACGTAGGCGAGGTTACCGAACCGAGTGAACAAACTGTGTTTGCACTCTCTATCCTTTAATCTCTTCATATTTATGCATTGATTGATTATTTGTATGTGATAAATCCCTTAGGGATAGAAAAATGAATATCACACGAAAAAGATTAGAGTGCCTACTACCCCACCCCTACCTCTACCCCTACCCCTACACCTACCCCTCTATAGGCGCATATTGATGCTTCAGCAACATAGTCAATTTACTTTAAGGTTTATCAAACACAGTAGCACAACATAACATTAAAAACACATTCTTAACAACCAACAACATCAATTAATATTTCCAGAACTTAACATAACAACAATCTAACTTATCCAATACCTCAACATCAAATAACACCTCATGAACTAAACCTTCTATCAAGCAGCCTATGGAACAATACATCCTTAAAGTAATAGCTTATTGAACAATACAACCTCAAAACTTAACAAAGTAACAACTTATTGAACAATATAACACCAAAGTAACAATTTATCCTCATCATTGACATGATCTATAACAATAACATCAATTTATCCAGAACAAGTATCAAAACCCTACCTCTTGTGATGTGGCCTAAAATGGAAAAAACTCACACACACTTCTTGCCTTAGTTTCTTGAAGACAAGCCTTCTCCACCTTCTCCTCTTTCCTTCTTCTTCATCCTCTCCTTCTCTTTCTCCAGACTTCTTCTTCTCACAGCTTCACTGGTTCCCTTTCATCTCTTTGCCTTCAAACTTTCTGTTCCTCCCTTCTGAAGTTCTCTTTCTCTTTCTCCCACTTGGACTTCTCTCTCTCTCACGGCTCTTTCCTTCTCCAGAACTCACTCCCTATTTCTCACGGTTTCTTTCTCTTCATTTTTCTCTTTTTCCCCCACTTTTCTCTTAAATCTGTTCTTTATATAAGCTTAATCCTTTATCAACAGGCATCCACACAAGGGGTGGAGGAATGTGTGCCCATCCATGAAGGTCCCACCACATCATCATCCAATCAGAATACAATATCGCAACTCATTTCTGGTGACTTTTCAGCTTACGAGTTGATCAAACCCTTCGGGTGATCGACCGTAAACCTCAACATTAATCTACAAAGGCCACGATCGACCGCAAATCCTATCATGCTTGACCGCAAAACCTTAAATTTCACAATTCTTGAAGATACCGGTTGATCACCATCTAGGGGACGATCGACCGCAACTCCAACATTTCAACTCTACAATATTTTGCAATGATTGTGATCAGCGCCCTCACCATTACAATCGACCACAACTTACAAAGAGCTCCAGTTTTCTTATTCTGAACATAACCTAGTCGATCAACTCCTCTAAAGATCGACCTCTCATCCATTACACATTCCATAAACACTTAAATCATCACTCTTCCATACTATAACACACCACTCCTATAATAATATCAAATACCACAATTCCAAACACATTATCACCCCAACCAAACATAGACAGCAAAACTCAAGAATTACACTGCTGATTTGATAAGCCTTGTTGCTTGTCCTTGTAATCTTGGACTATTGTTCTAATGTTATCAATCATTGTTTTGCTGGAGCATCTCTTGGTGGCAGCTTCGCGTTTTCTATTATGGAGTTGGGAATTTATATTTTTGTCTTACCCTCTGGTTTTACAGTGCCCCACTGCCTTCGTGGTTTGCATAGTTGTTCTAAGGCTACTGTTCGTTAATCTGCTGGTTGTTCTAGTGCAGTTTCTTGTTCTAGAGTTAACCGTCTCTTTTTCTGGTCTTACCTTTTTGGTTTGACCAAGGCTCGTTTGCCTTCATGAATGTCAGTTTTAGATTCTAGACTTGCAATGTTTGTTTCGAAGTCTTAGGTAAATCTCCTAGAGTTGTGTGCGCTAGGTAGTAGCAGATGTCTAGATCCACGCTAGAATTCATGGATTTCTAAGCCCTGTTGGTTGTCAGGTCAGTTTTTTTGTTCAACTCGATGTTTTCCATTTGGGACATGACACGTGTGATGCACCAGCGGAAGGGGGTTAGAATATAACCTAAAAATATGTGTTGGAATGATAAAGATGTATGTTCAACCAAAGGTGGCTATTTTTAGGATCGGCAGTCGACAGAGCGGTCGATGGTACAGTTGAGTAAGTTGACCAAAAAAATAAGACAGTGGCTTCTTTGGAAATTGTTCGATGGAGTGGTCAAGCTGATCGACCAGTTTCTTGGTTTCCTTAATTTGCCGAAAATTCACTTTAGGAAAGTCCAATTTTGGAAGCTTATAACTCTTTTGTTTTAGACGTTTTTGGGTTGATATTTGGACCACTCCAACTTGGATACAATGAGAAAATAATCCTTCAAGAATTATGTAAATATCAGCCACAGATTAGGAAATATGCATGATAGAAATTATGTCACCAAAAATAGAAATAATTTCGATGAACACTCCCGTATGGATGGTTTGTTGATGACGAGCCTTTGGAAATTTCGACACCACTTCACACCTTCTTTCTCTAAGGAGTAAGAATGCAGTTGCCAATAAGAAAGGCTACCCAACTTACAAGTAACCTTAATCCCGTGATATAACACACACGAGGTAAACTTTGGTTGTGACACACCAAAGGTTTGAAAGATGAATCGCTTCAATTTCTAAAATAAGTAAAAGCTTTCTATTATCAAATTCAACTCCCTTAAATATGTACATAAGGTGGCCTTAAATAGCCAATTACAAACTATAAGATAATAATAAACTAATTAAGCAACAATAACCCTAATCGCCTCAAAGAATAAGTTGTCTGATTTTCTACTTAATAGAAACTGGGTTAATTAACTAAAGGAATATTTAATTAATATCTTCCTTTTTTCTTCTCCAAGTTTAGATGCATTTTGATAGCTAATCCTTGTTGTTGTTTGGCCACTTGGATGGTTTCCACGTAGAGATTTCTTTGGTCTCCAAGCTTAAACACTTAGACTTTCCTTAATTTTTGCTCTCAGTTTTGTGGGCTTTTGCCATAGCAAAAAAATTCCAAATTCAATGATCCATCCTATTCTAGAAAGCTTAGGAAGCTAGATACAATCTTCATGAGGCACTCTTTTTGAAATGATGTCATTCAAATGACAAAATAGTCAAACACTCATCAGAGGTTAGGAAGTGTGCAGTTTTGGAAAGTCCATCAAATATTACACAATTGTCCTCGGACTTCCACCTATGTTTGACCTTGAATCTCTTCATGCTAATCTTAGAAACTTGATTAATAATGGAATGGACCCATTGTCCATCATCCTCTCAGGGTTGAAAAGGATTTGACCTCGAATCATATTTTGTGTCACCATATTCTTTATTACCATAAAAAGAAGTGTCATCGTGGGCTATTATCTTTGCAATATTTTCAAGATCTCCATGATCAGGAAAGGAATCTTCTTGGTAGTAGGCTAATATTATTGAGATTTCCATAAACCTCTTCCCATGCTTGAACAATAACAGGATAATAGACTTTCGTTCCTTGTCTTCGAGTTAGAAATAACGTGGGCTACAATAATAATTACCATAAATATAATCTTGAGAACTCCTTTAAGTATGTGTGGTCAAAGAATGATTTCTTCATAATATTCTTTAATAAAATAAGGATATGTGTCGTGGTCTTTGAAATTTGCCTTAGCTATAAAATCTCCATGAATAAAATAAGGAAATAACCCTTGTATAATGTGGTAGGCCAATAATAGTAAGATATTCACAAACCTTCCCCCATAATTGAACAATAGATAGGAATGTCATGAATACCCCTTTGTAATTCAATGATTTCCATAAAAATAGTTTTAAGAATACCTTTGAGTGTATGTGGCAAAAGAACAATTTTTTGGTAACTCCTTAATTTGTTATTTTTCCAACATAGCTTGTTAGACCTCCACCATGAACTTTCATTTTTGTGATTTCTTGGTAGCTTCATAAATTGTCTCTCTTCCAATATGGCTTGCTAGGTCTCCACCAAAAACTTTCCTTGCTAGTGAATTTCGAACCCCATGAAGTGACACACAAATTTTTCCACTCTTGGAAACATGATCTTTCAATTTGAGTATTAGCCACTAGCTTCACATTTCCCTTTTGTATTTGATCATATATGAAAGATATTTTAGCAATTAAATCTTGGCCAACGATGCAACATTAGGCAAGTGGTATTTGAAATACAAATCATTACTAAAGTTATCTTTGCTACCATTAAAGTCTTGCCCAAGAATCCAATCAATGTCAACAAATAATAGAAACTTTCTCAAGATGTCGCATGTTCCAATACTTCCAAAATAGTAATTTAAATCAACAAAATCTTTACCATTCTCATTGCCATAAGTGTTTTGCCAAGGAGTCAGTCATATCAATGTTAAATATCAAAACTTTCCTTAAGATGTAATATTTCCTTCTAGCCTCAAGATAGCAAGTAAATCCATCACCAAGATTCCATAAAATCAATAACAATCCTCTTTTATTATACATGCTATCAATGCCAAACAGATCTGAATTTTCACAATAATTAAAGAGAGTATTCTTTTCATAGGGCTTGCCACAAACGAATTACCATGGAAATAAATCAACATTATCATGAGATAGCAAAGTTTTCCTTTCAATGTAACGTGCTCTTCTAATCCCACAATAGTAATCAATTTCAACACCAAGATTCACTACGACCAAGAATAATCCACTACTACTCTGTATATTAACAAATGGTATTTCACCAAAATGAAAAAAAGTAACTTGACCATCATATCCACATATCATGCCAATAATATAAGAAGTTTTAATCCATCCAACTCTAAAAATCCAAGCAATTAAGTTATCTAATAGCACATACCTCTTTGTTTTAAGCATAGTAGTTTCAAACCGATTTTCCTTTAATGTACCATATTCCATAATCGAGCAAGAATTTGAATGCTTGTCATACGTGTGCCACTTGTCATCAAGTCTTTGTATTTCCAAAAATAGACAGCTTGTGCTTATCATATCACATAACAATATGTTAGTAAAACTTCCATAAAAAAAATTAGGCCAAGTCGGTTTACCTTGATGTCTCTTTCATCATTTAACCAACTCAAACTTTCCTTAAAATCCATGGAAGGCAAAGTGTCGTCACTCTTTCCATCTTTGATTAAAGGATATACATTTTTTGTGTTTAAACTTCGGCCATGAACAATTTAGTCTCATCAATGTGCCACCAAAGTTTGTAAGTTATATCATGCATTAATAACATCAAGCTAAGCCCCTTAACCATGATCAAAGGCACCATGTTAGCACAAATTTTTATCCTTAATGAATAAAGGGCAAGCCTTGTCATTGTTGGAGATTGGGATATGAAAAGCTCATTTTTCTTGATATTCTTCCTCATCTAATTGTGACTTTAAAGATAGTAATGACCCCTCTTCAGCATAAATAATGTCTTCTTCAATTTGCTCAATAGTATCTTCTAATAACTCATCATGGTCTTGTGCTTGTAAGGCCAGAGTGCTTGATATATTTGCCTCAAGTTGTTGTAATATTCCTTCAAAAAAGTGCTAATTTTATCGAGTTGAGATTGTCGACTTTTGAAAGATTTTTCGTACCATGTGATTGGTGGTGAATTTTCCTCATCTGAAAAATAACTACTTGAGTAGCTTCATCCCTCGTCATTGTGTTGAAAAAAAGATATCATAAATTAGCAGGAATTTTAGCTTTTATACTAAATGATGTACCAGCGGAAGGGAATTAGAATATAACCAGAAAATATGTGTTCGAGTGTTTAAGATGTATGTTCAACCAAAGGTCGCTGCTTTTAGGATCGCCAGTCGATGGTGCGGTTGAGTACGTTGACCAAAAAATAAGATAGTGGCTTCTTTGGAAATTGGTCGATGGATCGGTTGAGCTGATCGGCCGGTTTCTTGGTTTCCTTAATTTTCCAAAAATTCACTTTAGGAAAGTCCAACTTTGGAAGCTTGTAACTCCTTTGTTTTAAAAGCTTTTGGGCTGAAATTTGGACAACGCCAACTTGGATAAAATAAAAAAATAATCCTTCAAGAATTATGTAAATATCAACTAAGCATTAGGAAATATGCTTGATAGAAATTATGTTGCTATAAATAAAAATAATTATGATGAACACTCCTGTATGGATGATTTGTTAATGACGCGCCTTTGGACACCACTTCATACTTTCTTCCTCCAAGGAGTAAGAATATGGATGCTAATAAAAAAAGCTATTCAACTTACAAGTAACCTTTATCTCGTGATATAACACACATGAGAGAAACTTTGGTTGTGACAAATCAAAGGTTAGAAAGAGGAATCACTCCAATTTTGAAAATAAGTAAAAGCTTTCTATTATCAAATTCAACTCCCCTAAACATGTACATAAGGTGACTTTAAATAGCCAAATACAAACTATAAAATAATAGTAAACTAATTAAGCAACAATAAACCTAATCGGCTCATAGAATAAGTTATCTGATTTTCTACTAAATAGAAACTGTAATACCCCAATTTTCGTAAACATAATTAATTAAGGATAATCGAGATTTATTTGATAAGAAAATTGATTTAGGGAAATGTTTGGCTAATAATCAAGGATTTATTTAACGAGAAATTAATTGGAGTATAATTGGATTATTCGGAGAAATTTTATTATGGAATATATTATCATGAAAATAAATTTAGAAAAATAATTGTTGGGAGATAATTAAATCAATTATTGGATAATTGATTTGGAAGTCGAATTGAATAATTTTAATTGGACTGGTAATTATTATCAAGTAATGTTTGGAGAAAAGAAAATTGAAATTGGGATGAAAATAATTAAATGAAGAATTTAATTATTTAAAAGGAAGAGAAATTGAGGAATCATTTAAAAGGTGAAATGAGGGATTAATTATTAAATTGAGTTTTATTTTTAATTTGAAGAAAAGAAATGAGAAGAGAAGGGGAGGAAGGCCTTCGGCCATCCTTCGCTGGCAACCCGAGAGAAACAACGAGAGCGAGTGAGCGATCGCGGGAGGTGAGACGACGACAGCGGAAGGCGAGGTTGTGAGGGAGATGTCGACGACGGCTGTGGGCAGCATTCGGCGAATGGTAACAGATGGCACGACGAACGGCAAGCTAGGGTTCGGATGCCTCGGCCTTCAATGTTGGAATTGGAGCTGCGAATCACCGGTGGAGGTAAGTTTGGACGATTTCCTTCTCCCCTTGGCAATTGTTGTTTGGCAGGATGAATTGGCAACGGCATTTTTGGCGACGACATGAGCATGGTCGGTGAAGGCTGGAGGCAGGGCTTCGGCATGTGTCCAGTTCTGTGGTTTCCAAATTGAACCGGCTTATTCTTCTCCCGAAAAGATTGGGGTTTCCACATGGCCATCAGTTATTGGACCACCTTCCTTGAGTTGTTGCTTGTTTGAGTTGTTGCTTATTTCAAGTAAAACGGATACCTTCCCTATTTAATGGAATTTGTACTCAGCTCCGATTCTGCATGTTTCTTGTTGAACAATGGTGATGGGTTAAGTTTTATGTAAAGAATCTGCTCTGTTGTTGTTTGTTGATGGACGATGGGCACTGTGAATATTTATGCTCTGCCAATTGAATGTTTGTCTCCATTTTGTTTGTTGAATGATTGAGGCTATTGTGGTTTTGGTTCTGTCACTGTGGTTACAGTCTTTGTTGGGTTTTGCCGAGATGCATTTTGGAGGGATATTCTACTACTGATAAGAATTATGTAAACTGTGTTTTGTTTGGATGGAAATTATAAAGAGATCATGCACTATTGTGTAGGAGTAATTTTCTAATTTTATGTTCGGCTAGATAGACTTTGTTAGATTCATGTTGCTTTAGCTGGCTGTTGTAATTTAATTGGCGACTGTTGAGTACCCTGTTATGATTGACTTTGAGTGTCAAATGATCAATTAGATGTTAGAAGTGTTGATTTCTTGGATATAAACCTATTAGTTAAAGCTTTATTGATGTACTTTGTTGTTGGGAAGTTAAATTGTGGAATTGAACTATGTTATTGGAGGATGAGTTGTTAATAAATTATACATGATTATTGGAATTAATTATGAAGATAAGTTTAGAAGATTTTAGTGATGATTTTAGTAAGTAAACTAAATATGCGGGGTGTGATTTTGGGTAATAAAGTTAAATGAATTCTTTATTCGTTCCAATGGAATTTCATTGAAAGATAATGAATTATATTGTGAAGTAAATTCCCTCTATTATCAGGTCACATTGATGGAATGAGCAACTACAAATGGTTATTGCTATTTTCGTTGCAAATGTTAAGTTACTTAAATGGTTATTGTAAGGTTGTTAAGTAACTAAGTTGACTAATGGAAATTATTAAGCGTTAAGGTTTATGAAAATTTAGTAGTCAATAATTATTAGTTAATTAGTCAATGAAAATAATTAGACGAAAAATGTGAAATGAACTTACAAAATAATGATATAAAAGTTAAGGTTTACAATGAATAAATATATTAATAAATATATATTTATTATTTTGAAGGTATTAACGGGAAAAGAATAGAGTGTCAAACACGGCATGAACGCCAGGTAAGTGATACGCATGTGCTTTGGTCCTTAGGGCCCTACATCGCAAGAATAAGGGATGCATGTTTCGGTGTTTACACTTTTAAATAGCATGTTTTGGTGTTTACAGTTTTCAATAGCATGTTTCGATGTTTACAGTTTTTAATAGCACGTTTCATTGTTTACAGTTTTTATAAGCATGTTCTATGAATTGTATGTTGGTTGCGCTATTAAATTTCTCTAGTAGTGAATGTATGCATCCACAAGCATCATGCATCATGGTTTTCAAAACGATACGAAAATGAGTTTTTAAACATGGTTTTGTAAGGAAAACGGAATTGAATATTAAATGGTTAAATAATAAAGTAAAGAAAAATATAAAGGCTTGGGCAAATTGTTCCCCCATGGTTAGAGGTTTAGTTGATGCACTCCCCATAGTTTAAGGCTTTGGCACATAACCAATAAATAGAGGCTTTATGGATATGGTCCTCATGGTTAGAGGCTTTGGGTGGATTATTCCCCCAATGGTTGGGTTATGTTTCCAATGGTAACCAGTTAAGGCTTGGGCATGTAACTCATAAATAGAGGCTTGATGGACATTGTCCCCATGGTTAGAGGCATTGGGTGGATTCGTCCCCCAATGATTGAGTTACATCCCAATGTTAGACGGTTAAGGCTTTGGTGTTGAACTTGAACTCTTAAATAGAGGTTTGGTGGACATGGTCCCCTTGGTTAGAGGCTTTGGGTGGATTAGTCTCTCATTAGTTAAGGCTTGAGTTGAATACCAAAGACAGAACAATAAATAGAGGCTTGGTGGACATGGTCCCCATGGTTAGAGGCTTTAGGTGGATTAGTCCCCCATTGGTTGAGGCTTGAGTTGAATACCAAAGACAGAACAATAAATAGAGGCTTGGTGGACATGGTCCCCATGGTTAGAGGCTTTGGGTGGATTAGTCCCCATTGGTTGAGGCTTGAGTTGAATAGTAAAGGCAGAACAATAAAGTTAAGATCAATAAAACGGTAAAGGAAAAGACAGAAGAGAAACATAAATAGAAAACGAAAAGAGATGTTAAAAGCTGCATGACATGTGCATCATACCTTTTATTTTATATCACTTACTGAGCCTTAGGCTCATTAGTTAAGTCTTGCGATGTAGGTACACACACAGGTGAACAGGCTAAGAGGCAGTCGATGAAAGATTTGCACGAGTGGATCTTGTGGCTAGCTGGGCTAAAGAATTAAATGAAATTTATTTGTAAAAGGGTTTGTAAATTATTTTGTTTTCTTTAATGTTTGTTTTAATTTCCGCTGCGTTTTTCAGAAAATGATTTTATTATTGTCGCTGCAATTGATAAATGTTTTAAGTAAATGGTTTTAATGACCGAGTTTTATAAAAGATGTTTTTATAAGAAGAAAAGTTTTAAATTTACATGATTTTTAAAGAAAATAAAAATCGGGTCGTTACAGTTAGTATCAGAGCGCCCGTGTTTTAAAAACTATTATATAGACTGCCTACCAGCACAAGATTCGACGTAGAAATTCTCCATCAACTGTAAGTACTGCTAGAATTATTTTGAGTCTAAGTATTTTATTTGTGGAAAAAAAAATATATTAAAATTAAAATAAATAAGTAGTAATAATAATAATAATAATTTATTATTACTTCCCTTATGCTAATTAATTTGCAAAGAATTTACAAATTATTAATATTCCCTAAAAATACAAAATTAATTTCCGAATACACCACGAAAATATATATACGAATAAAACAACGAATTTAAAATTTTTAAGTGAGTGGGTCTATAGAAAAAGTGATAGTACTATGTTGGGATGAAGATACCTCCTGTTGATTAAGTGAAATGATAAATAGTACCGAACTACTTAGATTTTATAAGTTTTGGATAGGGTAAAGAGAAGTGAGAGAACCTACCCAAGTTTTAATTGGATAAAAGAAATAATGGAAAACAACAATTAAATTTAGTAAAGAAATTGACAAGGTTGACTTAGTTGAAAATGGTTAGATGAGGAAAATAATTTTAATGGACAGAAAGAACATTTGAGAATTCCAGACTGAGTTGGATTTTAAGGACATACTTGGAAACTAGTAAACAAAAGAATTTCAAATTCAAAGAATATTTTAAAATGATGGGGAACATCATTGACTAGTAAAGTGTTTTGGATTAATTAAGTACGAAATTAGTAAATGATTGGAATATGTTTGCACCTGCTACGATAAAAGATGTAGAGGGGGTAGCGTGTGCGGTGTTTTTGTTGGTTAAGGATGTGAAGTTTTGGTGGGATTCTATCAAGATAACTAAATATGTGACCACAATGACGTGGATGGAATTCAAGATCATCTTTTATAACAACTATTTAACCCACACGATAAGGACAAATAATATTTTGTTTGGATGGTCGTGATTGATGTGATGTTTATTTGGATAAAGTGGAATGATGAAAGTAATAAATGATAAGTCATGCTTGGAATTTAGTGGTAAGAAGTCATCTAGGAAGTGACATGTTAATTCAAAACAATGTTTTAAAGGTAAAAAGGGTGGTCATTGGTCAAAAGCAATCCAATTTTGGTTTAAGGAATTGAACATGGTTGCACTAAAGGTGTTCTTATTTATGGAAGATACAAATAAAGATGGAGTTTGACAAGTAAGATCAGCATTTCTGGTATGAAGGGATGCTTTGGATGCCGTCAAGTTGGTCATATGGCAGGAATCAGTTATGCTGTCAGATAAGATGGGAGGACAATTTGGATACAACTTTTCTATTATGGCAGATGTGGATGAAAGTCAAAGGATTTGGTATTATTACGTAATTCTAGATATTGGTTGAAAAGTTATGCTAAGTATTAGCTATCAAAAGTTTATACATTTTGGTGAGAAAAGCTCACATTATGACAGCGGCTCTTGGATTTAATGGTGATTGGAATGGTTTCATGAATGTCATTGATATTGTCTAGTAAGAAACTCAAAATAGAAATACTGTTGTGAGTAAGTACGAGATAAGAAAAAGTTTGGACACTTATATGTTAGGACAGTTAATGGTTAATTGGGTTGTTAGATTAGAAAAATAATTACACTGAGCAAATTTCGAGGATGAAATTTATATGAGTGGGAGGATTGTAGTACCCCAATTTTTGTAAATAGAATTAATTAAGGATAATCGAGATTTATTTGATAAGAAAATTGATTGAGGGAAATATTTGGGTAATAATCAAGGATTTATTTAACGAGAAATTAATTGGAGTATAATTGGATTATTCGGAGAAATTTTATTATGGAATATATTATCATGAAAATAAATTTAGAAAAATAATTGTTGGGAAATAATTAAATCAATTATTGGATAATTGATTTGGAAGCCGAATTGAAGAATTTTAATTGGACTAGTAATTATCATCAAGTAATGTTTTGAAAAAAGAAAATTGAAATTGGGATGAAAATAATTAAATAGAGAATTTAATTATTTAAAAGGAAGAGAAATTGAGGAATTATTTAAAAGGTGAAATGAGAGATTAATTATTAAATTGAGTTTTATTTTTAATTTGAAGATTTAATTTGAAGAAAAGAAATGAGAAGAGAAGGGGAGGAAGGCCTTTTGCCATCCTTCGCTGGTGACCCGAGAGAAACGACGAGAGGGAGTGAGCGATCGCGAGAGGTGAGACGACGACGAGCGGAAGGCGACTGTGTGAGGGAGATGCCGAAGACAGCTGCGGACGACATTCGGCGAACGGTAACGGATGGTGCGACGAACGGCAAGCTAGGGCTCGGATGCCTTGGCCTTCAATGTCAGAATTGGAGCTGCGAATCACCGGTGGAGGTGAGTTTGGACGATTTCCTTCTCCCCTTGGCGATTGCTGTTCGACAGGACAAATTGGCAACGGAGTTTTTGGCAACGGCAAGAGTGTGGTATGTCAAGGCGAGAGGCAGGGCTTCGGCACGTGTCCGGTTCTGTGGTTTCCAAATTGAATCGGCTTATTCTTCTCCCAAAAAGATTGGGGTTTCCACATGGCCATCAGGTATTGGACCACCTTCCTTGAGTTGTGTAATTTTTCCAGCCTTCTCTGCCTATACAGTTTCAGCAGTGCTTTAGATGTCAGGGGAGAAGTGGTGATGTTCTGGAGCTGGAGACCGTGTGTGGAGACGCTGGATAGTTGGAGTTGTTGCTTGTTTCAGGTAAAATGGATACCTTCCCTGTTTAATGGAATTTGTACTCAGCTCCGATTCTTCATAATTGTTGTTGAACAATGGTGATGGGTTAAGTTTTATGTAAAGAATCTGCTCTGTTATTGTTTGTTGATGGACGATGGGCACTGTGAATATTTATGCTCTGCCAATTGAATGTTTGTCTCCATTTTGTTTGCTAAATTATTGTGGCTGTTGTGGTTTTGGTTCTGTCACTGTGGTTACAGTCTTTGTTTGGTTTTGCCGAGATGCATTTTGGAGGGATATTCTTCTACTGATAAGAATTCTGTAAACTATGTTTTGTTTGATGGAAATTATAAAGAGTTCATGAACTGTTGTGTAGGAGTAGTTTTCTAATTTTAAGTTCAGCTGGATACACTTTGTTGGATTCATGTTGCGTTTGTTGGCTGTTGTAATTTAATTGGCGACTGTTGAGTACCCTGTTATGATTGACTTTGAGTGTCAAATGACCAATTAGATGTTAGAAGTGTTGATTTCTTGGATATAAAACTGTTAGTTAAATCTTTGTTGATGTACTTTGTTGATGGGAAGTTAAATTGTGGAATTGAACTATATTATTGGAGGATAAGCTGTTAATAAATTATGCATGATTATTGGAATTAATTATGAAGATAAGTTTAGAAGATTTTAGTGATGATTTTAGTAAGTAAACTAAATGTGCGGAGTGTGATTTTGGGTAATAAAGTTAAATGAATTCTTTATTAGTTCCAATGGAATTTCATTAAAAGATAATGAATTGTATGGTGAAGTAAATTCTCTCTATTATCAGGTCATATTGATGGAATGAGCAACTATAAATGGTTATTGCTATTTTCGTTGCACATGTTAAGTTACTTAAATGGTTATTGCAAGGTTGCTAAGTAACTAAGTTGGCTAATGATAATTATTAAGCGTTAAGGTTTATGAAAATTCGGTAGTTAATAATTATTAGTTAATTAGTCCATGAAAATAATTGGACGAAAAATGTGAAATGAACTTACAAAATAATGATATAAAAGTTAAGGTTTATAATGAGTAGATATATTAATAAATATATTTTAATTATTTTGAAGGTATTAACGGGAAAAGAATAAAGTGTCAAACGCGCCACGAACGCCAGGTAAGTGATACGCATGTGCATTGGTCCTTAGGGCCCTACATCGCAACAATAGGGGATGCATGTTTCGGTGTTTACAATTTTAAATAGCATGTTTTGGTGTTTACAGTTTTAAATAGCATGTTTCAATGTTTCCAGTTTTAAATAGCACGTCTCATTGTTTACAGTTTTTATAATCATGTTCTATGAATTCTATGTTGGTTGCGCTATTAAATTTCTCTAGTAGTGAATGTATGCATCCACGAGCATCATGCATCATGGTTTTCAAAAGGATACGAAAATGAGTTTTTAAGCAAAGCTTTGTAAAGAAAATAGAATCGAATATTAAATGGTTAAATAATAAAGTAAAGAAAAAGATAAAGGCTTAGGGGAATTGTTCCCCCATGGTTAGAGGTTTAGTTGACGTGCTCCCCATAGTTTAAGGCTTTGGCACATAACCCATAAATAGAGGCTTGGTGGACATGGTCCCCATGGTTAGAGGCTTTAGGTGGATTAGTCCCCCAATGGTTGGGTTATGTTTCCAATGGTAACCAGTTAAGGCTTTTGCATGTAACTCATAAATAAAGGTTTGGTGGACATTGTCCCCATGGTTAGAGGCTTTGGGTAGATTCATCCCCCAATGGTTGAGTTACATCCCAATGTTAGATGATTAAGGCTTTGGTGTTGAACTCGAACTCATAAATAGAGGCTTGGTGGACATGGTCCCCATGGTTATAGGTTTTGGGTGGATTAGTTCCCCATTGGTTGAGGCTTGAGTTAAATAACAAAGACAGAACAATAAATAGAGGCTTGGTGGACATGGTCCCCATGGTTAGAGGCTTATGATGTAGGTACACGTACAGGTGAACAGGCTAAGAGGTAGTCAATGAAGGATTTGCACAAGTAGATATTGTGGCTGGCTGGGCTCAAAAATTAAATGAAATTTATTTGTAACAAGGTTTGCAAATTATTTAGTATTCTTTAATTCTTGTTTTAATTTCCGCTGTGATTTTAGAAAATGATTTTATTATTTTCGCTGCAATTGATAAATGTTTTAAGTAAATGGTTTTAATGACCAGGTTTTATAAAAGATAAATACTCTGATGTTTTTATAAGAAGAAAAGTTTTAAATTTACACGATTTTTAAAGTAAATAAAAACTGGTCGTTACAGAAACTAAGTTAATTAACTAAAAGAATATTTAATTAATATCTTTCTTTCTTCTTCTCCAAGTTTAGATGTTTTTTGGTAGCTAATTCTTATTGGTGTTTGGCCACTTGGATGGTTTCCATGTAAAGATTTCCTTGGTCTCCAAGCTTGGACACTTAGACTTTCCTTAATCTTTTCTCTTGGTTTTGTGGGTTTTTTCCATAGCAAACAAACTCCAAATTCAATGATCCCACCAATTCTAGAAAGCTTAGAAATTCATATACAATCTTCATGAAGATCTTGTTTTGAAATGATACCATTTCAAATGCCAAAATAGTCAAACACGCATCAAAAGTCAGGAAGTGTGTAGTTTTGGAAAGTCCATCAAATATTACACAATTGTTCTTAGACTTCCACCTATGCTTGACCTTGAATCTCTTCATGCTAATCTTGGATACTAGATTAATAATTGAATGGACCATAGTCCATCATCATGTCAGGTTCGTGTTGGATGTCTTCTTTCAGGTGCACTTTGTGTCTAAATGTTGCTTGTTGGATGGACCATATTTGATAGTTTCTGACTGGTGTAGCATCAGGTAGTCTGTGTTGGTGTGTTAGACACTTGGTTCCAGTAGTGTTCTGGTGCATCAAGGCATGGTGGTTATCCATGAGTCCACAAGATTTAGTTTTTGTTGGATGTTTCATGCAAAGTCTTGTTTCGTGATTTGATATGATTCTTTTACGTGCTGCAAATCTCAAATCTCTCTCTTTTTTGGCTTAGTACTAGGATAGCAGGAAGCTAGAGAGTGTTGTATGGTTACGATCTTAGTTTAGAGTATTGCTCGAGTGTGGAGAACGTTTTGACGGGCACTCAAAACCTAGGTCCAACTGATGTCTTTTCATTTTTCAGTTTCAGATGTGTTTATGGTTAAAGGAATTTGATAAGTCACGTCTCGGGTGTTACGGAGTCTCCACATCAGTTTGATGTTGTGTGAGCCGTTGTAACCAGTTGAATGACCTTGCTTGTCTCCTATCTGGTCGTGTGGGTCTTTTCTTTGGAGATTGTTTCGTCTATTGACCGATTGATCAAGTCATCCTTTTCGTTTCTATTCCGGTGACCTTTCCTTGTCTTATGGAATTGTTAGTTCATTGGGAACTTGGTTTGTTTCGTGATGGTTCCTTTCGGTGTCAGTTTCGTACATGTTCTTAAGTTTTTGCTCTGTTCTAAGCGTGTGGGAAACCCTAGACGCAGGCAATCAAATTCTTCTGAGGAGATTCTCTTGGTTTGTATACTTTGGGTATCACACTGAATTGAGAGTTTCATAGGAAATTGTGCATGGTTATTTCCATTCTTTTGATGTCCTTTGATTTGTTTTAAATTTCAAGATGAAATTTTTTTTAAGGTGATTAAGATGTAAAACCCTTGAATTTTATATTAATAAATTTTCATATGATATTTTTTTCATGATTTTTGGTCCAGGAGTTGAAAAATTGACCCATTTTGTTACATAGAGCTCACGTGTGAGTTTTCGATCAAATAGTCAAACTGGTAAAATTTAATTATTTCATTACGGTAAATTAATTGAGGGAGTAAATTTAGTAAATTATTTTGGCTAAGAAAACATTGTTAGTTAGTCTCTAGAACGGGTCAGTATTTGAATAGAAATTTGAATTGGATTTGTTTAATATATAAAATATATATATTAATTATTTAATTAAAATAAAGGAATTTATTAAAATAAAAAGAAGAAGAAGAACTTGTTGTTCTTCTTCAGTTACCCTCGGCCTAGAGGAGAAAGGGGGAAGAGAAGGGGGAGGTCCGAGGATCACTCTTTGTCGTTCCTCTGCTCGATTCACGTTCATATCGTCTCAATCTCCCTTTTTCGTGAAGACGTATCGTGGGTAAGTAGATTTCTAGCCTCGTTTTTAACGTTTAAAGTTTTGAATTTTATTGACTTTGAATTCGAGGTTAAAAAACTCAAATCCGAAGGAAATTTTTAGTTTCTATTGGTAGAATTGAAGTCTAAGCAAGATTATTTGTCGTTGAAAGTCAAAAATCATTCGGAAACGATGGGTTTTTCTTCCAAAACCAAGGCCCAGCGTCTTTCTGGTTGACCGTTGTGTGTGTGGTCAACCGGTCAAGCTGGGAGTGCACGGGTCAATTTCAGTGGACCAGAAAGCGTCCTGTCAACCAAACGTTGCCGGTTGACTGCGGACGCACGTCCGATCTACCTTACCCATTTTGGTTGGCTACCGTTCTATTTCTAGTCGACCATGAACTAGACAGATTGCCCAGGAATGGTCCCAGGTTAACCGTAGGAGGCCCTGGTAGACCACACAATGTATTTTGTCATGTTTTTGGGTCGTTTGTGCGTCAGTTGGGTTCCTAGGCATGGTATAGGACCCTTCCACCTATTCCCTTATGACTTCTTGATGAAAAGTCTTGTCCTTTGGCAAGGTTTTAGGCTCGGTTTGGTTTATGAGTTTTGAGATAAATTCCAATAAAGTCATACGCAATTGACTTTAGAAGTGTCTCCTTGACTGTTGAGTCTTGGATGGTTGTGGATGTGTCTTATCGACCGTTGTGAGGTTCTGGTTGACCATCGACACCGAATGGACCCGATGACCATCTTGAGTCTAGTCGACGCTGTGAGGTTCAAGTTAACCTTTGTTTGCCTCGTCGATTGTTGTGTGGTCTCTATTGACCACTGTTGTGCCTCGTCAACCGTGGTTGGGTTCGAATGGGTTCAGCTATGTCTCTAGACTGTTGAGTTGTTCAGGTCAAGCATGTTGTGTTTCGTCGACTGTCACTGAGTCTTGTCGACCGGTAGGTCTTTTTGGTTGTCTGCTGAACTTTAGTGTCAACCGCACTGTTTGTTTCTTGGAGTTAGGGTTAGCGAACTCCATTTGGCTTCACCAGCCATACCTAGTTTTCGGTCTAGTTTCATGTTTCAGTCTAGGACTCTTGAGGTATTCCTAGATATGATTTCTGGTTTGGGACTAGTGGTTGTCCCTAGAGACCTTCTTGGATTCCTAGTCATGATTGTGACTTGTCTATTTCCCACATGTGATTATTGGGATGTTGACATCAGCCTTATTATAGGTTATGGAGATGTCATTGATTTCAAACCTCACTCCCAATAGTGCGTGGAGCTGGCTAGTCGGTAAGGTTTTCATGGTCGTCTATAAGGTATGGATTTTTATACTTTCTCCACTACATTGCATCGTGATTTTCAAACTGATATATTGTCAGATACCACACTTGAAAACCCGATGGGGACTGTTCGAAGGCACGTCCATTTTTATGTATACAAATGTTTTCTCACATTTACTTTATCGTACATGGTTCTATTGGTATCCTGTGCATCTGTATATATGTGTATATATGTTGAAAGGATGAATCTTCTTGATGTTTTAGGTAGTTTTGGCGCTAAACCATTACGAGGCTATCCCGTACAATCTTCTACTACGAGAAGATTGATTATTTGTACGTACAAAAAGGTGATAGGGCATTGGTGACATGTTCTTGGGTTTCGAGCCCCAAAAGTCAAAATGGAGAAGGGACGGTGATGATACGTCATTGGATTTCGTGTACTAGAACCTGGCCAGGGTTGTAGGCACACGGATTGAAGGTTGTTAGTCATTGAGTTTTGCTCGCCTAGTGCCAATCCATTTGATGGGAGTCATGACAGCTCGTAGCTTTGCTTGTCGACAACCTTTGTTAAATTGGATCCTAAGAGGTAGCTAGTTGAGGAGCAATCCATCTTGAGCAATCTATTCCGTTATCACAATCATACGCGTTGTGTCAGCGTTGAGCTTTGGCTCATCGACAACACGGGTGATGTGTTAGATCTCCAAATCACCATCATTTTGATTTCCTCTGTCTCATGAGATATTGCTTTCAACAAATGGCCACAGTTCATTGGTATGTTCCGGATGAGTTCTTGTGTGACCATCCCTTTTCACTAATGATGTTTTCACATGGAACGATGTTGGCATATTTTGCAATATAGCTATCTATGTATACATTGGTGAGGCCACACTAAGGGTCATGGGCCAGTTTAATAAAATGAAAAAGAGATTTTAAATAATTAAAATCCATGTACTGTAAATAAGAAACATGACATTGGTTTTCTAAAGATAAGAAAAACAGTTTTTCGCGTGCATTACATTTAGTATAAATTTCCTTACTGAGTTTGTCACTCACCCCTTACACTCTATTTTTCCCAAGCTTGATATATGTGTTCGACATTTGGTTGCCGTGTGGCATTGCTGGTGTTCCTCTGGTGGATGTTTCGACCTTCCCTTGGATGGGTGGATGTTTCGACCTTCCCTTGGATGAGTGGAGGTTCATTGGTCCAATCTCTTCATCTTTTGTACATTTGGGGTTTGTTGTTAGTGTTATTTGGTTTAATTCTGGCACAGTGTGTTCTTTTGTTTATTATTATACCATCTAGATTCTTGCTGATCACTCTGTGGATCCCAACCCATGTGATTTGATTTGGGCTTAATTTCATGTTAAGACTTCCTCTTCTTCCTAGCATTTAGCTAGGCGAGATCGGGTTCTCTCTAAGGATCGGCTCACCTGACCAAACAATTCTGTTAGGCCCACCTCCGCATTGTGACAAGTACACTGCCTGGTCTACTGACGCAGGTACCATCCTTTATTCTGCCTCATGAAGTGTTGCTATCGACGAATGACCACTTATTTTATAATGAGTTTCAGATAGGTCGTTGTGTGACCATCCATTTTCACTAATGACATTGTCATATTGAAAAGTAGTATTGGCATATTTTTTGGTATAGTTATCTTTGTATACAACATATTTTTACAAAAGCCTTATCGATGACCTTGGACCTATTTAATAAAATGATAAAGAGTTTTAATGATTGAAAATCCATGTACAGTAAATGAGAAGCATGACATTGGTTTTGAAAAGGATGAGAAAAACTATTTTCACCTGGATTGTATCTAGTCTGAATTTCCTTACTGAGTTAGTCACTCACCTCAAATTACCCTATTTCATTCCAAGTAAAGGAAAGAGTAGCTAGGAATCCACAGTTCGAATTCTCTCTTTATTTTCCATTTAGTTTGGAGTGTTTTAAATTTATTTTCCGGTGAGGATATTCTTTAGTCTGGATAAACTTATAACTGTTGGTTGGATTTGTTGCATAGTACTTTGGATTATTTATTTTATTATACAGTTATTCTCATGATCACTATATGGACCTAATCTCATATCCCTTGGGTCGTACTCATTATAAAAGTCTTCCGCTAACAACCAAGCATTAGGTTAGGCGATCGAATTCTCTTTGTGGATCGGCTCACTTGACTTGGCAATTCTGTTAGACCTGCCTCCGGGTCATGACACCGCACTTTCATTTTCAATCTACCGCTACTGTATATTTCCAAAAAATTGTATACTGAATATTCCCTTCCCAGGATGCCTAGCCGTCTGATGTGGAAGTCTAGTCGTATGATGCAGAAGCCTAGCCTTCCACAAAAATCTATTTCTATTTTGTCCTGCTTGACTGCAACCTCGTTCCTGATCGACCGCAAATCAACCCAAGAGCAACAGATTACAATCTGTCTTAGATCCGGTAGACTACAAATCCAATTCTAGTCAACCGCAAATCTACCCGAGGCCAACACATTTATTACTATTGATAGTCCGGTCAAGAAAACAATCAACATTAGTCAACCGCACCCTTGTTTAATTATTCATAACATTGAAAATTCCTCTTCTCCAAAAGCCATAAACCACAATTCATTCAAAATTATCAAATATCCACATTAAATAACCTTATCCTAAATATGATACAAGTTCATGGTAATACAGTTAGTTTAGGGAGAGAATCCACTTATGTATTGATTTTTTCCATCTTTCTCAAACGATATGAAATTGTATTATACTTTTGGTATAGTTATGTATGATGTCATCGTTGCCCTTCTATTACGAAATACCACAATAAGTTGTGACACTACATTGTGGCTAAATTTATAGATCTAGCATATTTAGAGAGTTTTCTCTTACCTGAAGGGAAAATTTTCTCTGCTTTACTCCAACATCTTGAAATTTTAGTTTCATTATGTTAGCTGATGAGGCTAAAAACATAAATTTAAAACAAAAGTTTTATTTGCTATTTAGTATTATACTATAATCTTGGAGTTTGCGTGTCATCATTTATAAATTTATTATAATTATTTTATTAATGAAAAATTATAGGAGTGTGACAATGTTCGATGTTATACTCTCACAAAAGGATATTTTACTATTTATACAAAGCTCGAAATTTAAGAAAATACAAAAAGTAGTGGATTTATTTGAACGAATTTGTGGAAACAGTGGGCCTTACCATTCATTCAAGACAACCCTAATTTCAGTTTCTTTTCCACATCCTTTTTCTCAGTCAAAAACCCTATTAGACGCTCCCCTCTCTCTTTACTAAAATCATGGATATAATATGCTTAGTTTTTAGTCGTTCTCTCTCCTCTCTCTTTCTCTCATTTTCAAGCAAAGATGTAAGAAGGTCAGGAATATTGTGGGAGGGAGTATCTTCCAAGTTTTCTGTAAAACTGAATCAGAGCAGGATATGTCGATACGATGCATTAATAATTTGTTTAATAATTTGATTTTGACGTAAAAATAAGGTTGGAATCATGAATAATGAAACAGTTGAAAATAATTATTAGTTTTTATTGCTTCATAATCCAAATGACCAAGGTCTTTATATAATCATAGAAATTAGGGAAAATAATAAATCATCAATCATTTTTTTTTTTTGTTAATGACAAATCAATCATTATCTTTTTTTAATAAATTAATTATTGAATTATGAAAAAATAAAACTGTTAATATCACTGTCACGTTTGTCATTAAAAGCGATAATGTCGAGCCATGACGATTTGTATACAAACTATTGCGGCTCCATAATTTTAAAAAAACCACACGACAATTTTGATGATCTGTCGCGATGTCATATTAAACCGCAGCGTTGTGACGATAAACCGCTGCGATATCATATAAAGCCGCAGCAATTTATCGGCACAATGATTCAAATAAAGAGAAAGATGAAATGACGAAACATCGATTGAGGGATGCCTACTATGTGAAATGACATTTCAAATAAAGTGTCACTACGATGTTCACACTTGCTCGAGAAAGATGGAAAACCGTCATTCCTTTACCAAACGGGTAGCAAGCGAAGCATCGATTTTGCATTACGACAAGTCCATCCAATATGAAATATCAAATAGTGGGATTGAGTGAGCAAACATGCAAGGATCATCTACAACAATTTCTGGATATTCTTCAAAAAAACAATACAAATGCTTGATGTGGTTATAGTACACCGATTCTTAGAGCACATGTACATTATATGGTTGTAACAGAATTTGGTTTGTGTTTGTCATGAACATGTAACGACCCAGTTTTTTCTTTACTTTTAAAAATGTGTTAAATTTAAAACTCTTATAAAACAACTTAAATCTTCGTTAATTCTTTTAAATTGAAACCAGAGTTCTTTTCTAAAAATCGAACCATTAAAAACTCTTTTCTTAACCTTGTTACTTAAATCGTTATTAAGAACGGAAGACTTATTTATAAAATCAGATTAATGAACAAACCGTTTACATTATATTTAAAATACTCATTTTTCCTTTTTAACTTCATTAGCCTAACCAACCCACAAGACTCGCCCGTGTAAATCCTTCGTCAACTGTTCTTTAATCTGTTCATCATTTTCTCTCGTGCTTGTACCTACATCGCAAGACATAAACTATGAGCGTAATGCTCAGTAAGTGATAATACCTAATATGTTACATGCACATACGCGTATGCATTTTCTCTTTTCTTTTCTTTCTTTAATCTTTTTCTTTTCTTGCTTATATACTTTCTTTCTGTTTCTATTTTTGTTCCTGTTTCTGTATTTGGTTCGGTATCCGTGATCATATGCATTTTCGTATCTGTTCTCGTGTCTGTTTCCGTATCTATATTTGTATCTGTATCTGTATCCGTTTCCATTTCTAGAAACTCTTTTCTGTTTCTGATTCTGTTTTTGTTTCCGTTTCTGTTTCTGCTCCCGTTTCCATTTCTGTATATGTGCTCATATCGTTTCCGTATCCGTTTCCGTTTCTGTTTCCGTATCCATTTCTCTTTTCATATTCTTTTCTTTACTTTACTTTTCTTTTCTTTTCTTTTCTTTTGTTCTTGTGTCAGGCGTGACATACTGGACCACATAAACCTTTATCTTTTCTTTATCTTTTATTTTGTACCGGGCTTGTCCTACCGGACTACAAGAACCTTTATCTTTCATTAATTGTTCGTTCATACTTCTTCTTGTTTTCAATTTTTTTTCTTTTCAAAACTGTGCATAAAAATCATTTTCGTATTCTTTTGAAAATCGTGATGTGTGATGCTCATGAAGGCATACAACTTCTAACGTATAAATAAGGAAACTAATTAAACATCCAACATAGATATGCTATAAAAACAGTAAATAAAGAAACATGTTATTTAAAACTATAAACATTGAAACGTGCTATTAAATATTATAGACATGCTCAATAATTTACTAATAAAGCTATAAACAACGAAACGTGCCATTAAAAACTGTAAACAACGAAACGTGCTATTAAAAACTATAAACAATGAAACATGCGTATCTTATTCTTGCGATGTAGGGCTCGAAGACCAAAACACATGCATATTACTTACCTCGAATGCTTAAAGCACTCAATGCTTATTCGTTATCATTTTCTTCCTCCATTAGTACATTCACAATTTAATAATTCTTAATCATTAATTTGATCAATTAACTATTAATCTTTTCTATCCTTAATCCATATACGTCACTTACTGAAATTTCTTAAATGAAACCATTTCATTAATTACAACTCAACTTAATTAATTAATCTCAATTGATAACGTCTAGAAACTAAGCTTAACATATAGCAAAAATCAACATAATTCCATCTATGAATTATAGACTCATAATTATCATCATAATTTCATCCATGAATTATTAGCCCATAATTCAACACTCTAACAATAATATCAGAAATGAGACATAAAACTGTACCTATCTAATTTTTCATAATATACATTAATCCGATTAGTGACCTGAATCCGAAATAAATCGATTACCTAATAACTCATGTCACAGACAATAGAACAATATCACCCAACCCTGTCAATCAAGCTATGACCAAACAACTTATGTCACAGGAAAAAGACAGATTATCACAACCCAACCAAATGTACAAAACATATGTTTTATATTTCATCCAGACAATAATCAATAGCTTATCTTATCACACCCAACCAGATCATCCAACAACATCATATAATTATCAACTAAACATTTCAGACTATAAATCCGAGCAACATAGTATTGATCCAGATATACACCCACCGTACATAAACTCTTTTCTTCATAAAATCAAACATTATTTTACAACTTAGAACCAAATCCAATAGAATATTCCATCCAATAAACTCATCCAGAAATCCAAAACATCAGACTATTCTATCCAACCCGATTACAAATAGTCATTCCAAGTAACCAGAGTTATACTTAATCTTAAAAAAGAAATTAAAGGACCATAACAGAATCCAATTGACTAATTGCAGAGAAGGGAAGCTCACCATCTAGACAGGGCAGACCCTAGATCAGGAGCTCCAACCTTCCCTGCATTCTCTCTCGGCTTCTAGCTCTCTTCCACCTATGAGTTCTCTGTCCATTTATTTCTCTTCTCCTCTCTGCTCAATAATTTCACCCGACAGCATCTCCACAATTCCTTCTGCTTTTCCAGTGACTGTCTTGTTTGTCTCCTCAGCTTCATTAATATTCACGCGAGTCCACAATTCATATTGGACTTTACTTCTGCCACACTTTCCACGAGAGCGAGAAGTTGTCTTCAACTTCTCTACGTCTTGAGGTCATCATCCAAGTGGATGCTAGCTGGAAGAAACATGAGCAATTTGTTCATAGCATGAACCAACTCAACTCGAATCAGCCAGACTTGATTGCTCGCACCCGGGTCAAATTGCCCGATTGCAGCCCGACCCAATCCACTAACTATCGCGAAGTCTCCTATTTTGTCCCCTGCAAACACCCGAACAATAGAACGCAAAGGAGGAGGAAGATCGGCTGGACTTACCTCGCCCAAACCCAGAAATCGATGCCCAAACTCGCGATTGTGATAGGCCGAACGAACTCGTGCTCTAGCTTCACACGGTTCGCGTCAAAGGTTGTCGCGCCGACCACCAATGACTCACACCTGCTCAGAGCCGCACGCAGAACCCAAGCCATCGCCACCATCTCTCTCCCATCGTCACTCACTCGTCTTCTCTCCTGCAGTCTCCATCGGTCTCTCTCGGGTCTCAGCATAAAAGGCCGAAGGTCAACTCCAAATTTCCTTCTTTTAATTTCTAATTGTACCAGCAAACCATTATCGTGAACCGGTTCAACTGAACCGGTTCAGCCCTTCTCCTTACCCACTTAATTCCTCATAAATTAATTCCTCTTTACAAAATCAAACTGTAATCTTCTCCCCCTTCTTTTACAAAAACAAATTGAACCAACCATTAGTGAACCACACTGAACCGAACACCAAATCAAAGCAGCATCTTCCCCTTTTTTAATTACATTTTTATTTATTTCTTCAATTCCAATTAATTCTAATTCCTCATTTAATCTTTACTAATCTCTCTCTTAATCCCTAATTCAACAAATCCAATAAATCTTATTTTAATTTAAATCATTTTTTTACCCAATTAAATTCTTCTTTAATAATTTAAATAAATCATTTATTTAGTTAAATTATTTTCAATCCAATTCCAATTTTTGATCTATTCCAAATATCGCCGATGATAAAAATTGCCGATTACGTCTTTGGTAATACTCCGATAATTATCCAATTAATCCTAATACCCTCAATTACTTTCCAATTATCCTTATTAATTGGAACATATACACGATATGGTTGTAATAGAATTGGTAAATTGGTTTGCAGTTGTGATACACATGTACATGATATGTTTGTAATGGAATTGATAATTTGGTTGTTAATGATGAAATGAAATGAAAATTGATTATTATGAAACTGTAAAATTAGCAACATTTTCCTGAGCTAACATTTCACTTTTTGATCGACCGCGTTTCAATTTGTTTGAATATGTGAAGCCTATTTATGCACAGGATTCTTAAATTGTTGAACGAAGCACGTATTAATCCACTGTGGTTTATAGTTGAACCGCAACAGTTTCATATGAAGCCGTAGTGGTGTGAAAATAAACTGTAATGGCTTCATATGAAGCCGCCGAGTGTGATAATAAATCGCGGCAGTTTCATGTGAAACCAATGCATTTTATTGTCGCACCGCTGCAATTTAATCTGCAGACAGTGAAATTGTAATGTTATTTTATATAAATATGGAGCTACGGTAGTTTGTAAACGAGCTACCGCAACTCGACATTATCACGTTGAGCGATAAATGTGACAGCGATGTTTGCGACGTCATTTTTTTATAGTTCAGTGGTTAATTTGTTAGCAAAAAAAGATGATTGTTGGTTTTTCACTAATAATAAAGAATAATAGTTGATTTATCATTTTCCCTAGAAATTACGTTGAAAACTAAAATATTTTAGAACATAAATATAAAAATAACAAGAATAAAATTATGAAACTGTCTGTACATTGTACTTTTCAATAGTTTTCTATATTTTTCCCTCTTTCATTTTAAAATGGGTAAATGACAAATCAACCATCGTGGTTTGTGATCAATGACAAGTCAACCACTATTGTATTTTTTATAACAATTTAACCACTGACGTATGGAAAAATGACAAAACCAATATCGCGGTAACGTTTTCCGTTAAGAGGACCCGTAAGAGGATCTCTTATAAATAATTTCACCTACAAGATCTATAAGAGGACCCATCTTTCCTTCCACTTCAATTTCATCCCTCTCAGATACATAGTTTTTTCTTTCCTGAAGATGGAGGCGTCTGACAGATCAGTTGGGCAGTGTCTCCTTCGTCTCTTCTGCTTCATCTTTGTGTTCTTCTCCATTTCTGAACCCCATCGTACTGTAGCGCAGCAAAAAATTTCTAATGGCTCAGTCTCTACCATTTTATTGTTTGGAGACTCTACTGTCGATTCTGGAAATAATAACAACGTACCCACCATTTTCAAGGGCAATTTTCCTCCTTATGGTCGAGATTTTTTGGATCAAACTGGAAGATTCTGTAATGGTCGTCTAAGCACTAATTACATTGGTAATCGTTAATTCTTTCTACCCAACAAAAATTGATGTTCACATTTTGGGTTCTTAAAAGAATGTTTTTTTATCAGCTTCCTATCTAGGTATCAAAGATTACGTGCCACCATTTTTAAATCCAACTCTTGATCTCAAGGAGCTCATCTCTGGTGTGAAGACACCGTGATTTTTGCAGTGTCTGTACAAGACACCGCAAAAATTGCTGTGTCTTTCTTGTGATACAGCGTGAAAAAACACCGCGATGTTGATTTTGTCATTTTCTCATACGTTTGTGGTTAAATTGTTAGAAAAAATACTATAGTGATTGACTTATCATTGATCACAAACCACGATGGTTGATTTGTCATTTACCCTTTTAAAATTTATAAGTTCACTTTTTGGAGTTTTTATTAATATTTTAGAATATGATTACCAAACATTTAGAAACAAATTGTCAAAATTGGCCTTAGTTGTTAAGCTTGTTCTTTATAACGTAACTTTTGTTTTGATTTGGTCCTCGTAACTTTGATTTTCTTAATTAAGTTCTTATAGTTTCAATTTCATTTTAAGAGGTCGACCATACCCTTATGAACTGTTGTAAAAATTATCAATCAAATATGATATTTCTATTGGCATAGATATGTGATACTTATCTTGAAATTGCTTTATAAAAAATAATTGGAAAACCATTCAAAAATGAACTAGAAATTTTAAGAACTTAATTAAGAAAATTAAAATTATGATGATCAAATGGAAACAAATCACAAACGGAACAAATATTTATTTTATCCAAAATCTTATTATAGTGTTTTAATATTAAATCAAATTCAACCTTAAAATATAATTTGTAATTTAAGTACATTATTGGTTCCTAAGACATAAAGCTGGTGTGACATTTTTAATAATATAATAAGGGAAAAAAATATACAGTTGAATTCAGCTTGCTTTAGTGGATTATGGGTTTAATGTTTCCAAAATAATATAAAATAACAAAAAAAAAAAAAGGCCCTCATTTTGTGACATATTTCACAAAAAAGTTAAAAGGAAACATAGGGCCCAAGTTTGTTTGAATTATTCTTTTCCAAAAATCATTTTGGCCATGGGTTTTATGAACAAATTATTTAAAACAATACTCCATGTCATTTTATTTATTTTTATAAAATATTTCTAAATAGGTTATTTCATGCCCAAAAAAAAATAGTCAATTTAGATTTTAAAAAAAAAACCAAATTCTATTGTTTGGCCAATCAAATGTCACTTTATGCTATTAATTTTTCAATTTTAAAAAAGAAGTATGAAGTGTTTTTTGAAACTATCCAAATTTAAATATTTGTAATCATGAAAACTAGGGTTTCAAAATTAAAATTTAAAGCAATTCAATACAATTTGGAGGTTTCTTTATAACAAGCCAAGGATTCAATGAATAGGTCTACCCACATATGATGTTTACAGTCTACCTATCATACATTTGTTTTTATCAATGAACAGAAAAATTTCGACAGTTCTTCGGTGGAATTATCCAAACGACAAATCATGTAGTTTTTCTTGTAAAATGAAATGAGTTAGAATTAAAAAGTGCGTAAATTAATGAATTAAATATTGATAATCACCTATAACCATATATATACTTATTATGACTTAGGATAAACTATTGTAACCATTAAAAACTCATTAAAATACTATATTAAAATTTGACTAAAACGTGCTTTGGACTCCGAAGTTTGAGTTTTAGATAATTGATATCTTAAGTTGTTTTTTACGCAACAAGTTTTGAGTTTCAAATTGACATTTAAAAAGAATCATTAAAATAATCACTGACTCACAAGTAAAAATCTAATTTTTTAATCTTACACAAATCGCGCACTCCAGATTTCTCTTTCGAAGTGTAATTTATCCTAAAATTTCTAAACTTAAAAAAAAAAAATCAAAATATACTTCAAAAAGTAATTTTAACAGCTTTTCTAAGCCAATATTTCAATAATTTAATGATTTAAGTTAGATTACTGTTGAAATATCAATTAAAAAAAATTGTAAAATTAATAAGTGGATATATACAAAAAATTAATACTTGGCTAATCACGTGAAAAAATGTTAATTTTAATAATCAATTTTACAAACAGAGAGACTAATAATTGGGTAATTTGCATAATAGTACTCTTTTTAACAGGTTTAATAAATATAAAGAAAAGGTAAATAAAAATAAGTCAAAATAGAGAATCTTTATTCAAGATATGTGGTGGTCATCTTGTAAAGGGAAGAATGAGTTAAGAATTTATTAATTATGAGGGTATATCTCATGTTTGTGAAGGAGCAGAATCTCGTATCTTTTAAGAAAGTAAAAAATGAATAGTTTATAAATACATTTATTCTTTTTAACTAATATAACGTATTTTAAACTAACTCAAAAAATAAATTTATGTGAGTTTCGACACAAAACAAATAACATTATACTATACTACGAGGACTAAAGATTTCACATGTAAAAGGGCTCCTGAATCTCTACCAACCATTCAAAAAATCACAAGCCATTTTATCAATTTTTCAAATCGTGATGTTGGGACCTCCACTTTCAATTGTCTAAAAAGAGAATAAAAAATAATAATAATAATCAATTAATGGAAAATTAACAAATCAAATATTGTATTTTGTGATTAAAAACAAGTCAACTATTAAAATATTTTTGTTAACAACTTAACCACTGAAGTATAGAAAAAAGTCACCACAAACATCGCTATCATGTTTTCCATTAAAAGTATTAATTTCATTCCATAGCGGAACACTACATGTTCCGCCACGAAACAAAAATTTAAATGTTATCAATTTCGTCGTCGGGAACTGTGAAGCCCATAAATGTGCCATACGAGCTTCCTCTGCCGACTCTGTCTCTGGACCTGCAGCTGCCACATGCACTTGACTCTAGGCCTCCACCTTCACACGTGTAGGAATTGTACCCCACATTGCCACACATCATGTTCAGATGTCTCATAGGAAGTACTATCCGGTTTGGAGCCTCATCGACATCCCTTATTCTTCGTTTTGTAGGCCTTATGGGACTTCTCTTAATGGCAGTGGCATAATTGGATCAAGATCTGTCACAAGAGGCCACATAGTTTTTCCACTGACCGAGTAGACAAAGTTGGAGTACATCGTCATGTATGTTTCCGGTGGTAGCACTCATGCACAAAGTCCTCGTGCGTTGTCCTCATAAATTGCATACACGAGACTTTATGGACACATGGGATGCTAGTCAACTCCCACAAGTAATAGTTACAAATACACCTGTCCAAATTGACAGAGTACTGTTCGTTACCGTTTATCACCTCAAAATGGGCCGCACCTGAAAAAACAAGACTCCAATTTTGACCAGCAAGTTGTAGTATGGCAAGCCGATTCTTGACTTGTGGACGCAAAAGGTCCGTCAAACACGCCATCTTTTTGTGTTTTTTAACAATCCTACACATGATGCCCTTTCTTATAATCTCAAACATACTAAGAATCAGTTTGTCTTGGGCTGCTAGGATGCATGCATTGAAGGACTCGCTCAAGTTGTTAAATATTATGTCGCACTTTGGGATGTAGCTGAAGGCATGTTTGGCCTAGAATCTCGCATCTATTCCTCGTAGATATATGTAGGCTGCCGAGTAAAGCAAAAATAGTTTCGTCATCTCTCTCTCAAAGTGCGCTGATGTTGTGGCTCTAGAAGTGGCCCACATTGCATCATTTGACAACATGCTTTTAATTTTTTTTTTGAAAATTTTCATACACGTGTTGGATATAAAAACAATGTTTCGCTTGCTCTGCAAACTCTCTAACAGCTGGCACCAGTCCCTAGAAAAAATAACAGTATAAGTCAAACATTGATACACAACACATAACATAAACATAAATGACAAAAACAATAAACCGCACCTTTTGTCGGTCAGAAATGATTGTCCACCCATTGTCAGACGAGGTGTTGAGATCCTCGAGCAACAATTCCAAAAACTAGCTCCAAGAGTTCCTATTTTTTGCTTCAACCACTCCCACAGCAATCGAATAAATTCACTCGTTCCCAACGATCCTGACATTAGTGAGCAGGTGGCCCGGAGTCACTCCCTTCAAGTGACAACCATCCAAACAAATAACTAGTCTACCACACTGTGAGCTTCCAGTGAGCTTGTATTGCTCATTGTCATCCCCTTCATTCATTTTTCAGGCCGTATTTTTTGCCCTTCTAGCAAGGCTGGGTGTAATGTTGAAATCCTTCATGACTTTCTCAATTATGGAAGGAAGGTCCCAGTCGACCTAACTTTTAAATCTGTCCAAATCATGCGTTGCCACCCATTTGGCAGAAGCACGGTGGCTTTCCATCTTTCTTGAGCAAGTGTGAACATCGTTATAGCTCTTTATTTGAAACTTCAGTTCACCTTGCATTTTTTAAGCGTGCATCCACCACATTCATCCATCTTGGCAGGTAGCCCTCAATCGATGAGAGTCACAGTGGGTAAATTTTATCTCGTACCCATTCTTCAACGCATGATCAACGATTTCTTCTCTAATTTTATTCAATGAACTATACTTCTTGCCAATACCCATACTAGTGAACATGCCTTCGACTTGTGGTGGTAGTCGAGGCCTACTCTCGACAAGGTCCATGTTTTCGTCACTAAATTCTTATAATGAATAGAGTTCCTCCTCGTCTAGAGTTACCGAGACAAAATGCACCACTATAGCAGCTTCGTTTCTAATCACACGTTAATCATGTGCCAAAACTATGGACATGGGCTCCAATTCAAAAGGGTAGTTAACAAATTGCTCAATACTCTCATACGCCATTGGTGTTCAACAATTACTAACGCTTCAACTTTGCAAAAATGCTGTACACTTCAACTGCAGAAATATCTAGGATTTGCTAATCGCTGACAAAATCGCTGAGAAAATTGTGATGAATGTAGTATCAATTTATACAAGGCAGAGGATGCAATACTTTTTGCGTGTGGAAAGTTGACGTTCCACTACGGAAGGTTGACGTTTCGCGGTGCCAAGTTAACGTTCCGCTATGGAACGTCAGCATTAAAACATTAACATTTGATTTTTTTGTTTCGCAACAGAACGTGTAGTGTTCCGTCACAGAATAAAATTAATACTTTTACTGGCAAACGTGACAGTACTGTTCGCAGCAACTTTTTTTCATAGTTCAGTGGTTAAGTTGTTATCAAAAATACTTTAGTGGTTGACTTGTCATTGAGCACAAAGTATAATGGTTGATTTGTTAATTTCCCTAAATTAATTAATAGATGTTTTTTAACCCTAATCATGTTTGATAAGGTTATTTGTTTGGAGATCTATTTTAATAGTCAAAAAATCATACCCAAACTTATTTATTTTGAAACTTTATTCTAGGATTTATGATGTTTTCAATAGTCATGAACAACACTTTTTAATTCTTTTGGATATAATGGATTTCGAACTTGTCACTACCCAAAAAGGATCTGAGCCAGAAACGAGCAACAACCTAACCCAAAAGTAAACCAAACTGTCTGACCCTTGACATTAGTTAATTGATGTAGCAGCAAAAATCTTATTAAAAATAAAAGTCATAACCAATAACATGGGCATACCATAGATTCAACAGTGACATTTAGACAATGCATTAAATATAAAGTCTAGATAACTATGCAAAAATTAAATATCACACAATACTAAAATAGTGTATCAAAGAGAAAGATAAAAGTTAGAATATCTTAACAATGTCTCACAAAAGATAAACACTGTAATATCCGGAATTTTGGTTGAGCTGAAGGCATAGCTTAAGTGATAATTTTGGGGATGAGAGAAACTGAGTTGGACAAGTAAATATATTGGTCAAAAGAAACGTAATTGGAATAAGTAAATTATGATACCCTGTTATGTTCATAATTTTCTTATGAGAAAAATGGAGATTAATTGAAGAATTGTTTGACAGTATTGGAGTTAGATTAAATTATATCAATTAGATTGATAGCCAGTGGAATAAATAAGAGAAAATGTACTTTGATATAATAAGGTTAAAGGTATGAGATTTATACTATGTTAGGGCATACTGGATTTAGTGAGAAATAATGTGAATAAGGAATGGTGAAACATCTTATATATATATATATATATATTGAGGTTTGGATAATTTGGAAAAGTGAATTATGGTTTATTAAGGGTATATATATATATAATCTGGAGAATTAACGAAAATAAGCAGTTTGGAGTCGGCCGTCGATCGACCGGCGTTGATCAACTAGCATGAAACATTGGAGTTTTCAGAGGCATGGTTGGCGGTCAGTCGCCATGGAGAGGAGAATGCCCACCTTGATCATTTGCCTTTTATGAAGGCCATTTATTGAACGTCATCTAGAAGGTTTAACCAATGCCTGGAATCATAGGAGATGTCGTCAATCGCGTCTGAAGTTGAAGTGGATAGACGTTATACGCATTTGGACGTCGATGAGTTGTTGATCATTGATGAGTTACCACTCTTGGCCTTCTGTCTTTACACGGACGGACATTGAAGAGTTTCAAACTCTTGGCCTTCTGTCTTAAGTTGGATACTAAAGAGTTATTGGTGATTATTCTATAAATAGGAGACGTTAGTTTGAGAGAAAGGGAGATGGTTCAAGGAGAGAGATAGTGATGGTATTCTTGATTTTTTGAATGCTGAGAGGGAAATTCTGAAGGTTTATGAAAAGTGAAACTGTGTGTTTGAAGGAGGAGATTATGTGATTTTGTGAGGTTTACAATGAAGGAAAAAGGAAAAAAGTTATGCAGGAGAAGAAAGTTGTTGGGTTCCTTGTGTTCGCGAGTCTACTAGTTTTGAGAAGAAACTTTAAGTACTAAACCTTTTTAAAGCTAAGGACCCAAGGTAAGTGCTACTGCATGTGTTTTGTCCGAAATGGCATACATGAGAATTATGGGGTGTTTATTGTTTGTTTAATTGATTGTTATGAATAATATATTTATTAGATTTAAGTTCAGTTCCTTAGTTAGAATGAATCACGTTTTAAGGATAAGATTGAGGAACACTATAGATAGGATTGTATGTGCACGACAACGTTAAAACTTAGAATCCTAAAGTACACGAAAATAGAATATACGTAAACAGCTGTGGTCTGGTTGGTTACGTCTGGCACAAAAATCAAAGTATATGAAACTGAAATGAACATAAATAGTTATTTTTGTGGTCAGGATGGTTACGCCCAACACAGAAACTAAAGATAATTAAACAGCTGTGGACTGGTTGGATACGCCCGACACAGAAATCAAGATAAGTAAATGGATGTTTGTGTGGTCCGGTTGGATACGCCCGACACATAAATGGATAAATAACAGTAAAAGACATGAATAGTAACAGATAAGCAAAACTGAAAAATTGTATATGATGTTACAAAGTTATATGTGTACTTCATGTTTTTAATTTTATACCGCTTACTGAGCTTTAAGTTCATAGTTAGGTCTCGTTGATGTAGGTAAGGAGCCGATAAATCGATAAAGTTGTTAAAGAATGTAGCTGATGGAATATTGTTGTGTAGGCGTTTGTGCTATTGGCGACATTGACCTTGGGTTATGGCTCACGGAAATGAAATAAATATATTTAAATGTTTTAAAAGCTTTTAAGTGTTTATGACTTCAAACTGTTTTAAGTTAATGGTTTACTTGTATTTATTTAATAGTTTTTAAACTATTGATTTGTGGTATTTAAATGTAAAAGACTTCCGTTGTATATTTACTCTGAGACTTCCGCTGTATGTTTATTGCTCTGGTTTTCCTTTATGTAAATGATTTAAAGAAAAGAAAATTTTTATAAGGAAAAAATTACAGGATGTTACAAACACTCCAATAAATAAAATAACTAATGAAAATATAAATCGTCTATCTCACTCCTACTGAAGGTCACCCTTACTAAAACCTAAAAGAAAATGTCATTGGGGTGAGTAGACTAAACTCATTAGGTATTAAATTTTCATTTACAACAATATTGTAAAATTGAATGAGCATGTCATATAAAACCATGGAATAAAAATATGAGAAAAACATCAATAGGGCAAGAGTCAAAATACTCCACTATAATTTAGTATGTAAATAAAATAGGGCACAAC
Source organism: Begonia loranthoides (assembly GCA_022433065.1). NCBI lineage: Eukaryota > Viridiplantae > Streptophyta > Magnoliopsida > Cucurbitales > Begoniaceae > Begonia > Begonia loranthoides. Next base: position 2,732,989 of record CM039476.1, read on the forward strand.
TAAATAATATAAAACTTTTAGTGAAAATAGAGTCACTTATGGACTTCAAGCTCACTATACCTTACCCATATAAATAAAAATGTGATATTCAATGATCGCAATAATATAGCAACTCTGATTAGGTTTAGAGTTGCACACACAAGAACATGACGCAGTTAGCTATATCATTATTCTATTTTAAACAAAAACATACTCTAATGGTCGAATGCGTGTAACAAGTAAAGGACTCATGCTCACATCGATCAAATTTGGTTAACATGATTAAGTTGATCAACAACACAAAATAGTAAATTTGTATGCTCAATTAAAATATGCTAGTGAAAAACAAACATATACATAGTATAAAAAATGACATGTCAAAAAGACATGACATGTCATAGAGAAATATGAGAGGCATCTTAAAATAAATTTTATAAAACCGTATATGTGATATTGTACATATAAAGTAAATTCATACCTCAACTAGACCTACTAATACTTTAAGTCCAAATTCAGAGAAACCTAATTACTAGTTAAATCTTAGTATCAAGCCATAATATTCTTATCAGTACCAATCTAGTATTCTATATATATATACACCTTACAATGAATTCACCATCACTCACACTCTACAATCAATCGTTCGTTGACAATTTTCAAGACACCAATCCCTCACTCTCAATATGGATTACACCAATGATTGAACAATAAGTGGGTATATGATGACAATATATGTTTTAAGTTGTTTAAATATCTCCCCCTAAGCATTGGTATAATTTCAAGTATAAGTTCAATTCAAGCATAAGATTACTTTCAAGTATATATCTCCCCCTTTGTTAGTGCACATCTAATTTTTAAAAACATTACTTTTCTCTCCCACTTTGGCATTATAAAAAAGAGTATATCAGAGATAATTAAGATAAAATTTTGGTAGAGTACCCTTGTATTATGTCTCCCTTATTTTCCCTATAAATGTCCTCCATTGTAAATGAACATCTATCCAACGAGCCAAAAAAAATATCTGAGTGCACCACATCACAACAAAATAAGTATGAAATCAACTAACACCTATGATATGGTGCCAAAAAACAACTAGGAAATATCATCAAAACAACTATATCTACTACACACTAAACATCTTTAGGAGGATCATCAACAGATGGAGGAAGGATAGGTCGTGTGGTAGGAGACGAATTTGACTCCATGAACATGTTGGCCTATATTGCTTGGGAAAGCTCCTCTAATCGCCGCTCCATGGTGTCCAACCTCAACCTAACATCGGATTGAAAGGATAGGCACTTATCTTGAAAGGACATAAAGTATCAAGTCAGCATATCTAATTTTTTTTCAACTTCAGAGGGAATGGTCGACGAGGAGGACGCTCGAGTGGAAGGAATTGGAGGTGCCGGCAGTGATGAGGATGGTAGGTCAAGAATAATAGGGTCCTCATTATCAGTGCGAGGGTTTGGCTGAGCTGATGTAGACCATGACGTCTTGATAACCCACTGGCTTTCTTCATTGAGCACAAAGCCCATTCAAGCCAACGAATGGACTGTATAGATATTAACATATCGTACTGATAGAGAAGGCTCGGATGGAGGAATAGGTACATTGCGTGATCTGAACAAGTTTGTCAGGAGGAGCTTGAATGGTAAGGATTTGGAGGTGCTCCCCGCTACCTCAATCATTTCATGAAGGATAATATATCCAATGTCAAAGTGAATCATCTCATACATCCTTTCCATTATGAACAAATCCATATCACTCACATGGTCTCGATGACCATCCCGTGGAAGTAGGTTGTAAGTCAAGCTGTGATGTATAACTCGTGATCTAATGTTGAGATCCTTTGCCTTTGGGTTTTACAAAGATATCAATATCCAGGTCTTTGAGAATGCTGGCCAAAAAACTTAACCCAAAATTTGATCGTAAAAAGTCAAGATCCTTTGAGGTATTATAGTAGGCTGATGCATCATTCCCTTCAACAAAATTCAGAAAGTTATTGATACTTCAAGCCGATAGAGTAATGAATGTACCGTAAACAAAGCTTGTTGCCTTTAAAGGTACTGGAGTGTATTCCAAATTCACATAGAACAAGCGTATGACCTTCTCCAAATAAGGACCATCAAAACTAAATAGTTGAATCAATCCCATGTGGTCGTATACCCTTTCTAAATCAAGACTTGCCAGAGCATCAAATGAAATTTTTCAAGATAAAATTAAAGATCTAAATTTGAAATCCTCCTCAAATCTCTTATTGCATTCAACATTGATAAATAATTTGTTTGGAAATTCAAATTGAGTATGTCAGGAGGAACTACCTCATTCTTCTCGGGTTGTTCATTTTTTGGTAACACAATTAGCCATGGAGAGAGTTTGACTTTTCGAGTTGGAAGTGGGAATGACACAACACAGGTATGAAGGAGAGCATAGTAGGTCGAGGAGGCAAAAAATCACTAGGAAAAGTTGGAGTGTCGAGGCGGTCGCCAATGAAGACAAAATATTTTCGTGCAGTTTAGGGTTTGGTCGACCTAATCTATTTTAAAATCAATTTAACAGTCGACCAAAATTGAGTCAGTCGACCGATTCTTGTGTATTGAAAATAAGGGGGTAATCAATCCAATTTTACAGTCGGCTGAAAATGAGTTGGTCGACCGATTTTTTCATAACATGAAACTTGGCAGAATTTGGACTATTTTGGGTCGACCAAATTTTGGATGGTCGACCTAAATCTTCTCATTTCTTCAATTATATAAAAACAATCTCTTACATATTGGTTTAGTTTGTTTCAAGATGAATCAAACCTAAACCAACTCGAATACCACAAAATGTCTTTTTGTCCAATGGTTTTGTGAAAATATTGCCTAATTGATTTTCGGTATTAACAAATTTGAGGGATATGTCACCTTTAGAAACATGATCACAAATAAAATAATATCTAATTTCAATGTGTTTGGTGCAAGAATGTTGGATTGGATTTTTGGAAATTTTTATCGCACTCGTGTTATCACACCTAATTGGAATTTTATCAAAGAATTTACCATAGTCCTCCAAAGTTTGTTTCATCCAAAGTAATTGTGCATAACAACTACCGGCTACAATATATTCACTTTTGGGTATTGATAAGACAATCGAGTATTGTTTCTTGGAGAACCATGAAACCAAAGATTCTCCAAGCCATTGGCAAGTTCTACTTGTGCTTTTCCTATCAACTAGACTACCCGCGTAGTCGTAGTCGGTGTAAGCACACACTAAAAAGAATATCAGGTCTACTTGCCGTTAAGTATAATAGAGAACCAATCATGCCCCGATACTTCTTTATATCCACAGATTTTCCATTTTCATCTTTATCTAATTTAGTGGATGTGCGCTCATGGGAGTGTGTGATAGTTTGGATGTGTCCATACCAAACCTCTTTATGAGTTTTTTGACATATTTTTCTTGATTTAAGAAAATTCCTTCTTGAAATTGTCTAATTTGTAAACCAATAAAAAATCTCAATTCTCCTATCATGCTAATCTCAAATTCACTTTGCATTAATTGAGAACATTCTTTACAAAGTGAGTTGTTGGTAACACCAAAAATAATATCATCCACATAAATTTGCACAATAATCATATTATCACACTTGTGCTTAGTGGATAAGGTTGAATCAATTTTTTCTACTTTAAAATCTCTTTCTTTAAGAAATTTGCTCAATCTTTCGTACCAAGCTCTTAGAGCTTGTTTTAAACCACAAAAAGCTTTATTAAGCTTCTAAACGTAATCAAGTTTATCATAGACTTCAAAGCCTAATGGTTGTACTACAAAAAATTCTTCCATGATATATCCATTTAGAAAAGCACTTTTGACATTCATTTGATAGAGAATTAAGTTCTTGCAGCATGCGAATGCCAAAAGCATGTGAATAGATTCTAATCTAGCAACCAGTGCAAAGGTTTCCTCAAAGTCAATGCCTTCTTCTTATACCCCTTTGCAACTAACCTAGGTTTGTTCCTTACAACAACTCCACTTTCATCCAATTTATTTTTTGAACACTCATTTAGTTCCAATGATGGAATGGTCTTTTGGCCTTGTAACTAGTTCTTGTTGCACCAACGGAAGGGGTAAAAAAATAACCTGTAAATCCTTATAGAAATATGGACAGCAATCTATGAGTAGTTGCTTGGCTGAAGGAGTGATCAACCGGTGTTGAAGAATAACGAGTGATGCAGCTGATCGATGTGAGAATGAGCTCAACCGCAAATGATCAGTCGGTAAGTTGCAGATGGATGAGCCGATTGATCATCATCATGTAGAAATATTACAGAGACGGACAAATTTGTGATCGGTCGGTCAGCTACATAGAAGGTGATCAATCGGTCCAAGAATTACCTTAAATTGCCGCAAAGCACAATATGGAAGGTCCGACTTTGGAAGTCAATAACTCTCACGGTTTAGAAGCTTTTGAGCTAAAATTTAGGGCATGTCTCCTTTAATGAAATAAGAAAGAACTCCTACAAGAATAATAGAAATATCCACTTCGAATTAGGAAATATGCTTGAGAGAACTTAGGTCGCCAGAAATAGTAAGTAGTTGTGACTAATGTTCCTGTATGGATGATTTGTTGATGAAGCTCCTTTAGAAAATTGGACACCACTTCACACCCTCTTCCTCCAAGGAGTAAGAACGTGGATGCCAATAAGAGAACTCACCCAACTTACAAGTGAGTTCAATCTTGTGATGTAACAAACACAAGGTAACCTTTGGTTGTAACACGCCAAATAGTTAAAATAAGAATCACTCCAATTTTGAAATAAGAAAAAGCTTTCTATTATCAATCTTCACTCCCCTAAATAATTACATGAAGTGGCCTTTTAATAGCCAATTACAAACTAAGAATAGTAAATAACTAAAAAAGAATAGTATCACTAAATCGGCTTATAGTATAAGCTTGTTCGATTCTTTATTTATTAGTTACTATGTAAATTAACTGAAAGATTATTTAATTCAATCTTTCTTTCTTCTTCTCCAAGCCTTGATATATTTTGGCAACTATTCCTTCTTGGTGCTCGGCCACTTGGATGGTTTCTATGTATAGATTTCCTTGGTTTCCAAGCTTGGACACTTGAACTTTCCATAATATTTGATCTATATTCCATAGGCTTTTGACATAGAAATTTTTTTTTCAATTTTAATGTTCTAGCCTATTCTAGAAAACGTAGGAAGTTAGCTACAATCTTCATGAAGTACTCTTTTTTATATGACACCGTTTCAAATGCCAAAATAATCAAACACTCATCAAAGGTCAGAAAGTAGACAGTTTTGGAATGTCCATCAAATGTTATATATTTGAACTTAAACTTCCACTTGTGCTTGACCTTGAATACCTCTATGATAATGTTGGAAGTTTGATTAATGACAGAATGGACCCGTAGTCTATCAGTTCCCAAACGTCGTTCCTTTCAAATTGATTTAATTCATCTTACATGGCTAAGATCCAATTTTTGTCAACGTTGATAGTCAATTCCAGTTTTATCAAATGTAACTATTTGCTTTCCTAAAAGCATACTCAAATTTTTCCTACCATTAGTGAATTTCAAAACAATAGAGTTCAATTTATCATTTTTCAATTTCAATTCACTAATTTCAATCTCAAGTGATCTACTAGTAGCATTCAATTTGTCATTCATGTTTTTTAACTCTACAATTTGATTTTCTAATAGATTAACCTTTTCCACATGCTCTTTCATCAAATTCTCATTATAATTTTTCAACGAGTTATATTTACATTTAAGTACATTAAATTTGTCAAATAACTCATTAAAAGTATCTAGCAATTCATTATCATTATCAATATCATCCAAATCACTAGTAGAGTTGTATACCTTATTCTCTTTGGCCATGAAGCAAAAATTGGATACCTCTTTAATTTCGGAAGAGGAATCCTCATCGCTATAGTCCCATGTGGCCTTAAACACTTTCTTCTTCAGGCTTTTTGATTTTCTATTTGCTTTGGGCATTCGGTTGAGGTATGGTTGGGTTTTCCACATCCAAAGCAAATTATCACTTCTCCCCTTTCAATTTCTTTTGATGAAGGTACTTGTTGAATTTCCGTTTTATGAATTTGATATCTTCATCAACTTCATCTTCTTCCTCGGAATCCACTTGGGTGTTTGAGGAAGCTTTGAAGGTTATGTTCCTAGGTTTGAAGATTTCCTTCTCTTTTTGCTCCTCCTTCTCGTTGCTCATCAACATGATCTTGTTCATCATTAGGGAACTGATGAGTTCCTCCAACATTACAACCTTGAGATGATGAGCCTCTTGGATTGTCGTCACCTTAGGTTGCTATGTCCTTGGTAAGCCCTTAAGAATTTTCCTAACCAACTCTTTGTTGGAATAAATTATACCAAGAACTTTTAAACCATCAGTATGGTTAGTAAAACGAGTAAACATACAACTAATGGTTTGAACTTTATCCATCGAAAATAATTCTTACTCATGAATAGTATGCTCAATTTATTTTCTTTTACGTGATTAGTGTTTTCATGTGTGATTTCAAGCAATTTCCATATTTTATAGGCACTAACGCATGCTTGATTCCTATTAAATTCATCTTTATTCAAAGCACAATATAAAGGATTAATAGCTTTAACATTCATACTCAATTTTCTTTTATCCATATCACTATAGTCACTATACTCTTTTGGAAGATCTATATCATTTTCCATTTTAAGCGGAACAAAAGGTCCATTTTCAACAATGTTTCAAATATCATAATCTAGAGATTGTAAATAAATTCTAATCCTAAACTTTCAATATACATAATTATTACAATCAAAACATGAAATCTAACTAAAGACTGTCCTTCCATATGCATGTTGAAAACCATAATAATTTATACAATCAAATGATTCAATCAAATTTATCCAAATAAACTTCAACATGAAAAATAACTCAATAGATGCAATTTAAAAAAAATTATACCAATAAACACAATATCACACAAAAAAATGATTAACCCCGCTTTGATACCAATTGTTAGACCGATGCACTCCTATAAAGAGGGAGGGGGTGAATTAGGCATTCTAACATTTTCGTGCGACATTTATTATCTCTAATCCCTAAGTGATTTAACTCATTTAATGCATACAATTACTAACAAATAATAAAGAAGTTAAGGGATAGAAAAAATGCAAACCAATTTTGTTCACGTGGTTCGGACACATTGGCCTACGTCTGACCTCCAATTTTTCGACTTGGAGATCCTTAAACTCAATAACCTCCCAGTTATTGTTGATTGAACTTCAGGGGCATCAATCAAACCTTTACAGACTATTATAGGATGTCACCCTCTTCTCTTTGACTATTCTTGGGGTGTCACCCTTTCACTTATCGTTTAAGTACAATAAAATGTAAAACTAAAATTTCTAACTCTCCCAAATACAAATTCTCAAGTTTGGCAGTTTAAGAGTTAGGTTTGACACTCAATTATTAATGAGAAATCGTTTATGAATTTTGCTAGAGCTTCAATATGATTCTCGTTGGGTTAAAATGCACTTTAGAGTGTCTTTATTTATAGAAGACTGTATGTCTAATTGACCTTCTTCAATTCGGTCAACCACCATCCGACCGTTGGAATGTTACCTTTGTGAAATCCAGTCAAGCCGATCAACCACTTTATCCTTGGTCAACCACTTCTTCACAATCCAGAAACTGGCTTGAATTTTTCCATTTGTGCAGTCGACCACTTCTGCACCAGTCATCCACTTTTCAGCAGTTTCAGCATGTTGAGCAATCTGTCCAATATTCTGGTCGACCACTTCTCATCTGGTTGACCATTACTCTACAAATTGGAATTCTGAAGCTCTCTGTAATATTTTTTATCGACCACCTCTAAACCAATTGGTCATCTCTTCATGTTTTTCAACAAAATGATCGACCGCCTCTATGTTTTAGTCGACCTCTTCTTCCCGTTTAGCATTTTTTGAATCCTCTAAGTCCTAATGATAATTCTATAAGCTACATAGACTTAAGCAAATACGTTAGTAATCAATAATACATGTAGTAAGGGTATTTCTAATAACAAATAAACATATTTACTTAATTCAAACAAATGCGTAATAATCAACTTAATTATTCAAATAAAATTGTCATCATAAAAAAATAACCTAAAGTCTATTATGCTAACACAATATTGCTAAAATTAATATTTGAGACATCCAATAAACCAACCAAGTCTTGATACCTATTACAATACTTTCATCAATAGACTTCTAAGAGCCTCAAAATAAAAATTAGAACCCATAACTGGATAGGAACTAACTAGGAGAATTATAAGAATAATCTCATGAAAACTCAGTTTGAAAAGTGGTTTTCAACACCCATCAGCCAACCTATACAACCAAACTTTGGAGCGAAGAGAAAGAAGTCCTTAAATTTTATTTTAGGCAAATAACCCTCAAAACTTAGGGGTGTTAGCAATTAAGTCCTCATCATTAAAGATTGTGTCGAAAAAAATCGTGTCTTTGTTACATAATATTCTCTAGTAGGCGATTTCTATAGAGAAACAACTTCTTATAGAACTATTTTGTCGATTTTGGTAATACTGAACATTGATTTTCTTTCAACTTATTTCTCTTTAAAAATCGTTAGAATCACCTAAACTATTTTAGAAAGAATCGGTTCTCTTTGAAAATTGTTTAACAGAGAATATCTCGTGATAAAAATGTGATTTATTTAACAACATGCATAGTGCCAAAAAACTAATTATTAATATCCTTAAATTTAGTTAACTATTTGATTAAAATTCAAATTTAAGACTTACTTGGTTTTCACTTTTAATTTATAATTTATATTTTACTCTAAAATGAAAAATGGGATCTACCCATGCTAACATATCTTAATTTCCGAAAAGGAAATTAACAAATCAACCATAGTACTTTGTGGTCAATAAAAAGTCAACTACTAAAGTATTTTTACTAACAACTTAACCACTAAACTATGGAAAATAGTTGCAGCAAACATTATTGTCACGTTTGCCATGCAAAACACTACACGTTCGGCCATGAAACAAAAATTTAAAAATTAACATTCTAGCACTAATGTTTCATGGCAGAACGTGTCACATTCTGTCGCAGAATGTCAAAATTAATTAGAATTTACAATGTTTCAGTGCAGAATGACAACATTCCGTTGGGGAACGTCAACTTTTCAAAACAATATTATGACGTTCCGCCCATGGAACGTCATGCATCATTCTATGTTCTTGTGCCCTAGTATAAAAGAATGGAAAGTGCGCTCTTGTGAGTTCACCACGTGTAACACCCCGATATTTTTAGTTGGATAACTATCGGGGTATTACCTAAGGCATTCAGAGAGTTAAGACTAGGAGTAATCTCGTTATGTTTTCCCCCTACACGTGACATGATCAAGGTGTTGGAGTTATGAGAACATTACATCGTGTATCTATGCGGGTCATTTTATGACGTGTATGTATGAGGGAAATGTTGTGGGATAAGAGTTAATTGAGAAAATGTGAGGAAAGTGCTGGATTGTGTACTTGCAGATGACTGCGGGTGACTCCGTGGACGCCGTTCCTCATCTACAATCGCATAAGACACTATCCCAGCGCTTTGGGATGACTCTCACGGACACCATTTCACGTCTGAAAGTCGCCCCTGCCTTTGTGGACGTTGAAGACGTGACTGCGGACGCAACCAAGTATTTGCGGACGCCAATAGTCGCGTCCAAATTGAATCTATTCTAAACTCTTGGGACTTTTAGACGTGGTCCAGGATGATACAGACGCGAGTTGTGTCATCTGCAACGAATATGTACAAACTTTGGGGACTTTCAGACGCCAACAGACGACTGCGGACGAGTTGAGATATAGTCTATTTTGCCTCTGTCCATTTTATGGACACTTTCAGATGACGGCAAAAGACACGTGCGGACACCATATCGCGTCCGCAAGTCACCTGTGGATGGTACGGACAGGGACGAGGACACCTCTCCTCGTCCCTAAGCGTAATTTAGCCTATGAGATTTTGGTCTTACAGACGAATGAGGACGAGAACAAGTCGTCCTTACCCGTCCGAATCATCGCAGAACTACAACAAAACAGATTTAAAATTAGAAGAAAGTGAGGCCCAACCAATAAATCGCCACCTCTGGACACAAAATCACACGACTCTAGCTGACCAGCAGGAATTTGTCTCCCTGTACCCAACTCCACACGTACAGTGTGTCCCTTCTCCATGGTTTAAACCATTTTTCCTGGCACTTCCTTCCTCTAGGGTTTAGCTTTCCTTTACTGTGGGGGAAGTTCTTGAGAACGAGAGATAAGGAGAGGTGAGAGACTTCTGAGGGAGTGAGTTCTAGTGAGTGAAGTGAGGTGATGCTGTGAAGTGTGTGCTTAAGTGAACGTGAGTGAAGTAAGGTGCGTTAGAAAGGACCTGAAGCTACCACCTGTGAGAGCTGCTGCCGTGAAGACTTGAGGGCTGTCCCTGCCTAGTTATTCATTTTTTGTAAAGAAATAGGGTAGAGTCTTGGCCATTTGGAGGCCCTCACCACAAGTGTGTGTGTGTGAGTTTAGTGTCGGTGTCCTTGAAATGTTATTGTTAGTTGTTAAGTGTGTTGTTTGTCTTAAGATGCCTATTTCTAATGTCGAGTAGTCGTTGTTAGATGCTTATTGCTACAGTGAATAATGCTCTTGTTTATGCTTGTAGATAATGTTTAGAATGATAGTGTGGACTTATTAATGCTCTGTAGGATTTTACTGCTTTGCAACCTCCTTGTTGATAGTACTATAACTAAATGTTTTTCTTCATTATAGTATAGATTTATTAGCACTCCGTAGTCTATGGATAGTTTGATGTTAATCTTATTGATTGTTGGTTGCTCTCTTTATTTATGTTACTTCCCTCTTAGTGATAGTTACTGCCTTGATATATATATATGTTGCTAGAATTCTCTGTGAATGGCTTCCTTGATTGTATATGGTCCTGCAATTTCTAATGACGATGGTGATAATGCTAAAAATGTGAATGATCAATGGGTATGAGAATTCTGGAAACGAGCTAAGAGTTTTAATGTGTTGCTGAAGGTTTATAGTATGATCATCTCTTTGTTATTGTTCTGTCGTTTAGCTAGACGTGAATCAATAATTGTTAACCCCTTTTTAGCATGCTATCCACCTTAGTTAAATAATACTCAATTAAGCGTGTAACCCATGTAGTAGTTGAAGCCTATGAACCATTTGATTTAACATTGACTTACCAGCATGTTTAATTTAATAGCCAGCGTGTTTAGATTGCTTAACCAGCATGTTTAAATCGTCTAATTAGCATAACACCTGTAAATCATCTAGCAGCATGTTAGGGTAACTAACTAAAGCAAGTAATTAGGATTGAGCATGTTTGATTGATTATTCCAGCATGTTAAATGGCTAGTATTTATTTGGGCATGATATTGACACTAAAGCATGTAAAATATTCTTTAAGCATGATTAGTTGACACTAAATCGAAGCATGATTAGTTAACTAGGATATAAGCATGAAATCAACCATTGAGCATATAAATCAATTAGGATAATAAACTAAATGATAATTACAATCTTTTCTCGAGCATGTTAATTATTCAGTTGTATATAATAATAAGTTTTCAAGCATGTTAATTAATGTTTTACTTTCATATGCACGTCGCTTGTTAATTCGTTGTGTCTCTTTGTTATTTTGATTTACATGTCCAAGCATGTTCCCTGATGATTAATTAGTTTTATAATTGCTTCCTTCACATGTTGTACTTTATTGGGTGTTCCATTGGTGTTACTTGTCTCTGAGTGCACGTTCAATTACTGTTATCCTTGTATATGCATTTTCCATTACCGTTACTTTAATGCGCACTTCAATTATTATGAATATTATGTCCTTACACATCATGCAATCATGCTAGGTTGAGAATGTATGGTCATGCATCATGTTAATAGGAACCAAGTACGGGGTACCCCCTCGGGGTGGTACCCACATGCATGAGTGAGAAAAAATGCTAAGAAAAAGGAATGTTCCGGATGGGCGGGATATGTATAAGAAACGGTTGTGTATATGTTAAGTTTTATTAAATTGTATTCAATTGTTTAGTTTCTTCTTTAAACGATTTACGCTTCCGCCACATTTTATATGGATTTATTTTATAACGCTTCTGCAATGTTTAAACAAATTATTCTATTATTTACGCTTCCGCACTTTGTAATTAGTTTTCCAAACGAGTTTACTGAAAGGTTAGTAGCGGTCCTCTTATAGTATCACTCTGATTTGTTTTAAAAAGAAAATTTCAAATTTTACGCATTTTAACGGATTTACAAAAAACAGGTCGTTACACCACGAGCCACGAAATCCTCGGTGAACATTTGTACTCTCAGAGCTTCGTTCCTCACTGCTTCATCAATTCCAATGGATTCGAGGGCAAAGAAATCAATTCTCAAGCAAAATGGTGGTACGTCGCAGCCTCAGCCACAACCACAGGCAAAAACAACGAACTAGGCCTATGAACGCCATCGGCTTGCAACAGAGTTCATTGTCAGTCAGTTGCACTGCAATGTCCCCACCATGGTTGAAGATGGAGCACCCGCTGTTGAAGGTGCAGCAACTGCGGTTCAAGTTAGAAGTTAGAGGACCTGAGGTTGCCCCTATTACACAAGCCGAGGTTGAAGCTCAACCTCAACCTCGACAACGACTAGTAGCATGTGCAATGGTCAGTTTCCAACCTGTTACAAAGAGGTTTCACTCTCCACTCTTCAAGACAGCCAAAGTGAATGAACGGTATGAAGCCGATGTTAAACACCATTCAATTATTGTTTCTAGGAGAGTAGACTTTGGGTCATTTGCTAAATTTGAAATTGAATAATTGTATGAGGGGGTTGGCTTAGCCGGGTTGTGCAAATTGGGTGGAAGTTTCTGTGAGCGAATTTTCAAACTCTTTCATGCTAATTTGGAATTATCCACCCAGCCGTTAGAGGTCCGGACTTACATGTTTGAATGAGAGTTGAGAATGACTACCAAGAATATTAACATGTTGCTTGGATGTTTGACGGAGGAACCAAACGAGCACTATTACCACGTGTCTCGGGAGCCACCTTTCATCAGGTGAGAACAAAGTCTGGTAGTGCTTAGATTGTTGCACCATGATCCTGAGATCATAGCGTTCAAAAAGCCAAAGTTCAATGACTTGAACGCCAAAGCCCGAGTGATCCATTGACGCAAAAATGGAAGCCTTGGATGAAAATATAAGGCCAAAAGATCGACCTAAGGAGTTAGTGGTCGAGGTCGGCAGCAATCTGTAGGATTGGTGGTCAAACTAGTGGTTGATCATTGTCTTGAAAAACTGCGACAGTGGAGTAAATTTAGTGGGCGGTCACTCTTCCAGAAGGGAATTCTTGAACGATGGTTGACGTGGCAGTCAATCACTATGAGTATGATCATCAACCGGTTGGCTTGGGGAAAAATTGCTCCTTTACAATTGTCTTATTCCTCCAAAGAACTCCTCCTTGATGAATCAAAAAGGGAATTCTCACCAACAAAAATAGTGAGTTTGATTGTAATCTTCGAATGATTTCGCCAATCGAAATTGGCCAAAAGAATTCCAAGAATCTAAAGATCAAGTAATTCTCACAACACATGAACTCTAGTTTTTCAATCCAAGAATCATCAACAATCCAAGAGAAAGAGAGAGAATTGAGCCAAAGCTAAAAAGGATTTTTATTTATCAAAAATTAAAAACCTCTAATGAGTCTTTGTGGGGATATAAATAGGCCACCTTGAAAAAGAATCTACTAGAAAAATGATTGGCTTATAGTTATCCATAACCAACCCTTATCTATCTATATGAATTTTAATATAACTTGAATTTAAATTATCTAGGAAAACTTTAAAATAACTTGAATTTAAATTAAATAAAGATTTGAATGAATTTGAACTTCATTAAATTTTGAATGAATTCAAATTCGTGATCCTTTCTTCTATTTGGTGGATTACTCATCAAATTGCCCAGTAAGCATATGTGTTGGCATCTCTTGATAACTTTATTTCGTGTGCTTTCATCTTGAATCTTTGAATCTGAAAAATAATAAACAAAATAATACTTTGAAAGCTTCTTTGAATTAGGCCATGTAAGAATTCCTTGGACCACATCATAAGTTCGTCTTCATATTGATTTGGGCCTCTAATTCGAGTAAGTGAAATCAGACCTCTTAAACAGAAATGTAGCTCTCTGTTCATGGACCTTTTGACATAGCAAACAAACTCAAAATTAAACGATCTAACCCATTCTAGAAAGCTTGAGATGTCAGCTATTATGAAAAATGTTTTTTGATATATAAAATATTTAAGGTCGCCAAAACTGACAAATAGTCGTTAGAGGTCAAATTAACAATTCTGCAGTTTTCCACAAGTCTCTTAATCTTGTGCTTGATTTTCCACTTATTCTTCATCTTAAAAAACACCATAATATATTTGAATGTTGGATGAATGTAATTCATTCTCTTTCTTCTTTGAACCTCTTTAAAATAAACACAATAAATATCCTTAGAGAATCTCCGTGCTCAGTTTCGAATAGTGGGAATCCGTGGCAGATCATCCTCCCAGAGTTGAAAAAGATTTGACCTCAAATCCAAATTTTCTCCTTCATAGTCTTCTTTACCAAAATAAGGAGATAAGTTATGCACAATAAAATTCATAGGCTTTCCCAAGATGTAAGTTGTTCTTGTATCCCAAAAATAGCTTGCAAATATATCATCGACAAACTTTAGCATCGTCAAAACTCTTCTAGTTTTCCACTAGACATGCCAAAATTGATATCCACATAATATTCATCATAACTAAAGAACTCATCCTCGTCCATATGATCAAAGTTTCCATCACAAATTTCCAAATAAGCACCAATATCCTTATTTTCTTTTATTCATCCAATTCTAAGAAGCCAAGTAATCAAATTATCTATTGGCACATACCTCATTGAGATAACATCAGCTTTCTTCACACTCAAATTTTGTTGGTTCCTTGCAATGTGAACCAGAATAAATAGAGCACAAAACTTGTTGCCGATCTTGAAAGAATAATAGTTAGTAAAACCATCATGCAACAATATCCAACTATTTTGCCAAATTTCCCCAAGGAGCAATTAAATAGCTTTCAAAGGTGCTACATCACTAAATAATTTGTCTTGGCACTTGCTACTTAAGAAAGAAACGCTTACTTGATTTGCAACTTGAATTTCCTCCTTATTAATATGCCACCATAATTTGTAAGGAATTAAATGTATCAATATCTCCAAGCCAAGCTTTTTAACCATATTCATAGAACTCATGTTGACATAACTTCTATCATCAATGATCAAAGAGCGAACCTTGTCTTTGTTGAAGCATTGAATGTGAAAAGTTTTTTCCTTTAGAGATTCCTCTTCTCGGATTTGGAGAGTTAAAGCACTTTGAACCTTTACGTTGAGGGGTTCCCTTTGAATATTATATAAATCCTCTTGCGGTTCCTCCTCTTTATTATTTGCCATCTATAATTCATCTTCAATAGTTATCGTCAAGGAATCACCTTTTCTCTTTATGTGTTCGGCTTTCACTTCTTTCTCTTCTAGAGTTAGCTCTTCACTCAAAAGACATGTACTTTCAGAGACTCTTTCTTCGTAAAATTCTTCATTCATGCCCTGGGAATCGAAAGATAATAATGGCCCATCTTGAGGTAATATAAAATCTTCTTCAAACCGCTCTTCCATCTCTAGGGTTTCTTCTAAAACCTCAACATGTTCTTCTATATACAAAGGAGGAGCACGTGCACCACTTGTTTTCAAATTGTCAAGTTGTTGAGCTATCTTTTCCAATGTGGTAATAAGTTGAGCTTGCCTTTCTACATTGAGTTCTAGTTGGATGACCTCTTCCATGTTGTGATATACATGTAGTTTCACTACCTCACCGATCTCAATATTTAAACCCTTGATGAAACGAGCGATTGTTTGTTCTTCTAGTTCTTCAAGGCAACTTCTTAGTTTTAAGGTCTCAAACTTGGTGATGTACTCCTCTACCAATAAAGTCCTTTGCTTTAGGCTTTGAACTTGTAAAAATAGCTTTTACCTATAGTGGTTAGGTACAAACCGATGTCTCATTAAACTCTTCATAGTTTTCCATGTCTGAATGTCTTGTTCTCCTACACGGCTTCTATTAGCTTTAAGATTTTTCCACCATAAGCTAGCATTCCTTGTAAGCACTAAAGTAGCTAGTCAGACTTTGGTTCTTTCCAAATATTTGTGGTAAGCAAACACCTCTTGCACTTGTTCTTCCCAAGCTATGTAATCTACTGACCATTCGGACCCGCTAAAAGTAGAAATTGAATCATGTAAATCTTCTTCCATCATGTAATCCATATCATAATTGTAGCCTCTTGTCGTTATGGTTGCAATAATTCAATGATTGGCTCTGATACCAAATGACACAAAAATGGAAGCCTTGGATGAAAATATAAGACCAAAAGGTCAACCTACGGAATCAACGGTCGAGCTAGGTAACAAGCTGTGGGAATATTGGTCAAACTAGTGGTCAAGGTCGGCAACAATATGTAGGATTGGTGGTCAAACAAGTAGTCGATCTTTGTCTTGAAAAACTACGGCGGTCGAGTAAACCCAATTGGCGGTCGATCTTCTAGAAGGAAATTCTTGAACGATGGTTGATTCTGTGGTCAATCATTGTGAGTATGATGATCGACCGGTTGGCTTGGGGAAAAATGCTCCTTTAAATTTTCCTATTCCTCCAAAAAACTCCTCCTTGATGAATCAAAAAGGGAATTCTCACCAAGAAAAATAGTGAGTTTGATTGCAATCTTCAAACGATTTCACCAATCAATATTGGCTAAAAGAATTGTAAGAATCTAAAGATCAAGTAATTCTCACAACACTTAGACTCTAGTTTTTCAATTCAAGGATCATTAACAATCCAAGAGAAAGAGAAAGAATTTAGCCAAAGCTAAAAAGGATTTTTATTCATAAAAAACTAAAAACTTCTAATGAGACTTTGTGGGTTATAAATAGCCTACTTTGAAAACAATTCTACTAGAAAAAGGATTGGTTTATAGTTATCTCTAACCAACCCTTATCTGTCTATTTGAAATTTAAAATAACTTGAATTTAAACTATCTAGGAAAACTTTAAAATAACTTGAATTTAAACTAATAAAGATTTGAATGAATTTGAACTTCATTAAATTTGAATGAATTCAAATTTGTGACCCTTTCTCCTCTTTGGTGGATTACTCATCAAATTGCCAAGTAAGCATATGTGTTGGCATCTCTTGTTCCACTTTATTAGGTCTGTCTTCATCTTGAATCTTTGAATCTGAAAAATAATAAACCAAATAATACTTTGAAAGCTTCTTTGAATTAGGTCTTGTAAGAATTCCTTGGGCCACATCATAAGTTGGTCTTCATATTGATTTGGGTCTCTAATTCGGGTTTGTGAAATCGGACCTCTTAAACAAAAACGTAGCTCTCTGTTCATGAACGTTTTGACATAGCAAATGAACTCCAATTTAAACAATCTAACTCATTGTAGAAAGCTTGAGATATCAGCTACAATTGTTATGAAGAATGTTTTCCAATATATAAAATATTTAAGGTCGTCGAAACTACCAAATAGTCATCAGAGGCCAAATTAACAATTCTGCATTTTACCACAAGTCTCTTAATCTTGTGCTTGATTTTCCACTTATGTTTCATCATGAAGAACACCATAATATATTTGAATGCTGGAATAATGTAATTTATCATCTTTCTCCTTAGAACCTCTTCAAAATAAACACAATAAATATCCTTAGAGAATCTCCGTGCTCGGTTACGAATAGAGAGAATCTATGGCACATCATCCACACCATCATGATGCACATCATTTTGCCTTAGGATGGACATCGCGACCATGTTAGCTGCATTGATCTCTATATGATGGAGAAGATGTTCACCAGAAAGAGAGTGAACATTGGCTATGTGATTTTAACTCACATGTACGAGGTCCTCAACAATCCGACAAAGACTCTACTATTTAATTGGCTTATTCAGAGGATTGTTGAGCATTACGGGGTATCGGTCTCAGATGAGGAGCCTAGAATCAAAGAGAAGGCCACCGATGTCTACAACAAATTGAAAGTGGAACGAATGGGGATTAGCAAAGTTGAATGGGTACGGGTATGCAAGACTCCATTCATGCTTGCCCCAAAGAAACAAGATACAGTTTTCCAGCCACCAGTGCCCCCCCCCCCCCCCCCCCCTCAGTCGTACGTCCTCTACCCCCTCAGTTGTATAGCGTCCAGCCCCCTTGGAGAAACAGCATCCAACATCACCTCTGCAACACAAAAAGGATGATGCTCCACAGCTGATGACTCTGCCCCCTCCTCAATTATCTCATTTTATGTCGATGCCTAAGGAGATTGTCGGCTGGACGCAAAGGATAGAGGAACAATCAGAGGAGGGACATCTTTTGGTGTTGGATCGAGTCCAATGGATGGAGGACTGACATGTACAGATGGAAGAGCTCCATCAAATAGGGTTGCACATAACGTAAATGATGGAAGAGCACTATCAAATGGGGCTGCTCCAAATGCAAAAAAAATGGAAGAGCGAGCAGAGGAGCACTATCATGAGATATTGGCCTAATTACAGAGAATGGGGCAGCAAGTAAACCCCCCACCATCTTTTCCAGCAGCCCCTCTAGCAGCCTCTCCAACGGCCTCTCCCATCATCATCTTCAGCAACTCAAGGCACAAACTGTTTGTAAGTTATTTAGTTTATACACAAAGTCTATTATTTATATATTTGTATGCGACGTAATAACATGACTCAAATTTGCAACACCATTGCACTCAGAGGCCAACCTTCTGCTCTTGTTGTGCTTGCTAATATGCAGGAGATAGTTGCTCTCATTCCTTCATCGATAGCCGCGTCGGGTGGATCATAGCCTCCACTACCTAAAACTGTGCGCATGGTATGCCTTCAATTTGGTTATCTACATGTCTGCACTTATTTATGCCTTATTAATCTGATGGTAACTTGTCAATATTTTTTGTAGCTAGGTCAACTTATAGATCTTTTCACAACTTATGTTCGTTCAAATACCCAGAAAAACCTGGAGACGTGCGCAATTCTTTTGGGAATTATGGTAGGCTTTTTCATTTTGTATCATTAAGTGTTTGGGACTACATACTTACATTATTCCGACTACTGTTTTCATTTTCAAGTTCAGGATGAGTACCACATTGCTAAGATCATCTTCACAAAGCAAAAAGTGACGACAAACACAGTGAGAATTACGTTATGTTACATTAAGTAGTTCAAAAGATATTATCTTAGTACTCATGTTTACTTTCAATTCTTTGTATGCAGTGCTTTGCATTGAATGAAGAAGAATACTTTGCGATTTAATTAAAAAAATTGCTAATGACATTAGGGTGGATTCACGTAAGCAAACATCTCGCTTTTCTGGTTTGTCGTTCATGTTTCAAGAGTTCTAATGTGTGCTTCCTTTGCATTTTAGTCACTCCCAAGGCAAGCATGTTTTATATCGTCCATTGACCTGCACACTCACTACCCTTAACAGGTGTTGTTGCCTGAAGCAATTTGAATTATCGTAGCACTAACTGACAAAGAGAAGTCTATCTTTTCCCTTTTGTAGATTCATATTGCTTTCTACTTATGTGTTAATTTTTTCCTTTGCATTTCAGCTCGCATAACATTTTTTAGTGTACGAGTGAGGGGTTAGGGTTGTTTTGAAATTGCAAGAAGACCAACTTCCACCATCACGAAGATCTACCAAATAAGAGTTTGTTGTTCGCCAAATCATCCAACGTATATATGGACCCACAGTTGTCATTTGTGATCACGGATTTATGAAAGAAATCTCGCAAGAAGGTAGCTTGGTGTAGTTGAGATGTGTAGGGAAACAGATTGAGATACTAATTTTGTTGTACATAATAAAAAAATTCATTGTCTCTTTATATATTTATGTTTACTTAGAGTAATTGGATAATATATGTTTATGTTTATGTTTACTTGGATAATATCTATTTGGAAAATATCTGTTTGGATTTTTGGTTTTAATAATGTCATAGGGGGGATAGACTAAAACATGGAAAACTCTTGCAAAATTTTCATATTTTTTAAAGAGAAAGAAATAAACTTTGACTCAAACCTTTTCATTCATCATCAACAAACAACTAACATGTTCATTGCAACAATTTAAGCAACATGTGCATAACACCGAAATATACAAGGTAGAGGAATGCTGATATTTCACTATGGAAACATGTCATTCCGCCGCAAAAATAAGACATTCCGCTGCAGAATGTATGGCATTCCACCGCGGAATGGCAACTTTCCACAGTGGAAAGACAACCTTACACAGCGAAACGTCGACGTTCCTAGGCGAAACACCAGAATTTGGCGACGGAACATGGACGCTGACTCTGGTTCTGTGTGGTCGAACTCAGCTATGCACAGTCGATCACCCTTTGAATTGTGGGTGTTCGTAGCCTTCACAAATTCAAGAAAATTGAAACGCGATAAATCAAAAAGTGAGGGGGCGGTCGAACGACTGAAGAACATATTCAAAATTTCGTTGACAAAAGATGAAAAGTGGTCGATCAATATGGAGACGTTGATCGACTGGTTAGCTTGGGAAAAATTGCTAATTTTACATTTTCATACTAATCAATTTCTATTCATCATCAACAACCAAATTATCAATTCCATTAAAACCATATCATGTACATGTGCATTACAAACGTAAACCAATTTATCAATTCAATTACAACCATATCGTGCATATGTGCATTACAAACGCAAACCAATTTATCAATTCAATTACAACCATATCGTGCATATGTGCATGACAAATGCAAACCAAATTATCAATTTTGTTATAAGCATATAACGTACATGTGCACTAAGAATTGGTGTGTCCTAGGTTTGTAAGATCCAGTAGTAACTTGTCATTCTTTTAACTTCTTCGTATATCTTTGCCCACCAACAATCTCACATAGCTGAAATTAAAAAAGTTCCCAATGAAGCATGTCAGAATTTATATATAGCATTTGAAAAAAGAAAAAAGAAAAATCATACACCTCCATAGACAAGTAAATAGGATTTGATGAATCATTTTCAGGTTGCAATGCTGGTAAAGTAGCATATTTCATAACAATTTCAAATTTAATCAAGGAAGGTTAAGGTCCACATTTGTGTTTGTTTGTGTTTGTAGACCTTGTGTATCATACTCCTGCATAACACATTGCAAATAAAATTAGCGTAGTTAAAATAACACATGAAAACATAAACGTAATAATGTGTTCATCTGCATCTCGAGAACTATGTCTGGAATAGTCTCAAGGACTGTCTCGATGGACTATGTCGAGAACTATGAAGCCCATAAATGTGTTCTGCGAGCTTCCTTTGTCGCCTCTGCCTCTGGACCGGCGGCCGCCACATGCACTTAACTCTGGGGCTCCACCTTCGCACTTGATGGAATTGTGTCCCACACCCCTACACCAGCCACATGACATGTTCAGATGTCTCTAGACAGCATTGTTAGGCTTGGTGTCTCATCAACGTCCCTTATTCTTTGTTTTGGCAACCTTCTGGGACATCTCTTAAATGGCAGTGACATAATGGTTCAAAATCCGTCATAGGAGGCCACAAAATTTGTCCACTAACAGGGCAGACAAAATGGGAGTACATCATCATGTATGTTTCCCGGTGGTAGCCAACAAGCACAAAGTCCACGAGAGATGTCCTCATAAATTATATACACGGGACTGCATGGACACACAGTATGCTAGTCAACTTCCACTGGTAACAGTTACAAGTATGTCTGCCCAAATCAACAGAGTACTGTTCATTACTATTGCTCACCTGAAATGGGCCACGCTTGAAAAAGCAGGACTCCAATTTTGACCTACAAGTTATAGTCTGGCAAGCCAATTCTTGACCTGTGGACACAAAAGGTCTGTCGAGTACCCCATCATTTCATGTTTTTTAACAATCCTACACATGATACTCTTTCTTATAATCTCTAACATACTTAGAATCAGTTTGTCTTAGGCTGGTAGGATGACGACGTTAAAGGACTCAGTCAAGTTGTTAAGGCTTATGTCGCACTTTGGGATGGAGCTAAAAGCATGTTTGGCCCATAACCTAGCATCTATTCCTCGTAGATACGTGTTATCTACCAGGTCAAGCAAAAATAGTTTCATCATCTTTTTCTCAAAGTTCGTTGATGTTGTGGCTCTAGAAGCGACCCACATTGCATCCTTGAACAACCAGCCATTAAATTATTTTTGAAAATTTGAATACAGGTGTTGGATGCAAAAATGATGCTCCACTTGCCCTGCGAACTCTCTGACAGCTGGTACCAGCTCCTACAAAGAATAGCAGTATGAGTCAAACATTGGTATACAACGCATAACATAAACATAGATGGCAAATGCAATCAACCGCGCCTATTGTCAGTCAGAAATGATTGTCCACCCATTGCCAGATAGGGTGTTGAGATCCTCGAGCAACAATTCCAAAAACCAACTCCAAGAATTCCTATTTTCTTATTCAACCACTGCTACAGCAATCGGATAAATTTCATTGTTTCCATCGATGTTGACAGCAGTGAGCAAGTGGCCTAGAGTCACTCCCTTCAAGTGGCAACCATCGAAACAAATAACCAGTATACCACAATTCAATAGTCCTATCTTACATGTGGCCAAACACATGTACATCCTTTTAAATGTATTCATCTTTAGTTGAATATGCAGCGAGCTTCTAGGATTAGACTTTTGAATCTCCTCAGCATATGACCATATGAGCTTGTATTGCTCATTGTCATCCCCTTCATTCATTTTTTTTTGCCACATTTCTTGCCCTTCTAGCAAGGCTGGGTGTAATATTGACGTTAAAACTTTTCCTGACTTTCTCAATTATGGAAGGAAGGTCTCAATCGGCCTGACTTTTAAATCTATCCAAGTAATGCATTGCCACCCATTTGGCAAAGGCATGATGGCTTTCCATCTTTATCGAGCAAGTGTGAATGTCGTTATAGTTCTTTATTTGAAACGTCATTTCACCTTGCCTTTTTTAGGCTTGCATCCACCACATGCATCCTTCCTGGTAGGCAACCCTCAACCAATGAGAGTCACTGTGGGGGAATTTTATCCTGTACCCATACTTCAAAGCATGATCGACATTTTCTTCTCTATTTTTATTCAATGAACTATACTTCTTACCAAGACTCATTCCAGCAAACGTGCATTCTGATTGTGGTGGTTGTCGAGGCCTACTCTCAGCCATGTTTATGTTTTCGTCATTGGATTCACATAATGAATGGAGTTCCTCCTCGTCTAGAGTTGTCGAGATGAAATACACCATTATAGCAGCTTCGTCTCCAATTACACGTACCTAATTTGCCAAAACTGTGAACATGGACCCCACTTAACACTCCCACATGCCATTGGTGTTCAACAATTACTAACGCTTCAACTTCGCCAAAATGCGGTACATTTAAGCTCTCATAAATCTTTAGGGTTCGCTAATCGCTGATAAAATCGCTGATAAAATCGCGATGATTGTAGTGTAAATGTATACAAAGTAGAGGATGCAATATTTTTTGCGACGAAAAATTGACGTTTCGTGGCGGAAGGTTGACGTTCCGCGGCGGCAAATAAACATTCCGCCGTAGAGCATTGTAATTTTTAATAAATATTGATGTTCTGCCGCAGAACACCAATGCTAAAATGTTAATTTTTAGTTTTGACGTTCCGTGACAAAACGTATAGTGTTCTGTCGTACAACAAAATTAATATGTTTAACGACAAACATGATGCTTATTACAATTTTTTTTTCATAATTCAGTAATAAAATTATAAGTAAAAATACTTTAATAATTAACTTATCATTCCACTATTTCTCAATTTACCTCTCCAAAATTTTAGTTTTTGCAATATACGACGGAAATAGGATTTTGAAAGATCCATAAGAAGCAGCATCTCTTGTTGTTTTTTTTTTTTCTTTAATCCAATGGACTGTTGACTCGCTTTGAAGATGGGGCTCTCATGGGGAAGAGAATGGTGCTTGCTTACTCATTTATCGTCATCTCAGATTTTCTGTTTGACAGACTTCAATTTCCGATGCACGTTAGAGAAAAAATAAATAAAAGGTAAGGTAGAGAGAGAATCTAGACAGAGGGTGATTTTGTTTGAATGGTAACTCTGAACTTTCAAAGCACACTTCTTTAATATTTTATTAGACAATGATTTCTGAATCATAATTGCTGTTTGAAAAATAGTTACAAAATTAGGAGATGAGTGTGTGTAAATGGGTAATGAAGAGAGAGAAAGAGGAAGAGAGAGTTCAGAACACAAAATTTTAGAACAGCCTCGTTTTTTTGCTGTACTTTTTTTAATCCTCAAATCAAATCTCGCTGAGTTCTGTTTCATGGATCCCCTTTTCGCGCTTCTTTCTCAGCCAAATCCAGTAATCTTCAGAACTTTTCTTTCTCTCTCTAGACTCACATAAACATTTACCCTCTCTCTCTCTACACACACAGACACTATATTGTCTCTCTATGATTTAACTCTTACAGCTGTTTCTTCTGGCACTTCCATTCTTATTTCTCTTTGTTAGAGAAGCATTTTGCAAAACCCAGATTTCTTGTTGCGATTGGAGAGAAAGTTTGGAGCAGTTTCTTGTAGTTATGGGGAGAGAGTGGAATTGGAGTGGAAGATCTTCAAGAAAACGTGGAGGATATTACAGAGAAAAAGAAGAAGAAGAAGAAGCAGCAGCAGCAGCAGCAAATTCTTCTGGTTGTTTAGCTGCTATTTTTCAGTTCTTTGATTTTCATCCAACTCGTTATGCTTTGAACCACCATCATCGTCCCTCTTTTTTAGATGATCTTTCTCCTTTGCCTACAGGTTCTCTCTCTCTCTCTCTCTCTCTCTCTCTCTCTCTGTCAAATATACTCCACATATTTTGAGTAACGAGTTGCGAGAGATTTTCAGGTGTTGAAGCGCCAAGAAACAGTCTGGACTTGGAAGAGCTTCCATTGCCATGCATTTCAAAAGAAAATTTACACATTCCTGTAAGTTTTCTCCTCGTTTGATCATAGAAGTTATTTTTAGTACGACTGAATCTACTGTGATTTTTTTAATTTATTCGTTTGAAATCAGATAAATAAATTTTGGTGTACAACAAGTTCAAGTATTTTTCTCTGAATTTTCATGGTTGAACGTCATGTAGATGGGTATGAAAATCAAAACAAGAGGAACAAATGGATCAAACGATGGATATTTCCCAGATAATCTGAATACTAATTCTCCAACTGCAAAAACTCCAAACTTAGTAGCAAGATTAATGGGTCTTGATCTTCTTCCAGAAGCAGACTCTCCTTCTCCTTCTCCTTCTCATTCTTACTCTGCAACTTTTTCGAATCTTCTTTCAAAATCTCATCCAACCCGTCCTTCCCATTCCTACAAACATCAAGAAAAGCTCCATTGCCGGCCAAGAATCCGTTCGGACTCCGAGAATATTACGTCGTCTCGCTCACTACCTGAAACCCCTAGAATTTCTCTGGCAAGAAAATCAAATGCTGATTATCATCACAGGCTTTCCCTTCAAGATGAAGATCGTCAAGCTGAGCTACTTTCTGGGTTTAAGAGAAGGGATATTACAATGATGAATGATGAAAATAGGAGCCCAAATCAGCCACCAAAACAGATCTTGAGGCGGGTCAAAGAAAATGTCAGCAGAAAAGCTGGATTCGATATCACAAACACAATAAGAAACAGTGACTCCATTGAAAAGCTTGGGCCTAATAGAAATGCAGAAGAGAAATTCAGATTAATGGAGATTAATAACAGGAAAGTGCTAGCCAGCAAGGTTGCAGTGAAACAAAAGCCAAAGGTTGAAGAAAGCCATAAAAGTAATAATTATAAGCTTTCCAAACAAAAGGTAAATGATGATAAAAGGGCTAGTCCAAGAACGAAAAAAGCTCAGCAAGCAGAGCCATGTGTACCTTCGTCAAAAGCTGCAAAAGCCATTAATAACAAGTGCCCATTATGAAGCCATCCTTTCAGCTTCAACAGTGTCGTCCCCTCCATAAGTCTTCCAATCAGACCAGACCGTCCATCTTCGACAACAAAACGACCTGAAAAACAGGTAAAACCTTTCACTTTCAGTTTTCGTTTTCTTTTTTCTTTTATCTCTTTTTTCTTTGCTTTCAAAAAATCTTCTTTCTAATGGAAATCGTCAAAAGTTTATATTTCACAGATACCCAATTTTCAGGAATCAAAGCGTGAGTCGCAGTTATCTTGTTCTTTGAGCCAAACGTACAGACAGAAAACCACAGAAGGAAACGACAAGAAACACATTGAAATCGGTTCTACACCTAAAACCTCGACCTCCAACAACAATGGCAGACCAGAACTAGAGTACGTTTCAAGAATTCTAAGACGTACTTCTTTTTCAAAGGACACTAAAGGACACGCCGAGAATCCCACTGCCATTTTCGTTCAAGATCACGGCGAACAACTTTGCTATTCTGATAGAAAATTACTCTTCGATCTAGCCGACGAACTCCTCGGAGAAATTCTCAGAAATGGAGAAACTTTCAGTGAAAATGATGGATCAGAAGTCACATACGCAGTATGGAGAAAAATCATACGATTACCAAGAGCAAAATGCGAGGTTTTAGAGGATATAGACAGGTCTAACTTTCAAGTTATAATCATGAACCAGTTCGAATAGCCGTCGGGGACGATGATGATTCAATGAAATCGTCTTTCTTTAAACTCAAATCATTAATGTTATCTGATGAAATTTCCTTGACAGGTTAATCGATGGAGACTTGAAGAAATCAAAGCTAAAGAGAGGGTTAAAAATGGCGATGGAAGAAGGAGGAGAAGGAATAGTGAGAGAGATAGAGAAGGACATAATGCAGAAGCTTGTGCATGAAACTACTGCGATGACGTTCCGTTGACTGCTCTGCTGTTGAATTTCGTACTGAAACGGTGTCGTTTAGGGTGGGTGGGTAGGGACAGGAAGCAGAATGGTCACATGGGGATCCACGTGATAAAGATGCTGACTGTTGATTGTTTGCAAATTAGGGCCCACAGATTAGTGACACGTGGAGCTTTGACTCTTCGTGCAATCTGATTGGTTGAGAGAAATAGTGTGCTGCCGGAAGAATCTCTCCCTGTCTGTAGAAAATTATATAAATAGTAATATTAATGTTCTAAGTATGTTAATTTCCATGCAAATCAATGATCTATTTCAATGATCCTATCTCATAAATTGTCATTAATGGACATTTTTTTTATCACTATAAGTTAATATATGATATCTTATGTAATTAAATAGGAAAATTAACAAAAAAACCTTAAACTTTTGCAAACAACTAAAACCTCGAACTATTAAAAAAAAAGACGTAAATCAACGCATTCACGTTTTCTGTCAAAAAATATTGAGGCAAACGCCATATTCACGTTAACCTCAATAATCGTCCAACGGAGACATCCAAATATCAACAACGGACGTCCTTCAATGACGAGGGACGTCCAAAGCTGATCCACAAAAAAAGGTGTCATTGGGGCCATCCTAAGGTCAAGGGACGTCCTTGTTGACTACTAGATGAAGAGACTGACGTCCTTCAACAAAGATGGACTCCAAGATGGGAGGGGCGTTGGCGGACGAAGGGTTATGCCTGTTGGATCGAGGAACGAGCGTCTCTTAACGAGAATGCACGGTCATGATGGAGTCAGGCACTCGCTTTTTAAAATGTAGCAAACTCCCTCCACTTACGACAGATATTCCTTGTCCCACAATAGATATCTCTTGTTCCACAACAAATGTCCCTCGAATTAAGACGAATGTCTCTTGACCCACAACATACATCCCTCATCCAACAACGAACGCTCATCAACCCATAACAGACGTCACTCCACTTACAACGTTGTTTAGCATTAAAAGACATCCTTGGATGCTAGATGATATCTATTGATGTTAAGAAACAACTTCATTTAATATTGAGAAACGTCTATATTGACGAAAACGTGACTACAAAGTTTGCATCATTTTTTTTCAATTGTTCAAGATTTTAATTGTCCGAAATTTCTTCAAGGTTTAACTTATTGCTTATCTTAACATTCATGGTTTGTTTTGTTAATTTCTCAATTAAATATAATTTTAAGTTGATTCAAATAACATTTTCTCCACACATCAGATCAAGAATATATATCTAGTATGGTCCCGACCCTAATTTACTTATCTCAGACACTATTCATATGTAATAAATTGTCATTAATGTCAGATCATTTTTTGAAATATAATTATAATTTAATGATATAACGTCATATCCTATGTAACAACTAATCAAATATACATATTTTTTAAGAAATTTAATCTATTGAGTTGACAAAACTCACCCTAATCTACTTACTCAGACTGTTTATTAAATTCATGATAAATTGATCAATATTTTGTACAATTGTCATTTTAAAATAAAATAATCAACAATAATTAAAATATTTTGTTTATAAATAAAGTTTCATTATATTAATCACTGATCTGAGATATTCTGGGTTAAATCATAAGCACGCTTATCGAAGGGATTATGTGACATGTAAAGTGGAAAAAAGAAAAGATTTATTATAAAACAATATTCTGCAAAATTGTAATTTTAAAGTAAAATAATCAATAATAATTATAATATTTTGGAGAATCATATAGAAATTCGAAGTACTTTTTAATGATCTTGGAAAGCAGGATTGAAAAAGTGATAAAGAGATGCTGCTTATGCAATTAGGGTGGCTTTTGGAGCTTCCCT
Organism: Begonia loranthoides; assembly: GCA_022433065.1. Classification (NCBI taxonomy): domain Eukaryota; kingdom Viridiplantae; phylum Streptophyta; class Magnoliopsida; order Cucurbitales; family Begoniaceae; genus Begonia; species Begonia loranthoides. Next base: position 2,761,843 of record CM039476.1, read on the forward strand.
ATGGCTAGCTATTACTCTCAAACCTATTTTTTGACATTTTTAACCCATCATATTGGTCTAATTTGATGACTCCATAACTCAAATTACGTTTGGGTCAAGCATAAAAGACAAAATAAAATTATAAATTTTAGTGTGCCAAAATTGATGAAATAAAAATATAGTTTTTTTCAAATTTTGTATTAATATCGAATGAGTTGGTCCTTATTCATGTTATAGTTTTTTCACAGAATTTTTGGATTTTATAAATTTGTTGCACACAGGCTCCATATCATATTTCGATTGGATACAATGAATTTTTTGCTTTTTTTTTTTTTAATTTTTGCATAAATTTTGATGTTAATTCTTTATTTTGTTTTCTATATTGGTGTTCGAATATCACACATATGTTAGGTAACACATTGTTGTATCATTTATGAGCAATGTGTCATTTTTTAGCAATGATCAACTCTTTTGTTTCTTTGCTAAATTTTTATTTTTGAATACGGACCAAAGAATCTTTTTATCTCTCATAACCAAAAAATCCTAAAAAAATTTATGACGTGTACCTTGAATATAAAGTTTGGAATTGTGAAAAATGAGAAAACAGAAAGTAGGGATGGAATCGATTTGGTTTGATTCAGTTCGGTTCGATTTTGAACTGAACTAGAACCGAATCGACTCTATTCAGTTTTGAAAAATTAAAACCGAAACCAAATTGATTAAAAAGAAAAACCAATGAAAAACTAAACCTCAATTTTCGTTTTTTCTCCGTTCGGTTTCAGTTTATCTTTCAGTTTACATGTTGGTTTATTTTTCGGTTTGGAATTTAGGGTAATTTTGGTTTTGGGTTCAATTTGAACTACTTTTGGCTTGTTTGTTAATTGATTTGGCTAAGTTTTTTCATCCATTTGCTCATGAATATAAATCGTTGACTAAAAAACTATCAAATAACATTTTTTTTGAATTTATAAACAAGAAATATATGTTTTGTTTATAAAACTTCAAAAATTAGCATAATTTATAAATGAAATAATTACCTTATTCATTTGACTTGAGAGAAAATAGTCCTAAAATTATGCATCTTTATTTGATTCTCCATAATATCATCCAAATCTAAGAAACTTAAACAATTAGAATAACATCCAAAACAATTAATATTAAGTATGACAAAAAATAAATAAGTTTACATTTTTTAAATTGTGTTGCATCTTCCAATGCTTTGTAAATATTTATCAGCCTATCTGAATCATTAATCCAGCTCTAAAGGAAAATCAGACTTTCCATAGTTTTTGGAGACAATGAACTCTGAAAAAAAAATCTAACACTTGACCACCGTAGTTGAATGCCAAGTCTGAAGTAACTATAGAAATATAAATAACAATCACATATCTTGCTATTTTTCTAAAAGTTGGATATATTGAAGAACCCATTCTCCACTAACTCAATATATCCATATCATTTGAAAAACTCTTAAGTTTTCTAGACAAATAATTTTCAACTTCATTTTTATTGGCACACTCATCTTCATTGTTTAATTCTGCATGAAATGTCAACTTAAACGCGTCATCATCCAAATTGTTATTAGTGATGACAACCACAGTTCTAGAAGTAGAAGTTTGCTCTACGTTATTTTTCGGTGAATCCATTTTGTACTAAGAATACAACTTTCTAATTGTATATTTCAATTCCATTATCAATTCATTGGTCATCTCCAATCCATGCAATTTCATTAGGCAATACTTCACAAACTTTAGTTTATATCGTGAATCAAGTACAACAACAACATACATGAAATAATTGACTTTATTGAAACTTCTCTGATATCTTTCATATTTATCTTATATGTCAAATGTTATAGTGTTTAGTGATGAGTTATCACGTGTAGCAAATTTCTTGATAACTCCATGAAATCTACATACTTCAGAGAAAAATACATTGGCTGTAATATCCAAAAAATGTGTCTGCATGTAAAACTTTGATTATGTGTAATTCAATACTTGAACATTGTGAAATTTGTAATTATGAATCTTGAATATTATTGAGATTATTGACATTGCTAATATTTGGAAGAATAGTGGAATTATATTGTATTAGTTTTTGTAAATGATGTAATTTGGTTATATATTAGAGAATAAATAATTTATGTGAAATAAGGGTGATAATGAGTGCAATGGTTGATCATTATTGAAGGAGAAACGTTAGCGTAGTTAGAAACGGTCAACTACGGGGTCAATCGCAAAACGGCAGTGGCAAAACAAAACATTGGGAGTTTAGCGTAGTTAGAAACAGTTCGACTGCGGGGTCGACTGTAAAAATGGCAGTGACGAGTAGACTTGAAAATGTTGAGTGGCAGTCAATCATCCACTAAGGCGATGATCAACCAACATTGAGAAAAATCGTTCTTTGGTGAATCGCGGTCAATCACCTAAAGAGGGTTGATCGATTGGTACCAAAGCAAATTGTGAAATATTGGTTCACGGTCAATCACGGTAAGCAGGTGATCGACTGGTACACAATCCGTTGGTTATGAAAAATATGGTAACCAACGTCTCGAGGATTACGAATCGCTTGGAAATCGGGGTCATGCCTCATCGTCGTTCTCTAAGGTTTTAAGTGTATAAATAGGAGAAGATTGCCCGAAGGAGAAGTAAAACGTCTTCTGCATTTTCTCTGGAGTTTTCTCTTAATATTTCTTCTTCTGGCTTTTCTGGGTTTAGTGTGCTGAGCAATTATGGAGTTTGTTGCTAAAGGAGAAGAGTTCTAGGCTGGAGCAAATTCTTCAGAAAGGTTTTCAGCTAAGAGGAAGGTAAGAGATTTGTGTGCGCTTTGGCCGAAAGGGCCTACATCACAGATTTAGGTTTGTGTGTTATTTGTTGATGAAAAAGTCCTCTACTTTGATGGTGAAAAACTACTTGTTTCCTTCCTTGTTAATAAATTATAGAACTTGCATATTTCCTGTTAGTGTTTATAGAGTATATTTGCCTTCTGTGTTAGGTAATGAATAGGGAAGAAATGTTAAGTCTGTTCTTTGCTATTGTTAGATAGAAAACTTACTAATGACATGATATTGTGTTTATTTCATGCTACTGTAATTTATTGATGAGAACTTGTTGATAGTGATGTTCTGCAGAGTTTGAATATCTTGTTGAGTTCAACAAAGCATGATTGTCCTGTAGATTTAAGTATCAATTTTCTGTTTGGGATAACATGACATATACTAGAGGCTTGATTGAGAACCTTCATGTTGATATTGCTTTGTGATTCAAAATAGTACTCTGTTGGTGATTATCCCCTATTGATATATCTTAAGATAATAACCTGTGAATGTTAAAGTGCTAGAATAATACTATGTTAGGATGTTTGTTTACAACATGTACGTGAGTCACAGTACCATGCTAGGATGTTAGTTTGTAGCATGTTCAAGAACTTAGCATTGTGTAAATAAAACTGTTGGTGGTAATGATAATCATGTAGAATTTCTGTTTTATTAATATGATAGTAACATGTATAATATTGATTACAATTGCTTTGCTTCTTGATTCATACTTCCATGGTCGTTGAATTATATTGTTTTCTAGTATTATATGAACTGCAGTGTGACATCATATAAGCATGTTAATTAGGGTTGCATATCATGCATGGCACAGGATAATAATGAATGTAATGTATGTAAATAGACATTGGAGGTTGACAAAAGAATATATCTTGCACGTTCACCACAAATCAGAATCCTAACAAATTCTACAACAATATTCTAGTCTAGAACTTTCCTGTAGCTTATATATAAATGACTATTTCATTTGTACTCAGTGAGGACATATAATAGAATATACTATTTTTACCTCTGTTAACTTTTCTGATTTGGTATCAGAGCCAGCCGAATGGCTTCCTCCAGCACTACCGCCTCTCCTCAATCTCAGTTTATCCCTCCCACCATTCCCTCTCTTCCTGCTTTCAATCAATCCCTTATTGTGAAGCTTGATTCAACAAATTATCTCATCTGGAAGAACCAACTCCTCAATGTTATTATCGCCAATGGACTGGAAATGTTCCTGGACAGTTCTGCAGTGCTTCCCCCTCCTTTCCTTGATCCTTCCCATCTTCAACCCAATTTGGCTTTTATTTTGTGGCAGAGATATGATAAACTCCTTCTTAGTTGATTTTATGCTTCTCTATTGGACTCCTTACTTTCTCTGATTGTCGGCTACTCCTCTGCTTCTGAAGTTTGGAATGCTTTAGCCCAGCTCTTCTCTTCTACCTCTCTGGCTCGCCTTGCCGAAATTCGTGGTCAACTACATAATATTTCGAAGGATGGTATTTCCGCAGCAGAATATATCCATAAAATAAAATCACTGTGTAACACTCTCCAAGCAATTGGAGAACCTGTTTCTTCGAAAGATCATCTTATTTACTTATTTGGTGGTTTGGGAAGTGAGTACAATGCCTTCGTCACTTTGATTACCAGTCGGCCATATCCTCCCTTTATTGAAGATGTACACAGCCTTCTTTTGAGCTATGATTTCAAACTAGACAAGCAAAACTCCATTGGCCCTTTACCTTCAATGCAGGCTAATATTTCTTTGTTTCATCATTCTCACCCTCCTCACTCTCTGGCTCCCAATCCTAATACTTGACTTATGTCCCATTCGCCTAATACCCATTCTAGCGGTATTCTAGGGATGCCGCCTTCTCCTTCGAACAACTAGCGACCCGACAGATCGTCCAACCGCCCCAATAGCAAATTTGTCAAAAGCTGGGTCACACGGCAGCTACTTGCTATCACCGACTCAACATTTCCTTCCGCCCTTCCCCTCGCTCATTTCATGTGGCCGCTGTTGCTCGTTCTTACCCTAATATTCCACTGTCTGAATCTTCTAGCATCTCATCATCACCATCCACGTGGCTGATGGACAGTGGTGCCACCCATCATTTCACTCCTAACGCTTCGGACCTCTAGACATCTTCTTCCTTCACCGGTCCAAACCAAGCTTCTACTGTAAATGGTACGTCTCTTTCCATTTCAGCTTTCAAGAACTCCTTTGTTACCTTACAGTCATCTTCTCTGTCTCTCCTTAATGTTTTATATTCCCCTTCCATTACAAATAAATTGATAAGTGTGCGCCATTTATGTGTTGATAATAACATCTTTGTTGAATTTCACCAATCCTTTTTTCTTGTCAATGACCATTGTTCGAAGACGATCCTTCTCTGCGGTGAAGTTCTCCATGGTCTCTATTCAGTTCCTGCTCCTATGTCCACCTCTCCTATGGTGTTTCTTGCTTCGTCATCCTCCTCTGTTGCTTGCTGGCACTCCAGACTTGGACATCCTCATCTAGAGTGTCTCAAGCGTTTATTACCTTTGTGTTATGTTTCTTCTGTTTCTAATATTACAATTTTTCAATGTAATGCCTGTGATATTAGTAAATCGCACTGTCTTCTGTTTTCAAATTCTGTGTCCCGTGCTTCTTTACCATTTGAACTAATTCATTATGATCTTTGGGGTCCATCTCTAGAAAACTCGATCACTGGAGCTCGTTACTTTCTATTATTCATTGACGATTATAGTTGGTTTTCTTGGTTCTACACACTTAAAACGAAGGATGAAGTTCATTCCATTTTCGTTCAATTCTATAACTTAATTCTAAATCAATTTAATCTGTCTATTAAATCTCTCCAGTCTGATTAGGGTGGTGAGTTTTGTGCTCTCACACCCTTTCTCGTTTCTAAAGGTATTACACATCATGTTTCCTATCCTTATACTCCTGCCCAGAATGGCAGAGTAGAATGCAAGAATAGACACGTTGTTGAAATTGGTCTCTCCTTGCTGCATCATTTTAGCCTTCCAATTCGTTTTTGGCATTATGCATTTGCCACAGCTACCTTCCCTATCAACAGACTTCCCACCCCTGTCATTTCCAATATTTCTCCCTTTCAATGCCTGTTTAATCATAACCTAATTATCTTTCTCTTAGGATTTTTGGTTGCCTTTGTTTTCTGTGTCTCTATCCTTACAGATCACATAAACTCCTCCCTTGTTCCTTCGTCTGTGTTTTTCTTGGTTACAAGAACTCTCACAAAGGGTATCTATGTTTTGATATTAATAATTCACATCTATACATCAGCCGACATGTCATCTTTTACGAAAACCAATTTCCTTTTTGCAACACATTTGCCTCAGTCTTCACTGACTCACTCTTCTCCACCTGTTACAATTTATGTTCCTACTCAATCGTCCACATCCACTCTCCAGCACGTGCCCCCTTCCTCTACTGGTTCACTTGCCTCGTCCTCTTCTTCTCCTTCCTTCCAGCCTCCTGGTTCTTGTCCACCTCCGGTGACTAATACTCATCAAATGACTACGAGATCCAAATCTGGTATTTTCAAGCCAAAAGTTCTTACGACAAGTACGTCTGATTTTTTTGAACCACAAACTTATCTTCAGGCTTCTAATTCAGCCATTGGGTGGAGGCCATGCAACTGGAATTCGATGCACTAATCCGTAATAAAACTTGGTCCTTGGTTCCCTGTCCTACTGGCCATAAAGTTATCAGGAGCAAGTGGATTTTTAAGCACAAATCCAATGCTGACGGCTCACTAAACAGGTTTAAGGCTCGTCTTGTGGAAAAGAGGTATGATCAGACTGAGGGTATTGACTACACTGAAACGTTCAGTCCTGTTGTAAAGCCCCAAACGATTCGAGTTACACTGTCTCTTTTTCTCTCATTTGGATGGGATATCAGACAATTGGATGTGTCCAATGCTTTTCTTCATGGAGATTTACTGGATACAGTTTATATGGAGCAACCTCGGGGCTTTGAAGACTTCTCATCCTTCCTCGTCTGCAAGCTTCACAAATCCTTGTATGGTCTCAAGCAATCTCCCAGAGCATGGTATGAAAAATTACAGTCTGCTCTCTTGACTTGGGGGTTCATAGTTTCTAAGGCAGACGCTTCAATGTTTTTATTTCATTATGGATCTTCAATTATTATCATGCTTGTTTATGTTGATGACATCTTATTAGCTGGCAATTCTTCCTCTCTTTTGGACAAGTTACTTCAATTTTTGTACACCAAATTTGTGATCAAGGATCTTGGTTCTCTTCACTATTTTCTGGGCATTTGGGTTACTCTGTCAATCTCAATATATTTCAGATCTTCTCTCTAGAGCACATATGTCTGATTGCAACCAAGTTCCAACTCCGATGGTTTCTGGATCTCTTTTGTCTAAAAATGCCGGAGTTCCTCTTCCTAATGGTACTCTTTCCAGCAACTTGTCGGTACTCTACAGTACTGCACATTGACCAGGACTGACATTGCGTTTGTAGTAAACAGAATTTGTCAATATATGCATGGTTCATCGGATTTACACTTGCAGTATCTGAAGTGGATACTTCGCTATCTTCAGGGTATGCGACTTTTCTCTCTTGCCTTTCATCCTTCTGACTCTTTGGACTTGCGTTGCTTCACAGACTCCGATTGGGCAGCGTGTCCTGATGAGCGTCACAGCACAAGTGCATACTGCATCTTTCTTGGTCGCAACCTGGTATCTTGGTCCTCTTCTAAACAGCATGGGGTTTCACGTTCTAGCACTGAAGCTGAATACAGAAGCATAGTGAATGGAGCTTCTGAAGTTATTTGGTTAAGGTCCTTACTTCATGACATGGGTTTTGCTCTCTCCCGATGTCCGACCATATTCTGTGACAATTTAAGCGCGACATTTATGGACTCCAATCCAATGTTCCACCCGAAATCCAAACACGTGGAGCTTGACTTCCACTTTGTCCGCGAGAAAGTTGCTAAGAAGGAGCTCAAAGTTGAATTCACTCATTCCTCCTCACAACTCGCAGATGGTCTCACTAAACCGTTATCGATTTCTAAGTTTCAATCCTCTCGGGACAATCTCTGTGTTCTTCGGCCTTGAGATTACGGGGGGATGATAGAAGAATATATCTTGCACGTTCACCACAAATCAGAATCCTAACAAATTCTACTACAATATTCTAGTCTATAACTTTCCTGTAGCTTATATGTAAACGACTATTTCATTTGTACTAAGTGAGGACATATAATAGAATATTCTATTTTTACCTCTGTTAACTTTTCTGACTAAGGTTGGTAAGTTTAGTGATGGTGATGTTTAACAGATCTGCGAGATGATGTATTTCTTCCCACGTAGGAATTTAGTGACTTGTTTTTCCCATGTTAGATCCTAATGATGTATCTATCTTTCTGTGGGAAATATCTCCAATGTTCTAATTGAAAGTGAGACGTTAAGTAAAACAGAAGGGATAAGTTCTCTTCTGACATGACATACATATGCATAGAGTCAGCATAAGCATTTTGCATTTCATTTATATCTCTTACTGAGCATTAGGTTCATTATCTCTCTTGTGATATAAGTAATGATTGTAATTCAAATGATGTATATATGGAGGAAGTATGATGCGACAAGGGCTTGTGTTACCCGGCACGTGACGACCTAAGGGCTATGGCTCACAGATGGAATAAAAGTGTTTAATTATGTCCAAGACTTTGAGATAGTTTGGTTTTAAGATATGTTGACAATGTTGTTTTGTTTTTAAAGAACAATTTCATGTTTTTCCGCACTTATGTACTTTGATAATTTCCTTCAAGCGTTTTTTTAATAAAGTTTTAAGAAGAAAAATTTTATTGGAAAGTCAAATGGAAACGAATGTTACATTGATAGTAATATGTAAAGTTGACGAAACTTTCAACATGTCATAAAATACTATACTATAAATTCACAAGTGAGACGCCAATCTTTATAATAAGGAGGAACATTTACATTCTCATCTTCAAAAAATTTGTATACGAATTGATTAAAAAAAATTGTATACGAATTGATTGTCATACTCCCTCAATTTCGTAAAAGTTTTTTTTCAAACTTTTCAGCAATATTCAACATTATGTATATTGAGTTCCATTGAGTTAGAACACCAAGACACACGTTACTTTTACATGTAATCTTCACACTTTCAACACATGCTTTAAACTTCTGCATCTTTAAAGGAGAAGACCTGATATATTTCACAGTTTTACAAATCTTCATAATAGAATCATTATGTTCTTTCATACCATTGTAAACAATTAAATTTACTATATAAGCATAACATCTAGCATGTATAAACTCTCCATCAAGTACCAATCCTTTCTAGTTTCTAATTTTCTTAACCAAATGATTCAAAATCACTTCTTTAGAATAAACATTATCAATTGTGAGAGTCAAAACTCTTTCTATACCCAATTCGATAAACATTTTTCCTAATCAAATCAATAATTTCTCCTCTATGATCAGAAATGATACAAAAATTGATAATTTTTTTTTACAAAGACCACCTTGCATCAATGAAATAAGCAATCACCGCCATATAATTTATATTTTAGATAGAACTCCACGTATCAATGGTTAAACATACTCTTCCAGATAATTGAAAAAAAAAAAAGAACTTTCAACTTACTCTTTTTCTTTAAGTATGAAAATATCATTTATAACAGTTTGCGACCAAAAACAAAAAAATTTGGCTTTAACTCATTTAACAAATCTACAAAATTTTGCCTTCAACAACACTAAAAGGTAGTAGACTAGTTTCCTGTCACAGTTGATAATGCTTCTTCTAATGAAGCTGTTTTGAATCATTTGGTAAAAACACTTAGAAATTAGAATGGATTAGTTTAACAAATCTAATTGTAGATTTTTGTGTCTCTTCTAAACTAACCAACAATTTCTTACAAGTTGTAACATCCCGAAATTTTAAATATATTATTTAATTTTAAACATTTTTTAAATGTAACTACTTCAAACAAATTTTAACATAAAAGTGATAGTAGTAAAAAGTAATATTTAAACATGAAAATCCAACATTATAATAAGAAGTTTAGAAATCCACAACATTAAATCCTTACATTGTCAATAACAAAGTCCATAATTTTAGAATACATGAAAACGTCTTTTTATTAAACTAAACCTCCACAGGTCAAATATCATTAGACAACCTTCAAGGCTCAGTTATGAAAACTCATCTTCACTGCTTCATCAACAAAGTCATCGTCGCTGGTTTCAATATCTACATCATAGTTTAAACTATGAGTCTAATGCTCAGTAAATAGATAACTAAAATAAACAGTCAAGTCACATTCTCTGTATACATGTATCTAAAGCATCTCAAAAATATCACAGCAATTAAATACAAGCATGTCATGACAGAATATCAATTTCTTTTACTTTCTTTTCTTTTATTTGACTTTTTTTCTTTTATGTATTGTTCATCTTCTTTATCTTTCCGAAAATGAGTAAGCTTGGCAATGAGACACCACCTCTAGTCTCCCACCTTCGGGAGACAGTCTCACGTCTATGCATAGCGACCAAGTGCCTTCGGTTGGTATGCTCGACATCAATCGAAAGCAAGGTAACAAGCTTATGCACCCATATGTTCACCTCCGGAACAATCTGGCCTCCAATTAATCAACTTTTATCTTTCTTATATACAATGACAATAAAATATAAAACATCTACAATACAAATTAGGACATCATTGAGCAATCACTATTACAGTAATAGTAGGCAACATCTCAACACAAACAAATATCAAATCCCCAATCATCATAAACGTACTAGAAAATGGAATCTATCATCTAAATTACAGAGAAAAAAAATCCTCAGATTATCATAAAAAGAAACATTCTCAAATGTAGAGCATCATAACCTCGAATGTATTGAATATAAAACACACACATCAAGGAGAAAATCATATCCTTGAGACGACATACATAATAACAATAAAAAGAATACACACAGCTTCTTAGTACCTTGCAGTGTAGGTTGATTGGTCACAAACATGCAATCTCTACTTACTTAGATTCCGTGTAATACTCTCTATAAATTCTTATCTTCCCTAAGCCACAAAATCCCTTTGATCAGTAGAAAGAAATCTCATTTTTCTTCAATTTCTTCTCTTGGCCGCTTAAACTTAATCCCTTTTCAGTAAAGAATAAAGTTCTCTTATTTCCCCCTTTTAATTCGAGTGTGTCTCAGTACACTTATGCTAGTTGATTGGTTGCACCACTTTAGTTGAGGGGTTGCCAATTTCACCTCACTTTTATGGGTATTAACTCTCTAGGAGAAACCGCTCGACAGCTCCTTAATCACCAATTAGACTACAATACCCTAAATTTTTATCGGATTAAGTATAAAGATATGTAATAATGGTGTTTGGTAATTTTGGGTATTGACATAGTTGAATTATAGTTGTAAAAGGTGCTGGTTATTAAGAATTTATTGATGATAAAATAGGAATAGAGATTAGATGCATAAGGATTTAGTTAAATTGCTCTCCAATAGACTCACGGTCAACCAGAGTATGAGTTGCAGTCGACTAGTTCAGGTCAATATGAAAATGAGTTTGTCTGAGGTAGTTTTACGGTTGATCCGCGTTGTGAATGTGGTTGATCGGTGTATGGACAGATTGTATGATTTTAGTCGTGAGTTGATATGCGGTTGATCGAGCATGATGTTTCGGTTGTCCACAACCAATGTAAAATGGATTTTCCACAAAAGGTTAGGCTTCTGCAGCGGATGGCTAGGCATCCACAGTGGAAGGATGAATGTGTGCGGCAGTATGTTTGGTGTAAAATTTCCTTTGAAATATAAAGGAGCGGTTGACCGGAAGTGAGATACGGTTGACCGAGAATATGAAAAGTCACCTGAAAATAGATGATGTGCCACAATTTAAGAAGGGAGAAAATCAATTCCTCAGCATATGTTGAGGGGGACTACACCTCATGCTTGGAGCTGTCATGTTATAAAATGGACCATCTTCTTTTGGGTTAAAGTTCCATATGTGAAAATTCATTTGGAAAAAGGAAATTCTTCAAGAACTACAATTTTCTCTTTATCAATTGAAGTTAAGTTGAGTTTCCTCTATGATTTTATGTGATTTTAAGGAGTTTTGGATCTGTCATGTTATAAAATGGACCATCGTCTTTTGGGTTAAAGTTCCATATGTGAAAATTCATTTGGAAGAAGGAAATTCTTCAAGAGCTACAATTTTCTCTTTATCAATTGAAGTTAAGTTGAGTTTCCTTTATGATTTTATGTGATTTTAAGGAGTTTGGTTGAGTATGGTAAAAGTTATGCATGATGTAATTTATTAGCCCATGAATGAGCTAATATGGAAATTGACATGTTTAAGGTGTTGATGATCAAAGAGATAAATGAGTACACTTGCATGACATTGTACTAAGACATTAAAGTAAGTAATAATTGTATGCTTTTGGCCCTCCGACCTACACCATAAGATGTTAGGTTAGGTTTGATTATTAATGTGTTATATCATGGATGCTTTGTTGATATTTATATATTATGTGCTATTATATGTCATCCTTCCGTACGCGTTCCTTTTTGCAAGTGTCTTTGCTTCCGCAATTTCTATTGTTTATCTTCGGCAGATGTCTTCACTTCTGTGGTTTCTACTGTTTAACTGATTTCATTTGTTAAAACAAGGACATTTCCTCACTTTGTTTGTCCGACGTGGTAGTGTTTCTTTACGCAACAGATGTTTCTTTCTTTAGTACGACATCATTTCTCTCTTTATTTTTCTACCACGGATGCGTTCACTTACGCTGATACTAACACTCCCCCATTTTTCCTACAACGTTCCATTCACGAACACTTTCTTTTAGCAAATACATTTGTTTCCATGAAAATGTTCCCATGGAAACGTTCTCCACCACAGTTACCTACCTTTTAGTAATAACGAGGGTCTCATTTCCATGGTACAACGTCGTCTCATCACAGCGGATATTTCCTTTCTAAAATACTATTCATTTTGGATATCTACACTGTAATATCCTAGATTTTATTGGATTTAAATTTTATAATTTTCTCTTGGGATATTATACTCTGATTTTTCTCCTATAATCAATAATGGGATGGAAGGAAATTATTAAGATTTGTTAAGTGAAAAGACTGATTAAGGGTTATTGAGTATTGATTTATTTATAAAAGAATTTAAATTAATAATTGAAATTAAAATTAATATAAAAAGGAAAAAAACGTTGAAGGAGTGATCGGCAGTCGATCAGCGCAAACGGCGTTCGATATTCTGTCTAAGGAGATTGCTAAGGGCATGCTTTCCTAGGAATATTCATGATCGGTACTATCCACGTTTAATAAAAGCCATAAAATAATTAATGAAAAATGACAGTTAGATAATTAGCAATTGGTTATAATAATTACAGATTTAACTATAAGGATTAAGATAGAATAATTAAGGGATAGAATTACTAGATGTAATTAAAGAAGATTATACTATAAAAAACGTATAGGTTAGGTAAGTAAATAAAAAGGGAAAATGTACAAATCAAGTATATACTTTTAGTAAACATGAAATTAAGAAAGATAAATAAATAGAAATTAGTTAAAGAGTAATTAATTATAAATAAGGAATTAATGGTATCAAAGTTAGGGTTTATAATGAATAAAAATATTAATAAATAAATGATAATTATTTTGAAGGTATTAAACGAGAAAAGTATAAAGAGCTAAACACGCTAAGGACCACAAGTAAGTGATTGTATGTGCTTTGGTCTCGGACCCTATATTACAAGAGTTAGGATTTGTATGCCAGCTATTTACAGCTTTCCTAGAATAATAGGTTGTTTACTGCTTTATTAGGATATCCAGATATTGAGCATGTTCACAAATTGTACTGTTGTTTGTTGGGTGTTTATTAGAATTAAGTTCTTTTTATGATTTGTTTATTAGACGAGCATGTGTAGAAATTATATTAATATGTAAACTGTATGAATTCACGAGCATCAAGCATCATGGATTTTAAAAAGATTCGAAAATGGTTTTATATGCATAGTTTTTAAAAGGTGGTTTAATGGATGCTCTACATACTAAGTGTACGGTATTCGTGGAAGGTTGATCACCCGAAGTGAAATGACCATCATTTGGGCTGTAGGATTATCCCTTGATCCATAGATTGAAACTGAATAAATGTAAAAGACTTGATGTGAGGCAAATGGTATGCATGAGATTGTTTAAGTCTGTGGACAAAGACTGGGACACAGTCGTTACTGGGCTTTCGGAGAAAGTCATTGTCCACTACCTAAGCTTTCGAAGCAAGCCATTGTTGCCATACCAGTTGCGAAATCCCTGGACAAAGATCAGGATAGACTGATAAGATTTAAGTCCCTGGACAAAGACTGAGACAGACTGAATTGTAACGAAAGACGGAAAACGGAAAATGAAAAACGAAAAACAGAAACACATATGGTTTTAAAAAGAGCATAGCATGTGCATTGTACAGTTTTATTATTCCTATCACTTACTGAGCGTTAGGCTCATAGCTTACTGTCTTGCGATATAGGTATATGCTTGGAAATAGATGAACAATACAATGAATAGTTGATGAAGGACTTACATGCGCAGATCTTGTGGCTGGCTAGACTAATGAATTTAAAAGAAAAAAGAGTTTTATAAAGATAAAGTAAAATGTTTATTTATTGTATTTTAAATGATTTGTTTTATGTTTTTGCTATGTTTCAAGAAAAAAGATTTTTAATAAATGAAAGTTATTCCGTTGCTAAAATATTTTAAATGATTATTATTTCTTAACACGATAAATTACAAAATGATTTTAAGTAATGGATTTAATACTCGGTTTTAAAAGAAAAGGCTCACTCTCATATTATAAAAGAAAAATTTTAAATTTCACATATTTTTCAAAAGAAATAAAAATCGAGATGTTACATACAACTTCACCACGCCTCTTCTTAAATCACAGATATTTCTTTCCAAAGTGACATAATCCCTTGTGCGGAAGATGCATTCCAAACTTAATAGCGTTACCCAAACACTCATTTCACTTCATTGTACACTTCAAACATTTTTCCAAAAAACTCAATTTTCTATTATTTTAGTTTTATTAATAACTATAATATATTTAAACCATTACATGAAACTTTAAACACAAATTTTCCTTATAATATTGTTATTACATTTTTGGAAAATAACTTACAGTCACTACATAAGTACTTACACGTTTTTTCAAAGTTGAAGTTTCATTTTTTAATGGATGACAAACATATGTTTTTCCACAGTAATTGTAAGTTGCCCAAGGGTTATCTGGGTCTATTAGTTCTATTTTAGTAAAGTAATTTCATGTTTCACATGCTTTGTTTTTTTTTCCTATTTTCATTCATACTAATACTATTTTCTATCCTAACTCGGCAATGAGTCCGAGTCGAAGTTCAAAGTGTTGTCCATCCCAATGTTGCTCTTCCACTGAGTGATTGTCGCAATTCGCACTCACTCTGTCACAGCATCACTTGCAGTCTCGCACTTAATTTTAGGGTTAGTAAAGTTGGGTGTGGCTAAAAATTGGGGTATGGGTAATTTAATTATAATTTAGAGATTAAATTTGTTTTTGTGACTGTGTTGGTGTCAGCGGAGGCGTGGACTGTGAGGGGGGAGTAGATGAGAGTACACAATAGAACTTACTTTCCACTGCAGAAAGCATGTTTCCGCTACGGAAATGATATTTTCCGTTGCCGAATGCATGTTTCCGCTGCTGAAGCATTGCATAGTGCACATGTTTGACACTTTCCACAAAAGATATATGCGAGACAACGTTGTTCCCCGAAAGATAGTTGAGTGTTTATTGTAACTTCATTTCAGTTTAATTTTAGTCGTTTTTCTTTCATTATAATTGAGTACCGAACCGAACCAAAAATTTTGATTATTTTCAGTTTATATCCAATTTCTATTTTTTAATGTTAAAAACCAAACTGAACAGACCTAAAGTAGTCGGTCTGCTTCGATTTCATGATATGAACTGAACTTATTTTCATCCCTAATAGAGAGAGTATAATCAGAACAAATATCCCGATATCATTTAGTTAATAAGCGAGTAACTTATCGCGTAGATAAATCCAACAAGGTAGACTAAAAGTAGGGAAATGAGCGGGAAATTTTAAATGGAGATTGAGCATATGAAAGAGTATTAATTATGGATTATTATGGGAAGTTTGACTTTGGACTTGGTTCAATTAATGGATGCCTTTGAAGTTTCTTTGGGGAGGTGGGATTCGGTGAATGCGCAAACTTCACGTTAGCGAAGTTTATTCACCATTTTTAGGTGTGATTGATGGATTGATTGATTATGAATGATGAATTTTATGTGGGTCCATTTTCTTAATGGTATAGATCTTTGTCACATGTAAACACAGTTAGAGTGCACAAAATTGATGTTTTGTTCAATAGTGTCATTTTTAAATTAAATAGAATATTTCTCAATTAATTTCATTTACAAATGTCTAGAAATCGCATTTTGAGGGGTATGTATAGATTAGTAGATAAAACAAATTATCACGATTAAGCATAATGATCAAAATAATCATTTACAACAAAATTAAAACATTAAGAAGTTTAACGAGACTAAACTAAATTGAAATGACCTTTCAATCACAAAGACTAGAAGCATACTTCGTCCATGAATTTGTTATTAATTATGCTTTTTACTAGTTAAAAAAAAATTACAGGTAAGATGCTATCCAATTTTAATATAAAAATTAGAAAGAAAATTAACAAAGCAAATCCTGAACATTAGAGTCATCAACACGCCAAACCTTAAAAAATTTTATAAACAACTAAAATCGCAAACTATGATAAAAGAACGACACAAATCTTGCAATCAAGCTTTTCATTAAAAAAAAAAGTCGAGGCAAAGCATCAAAAATCGTCCAACGAGGACATCTAATGATCAACGACAGATGTCCTTAAACAATGAAGGATGTCCAAGACTGACCAACGAGGAAGGATGTCATTAAGGTCATCGTAAGGCCGAATGACGTTTTTGGTGACTATTGGGTGAAGAGATGTCCTTCAACAAAGATGGACGTCCAGAATGAGAGAAGAGGCGCTAATAGACAAAGGGTCATGCCTATTAGATCGAGGACAAGTGTCCCTCAATGAGAATAGAATCTCTCCACTCACGATGGACGTCCCTCCACTTACGATGAACGTCTCTCGGCCACAATGAATATCTTTTCACTTACGACGTCATTTGGTATTGACAGACGTCAGTGAATACTAGAGGATGTCCATTGATGTTGAAAGACGACGTCGTTTAGTATTAAGAGATATCTATAATTATGAAAAACGTGACTGCGAAATTTGAGTCGTTTTTTTTCTATAGCTCGAGGTTTTAGTTGTCCGTGAAATTTCTTCAAGATTTGACATGTTGCTAATCCCAAAGTCCAAGGTTTGTTTTATTAATTTTCATAATTAAAAAATTAAGACTAATTATCATTTAAAACTTTCTATTCTTTAGAACTATTATCAATTTACACCCTTCCAAAACCCTCTCCCTCTCCGAACTAAACTAGTATCTCTAAAATGGAGTTGTCTCCTTACAGATCCTAACCTAACCATGTAGAATTCTAGACAAAAAAAAAATGCTGGCCATGATTTTTCGTCACTCTCTCTCCCCGAACTCCTCCACTTTTCCATCTCTTTCTCCGCTAAATATGCCGTTTCTCTACCTCTCAGGGTACAGCCTCGGACCCCAGATTTTCCATTGTCTAGCCCTCTTCAATCTGTACCATCCGATTGTTGCTAGTTCCATTGCCGACATCAAGTCAATATTACATGACATCTCTGAATTTTTCCACAATCAAGTTTCAGAGAATCATCGGAGGAATGTGCCTGGATATTCTCACTTTGTTTGTGTCAAACATCATCCCCGTCCTCACCTTCCTTCTCTGAGAAGCGCATGATAAACCGTTAGACCCGATTGCTCGTCTGCATCGTCAAGAATTAGCTCCGACCGACTCTCTACTTCCTTTAAAGCGTTGGAATTTCAGAGGTAAACAAACACACCTCCTTACTCTCTTGAAAATCTAGGGTTTTCACGCCGAGAATCAGTAATGATGTGCCAGCGATTCCGCCAACCATTTTGCTACAGCTTGAAATAGAATTTGGAGCCGAAATTCTATTACTTGGTGGTGGAGATGGGGAGGGAATTGAAGGAGTTTCCCCCAGTACTTCTCCTTCAACTTAGAGAAAAGAATATAGCCTAGACACCATGACTCTGTGAAAATGGGTGTTTGTTTTCCTCTTCCTACGTTATTGAAAACCAGTAAAGTTGAATTCTTTGAAAGATTGGAGGGTATGTGGTGGCTCTTCCATACCATTGACGTCTTCTCCTCTGTGGTATAGGGCAATCAATAATCGCCATTAACATTTGCTTTGTCTTACCAGTTCCTTGTTCGAATTATCTTCTTCTCTTCTACCATTTGGCGTTATGGTACTAAAAGAAGCTTACTTGATAGTTCAGGTAGATTCAAGTAAGCACCCAGAGAAGAAGTTGGCTAGGCTTCCATTTGCCTTCTTCCTTGTTCAATCAATTAGGTGCTCACTAATTGATTATGATAAATTATACATATTTAAATAAGACATTAATTACATCAGAAATAAAAATTGAACATAACATTAAAACATATATTTAGGATTACTATATATATGTATATAAATCAAAGCGAACGAGACAAAAAGCAGGCAATAGTGTGTCGGGACCGGTTTGGTTTTCTTACACTAGTAGATGTGACAATATGGAGAGGAATAAATAAAAGAACCGGACGAGTTAAGTGCTTCACCAATTACCAATCATAACTCCAAAGTTTTCTTCTTCTGTAAAGCAATGGCTGCACTGCATTCTACCAATTTAAACTCATTGAACTATCATACTTCCTACATAAACTTTCTAATTGATCACATTTTATGCACGTTTCTAATAATTTCATGGCAGACAAATGAAGAGAGTGACCTGATTGGGATGAAGAACCTCTTCTTGATTTCTCTCTTAGTATTTTTCACCAGTGTGCCTGAAAGAAAGAAGAAAATCTGTAGTTAAAACAATTGTTTGGACAGATTAAGTACAGTTAATCAAACCAGAATCAAAAGTTTCCTTGGCCAAGCTTCGGGCCAAAGAAAGCAAATCATTTACAAGCCAGTCAAGGTTGTCATAGTTTCGTCGAACTGCCCAATTGACATCTTCAATTGTTTAGCAATTACGAGTGCATAATAAGGATTTCTGAGAAATCCAGCCTGACACTTGATTACCCAACCAAAATGAATCACTAATCGTGCTAAAAGTTCAGGCTTCAAGTCAGTTCGAGCCAAACAAGTGGAGCCTACCTGATTTACATCCCCACTTTAAACCAACAATCGGCAGTTCTAGCAGTAGGGAAATATCTAGTCATCTATGCAGCCAAACTTTGAAAATCAATTTCAAAATCCAATTTCCAAATAGATAAATCTACAAAACAAGGTAATCCAAGCATGATAGAACAAACTTAAATGACATTGCAAAATTTTCTGCATAACCTTCATAATTTAAATGACACTCCAATTTCTTCAGCGTTTTGATCTATGCAATTGCATTTATTATAATAAATTGTAATTGTACCTCAGTGTGCTAAAATCAGGTGAGTAGTTTCCTATGCCTCTAGCCTTTCATTACACCCTAACATGTCAATTGAATCATACTCGTTCATTTATGTAGGATCTTATCAAGTATTAATACTATACCATCAACAAAGATGATAGGCTAGAATCAATTAATACAGACAACCACTTCATTTACCTAACTCTTGGAAATTGAATGCATGAGTGACAGATGTTGACTGAAAATAGATAGAAAGATTAAGAAAATAGAATTTACTTTGGTGAATTCTTTAGCGAGAGATTTGATATGTTTCTTTTAAACCCCGCCATCTACGTCAAACCCAGTGCCAGTCCAACCAGGGGCTTGAGAACTTCTACCCTTGGGCACCGCTCCAATTCCCTTCCCTTTTCCTTGAAATTGACCTTTCCTCCTGCCTCTTCCTTCTACCTCAGCAGAAGGCTCCAAATTGTTACTGTTCACCACTGATTCATTTTTACTCTTTCCTTGATCCGAGACACTTGTAGTGGTTCCGTTAGTTCGTTGTATTGATTGAGGCAATGAGGAAGCATCTGAAGGTGTGACACTCTGAGGAACCACCATTAATTTATCATTCTGATCATAATGCAATTCCAGGTTATTTAGTAGCAATGTACCACAATGGGCAAATGAAATACTGTAGGTATAAAAAAAAAGACGTTTGGAAAGGAAAAGAACAAACTTGAAAGGTCGAAGTTGATGCTCTACTTGGGTTCAGTGCTTCTAGTCGTCGTTTTAATTCTTCCAGTCTTGAGAACTGAGTGTTACTACTTTCTTGAACCTAAACATGATGGCATTGTCACAAGCAATTCATAAATAACAATTAAAGTCGTTAGTTCATCTAGATATTCACCAGATTGTTTAAATCATCACATAGTTTCTGCTTAATTGCTTCCTCGTCAATCACTGCTTTTGATGCGGCTTCCCATGCCTGACAGAAAAAGAAAATACACCTTATGAAAACAAATGAAAAAATGAATTTCAATCTCTTTGCAATTAGACCAAATATACATTCACAAACAGCACGCAGACAAGATGATACTATATACATTGGAGGGGAACATGGAAGTACGTGCTTTTGTGATTTGATAGTTATATGTACCGCATTAATTTTTTAACCCAAAGAAAATGTGCCTTGTGTGAAGAAAGATTGAGGATCACAAATAACACAGCAGCGCTTTTACCAAATGTGTTACACATTATGTCCTCATCAACAAATAAGAAACATCTACAAATTCTCAGTTTTCAACTCTTTCTCCCAACATAGTCTCTGGATTAGGATAATAGCAGTGACTATGAAGTGAAAAATTAACCGTTGGGAGATTTTGGAAGAATTTGGACGATGATAGAAAAGATAATATTTATTCTACTGGCCAAAATTTTAGAAGTTCATAATTATGAAGGCAAACCTTCTTTGCTTGTTCTTCCTTCAGCTTGGCAGCATGTATTCTCTCAGCTGACACCTCTATCTTTTTCCTCAAATGTTCAAGTGCTTAAAGAATGTATCACACGGCACATATGATACAGAAAGTCACAATCTCACTAACTTTCAGAGGTTAAGATTCTTTTCTATAAATCAATTCCATGATAAAAGAAATGATGATGGTGTCAACCTGCTTTTTTCGGCCCAGCTGTGAGCTTCATTTCCATTGTAAGATTTGCAAGCTCCCGTTCAACATCACGGATTTTAGAATAGTTCTCTTCGATGTATCTAAGATCAGAAAAATAACAAAGAAAAGCCACAAAACAATAAGCCAAATAATTAATTTAATTTTTTGAGAAAGAAATTGTGGATTATATAGAGCAAGGAGGATGAAGAATTCTCCCCAAGTAAAGGGAAGATAATTACAGCTTAAGATCTTTGCCAATAAAAAGTGAACATTAATAAAAGGGAGCATGAAAAAATTTTATGGCCTTTTAAAGCAAAACATCCTCACCTAAAAGAAAATTTCCCTTTTTTTGTTCCTAAACCTTTAGAGAATGACGAGGTAGGAAGATCTCAAGTTTTGAATTAGGTTCTTGTATAAGTTCCATCACAACTAGTAACAAACGATAATCATCAGCTCTTAAAAAGTTAAAAAAAAAACAAACAATTCAACCACGTATGACTCTTACTTCTTTACTTTGGGCAAATTTTAATTATTGCAAGGTGGAGATATCTGATCGAATCACACTTATACTAGAAAGAAGTTAGGGGAAGTTAGAAAAATAGTCGCGATTGAGGTGTATAAATAGATAGCCAGAGGAATAGAAAATGGGAGCTTTTGGGTAGTTAGAAATTGAGGTTTGTGGAGAGAACCAGACCCTCGAAATTCTGGGGTTATTAGCATTGAACTCTTACTGTTTGGATCAATAAAATTAGAGGAATTCCACTGATTCCTATCAATATCCTCCCAAAAAAAATTAAGAAAACAACAATAAAGATAGAGAGACAACCTAAGTTACAATGTTTAGAGCAATGTCCCTGTTAGTTATTCATTGACTCTATATTTTAACTAATAATAACAAGTAAATGAGGCTATCACTATCACTAAGGATATCACCCTAGCATTGCTCCTAAAACAATATAGCCTTCATTAATAAAATT
The DNA here is from genome assembly GCA_022433065.1 of Begonia loranthoides. Taxonomy (NCBI): domain Eukaryota; kingdom Viridiplantae; phylum Streptophyta; class Magnoliopsida; order Cucurbitales; family Begoniaceae; genus Begonia; species Begonia loranthoides. Next base: position 2,783,916 of record CM039476.1, read on the forward strand.
TTTCAGACCCACGAATCCCATTCTTATTCTTATCTGCCATCCCAACCCTGCACCGTGAGCAAAGAACGGTTGAAAGTACTCTTTCAAAGGTTGAAAGTGTTACTCAGACCTGACTATTACTCAACTCACAGGCTTGACGTAGAATAATACAGCACTCCAACAGAAAGAAGAAAATGAAATGCAAGCATTTCTCTGGAAGAAACGTTTGTCTATCACACAATATACATCAGGTCGTAGTTACACTGGTAAATTCATATTGACAGGCGAGCATGCAAAGAAATCAACACAAACAGATACCTACATGTATACATTAAAGCAAATCCAATAAGTACAATAAAAATTTGCATTTAATTAGAATAACGTACTTCTTTAGCTGAAGTTGCTCTTCCTCAATTATCTGCAAAAGATAATTCAAATATATAAATATTTTGTCAGCAAAACGCAATTTAGAAAATAACTTCAGCAGAAGAGGTGGATAAAAATGCGAGAGGGACAAAACCTTCTCTGTGTAGGCAATCACGGGAGCTTCTCTGGGAAGCCCATCGGGACCGATCTCCGGCTTAAGCAAGGGATTGAAAGCCATTTCCGGACACAGATTTCAGATTTTTAAGGGATCAGAATAACATTAAAAATTGGGAATGCGCGTTGCGATTACCATCCAGAATTGGACTCGGATCCAATCTTACAAATTCAAAATCCGACCTCCTCGATAGTCCCGAAAATTGCTGAATCAAAATTTCAGATTGCTTTTCTGGTACGAAATGAAGAGCAACTGTGGTAACAAATGCTACGCACGTGAATGTTAGTGGGAACTGGGAAGCGTAGGGGTGGAACCGCTTCGGGTTGAACTAAGTAAACCGAATTGAACCGACGATTTAGGTCTAAGTTTGGTTTTGATTTTTGGAAAACTGCCTTTGAAATGGAACCAAATAAAACTAAAATTTTCTATTCGGTTTTCCTTTTTTGAAAAAAACCAATTGAAACCGAACCAAATTGACAATAAATATTTATTGATTTTTTAGAAATTACAAAAAATAAAAAAAATAAAAAAAACTGAAACAAACTTACAAAATTGAGCACAACCGACTAAAACCTACCAAAAACCGAGCCCATTCTGAGTCTCAATCGAAAAAATCCAGAACCTAAACATAACCAAGCAAAACCAAAAAAATGAGTTTGGTTTTGGTTCAGTTCCAAAACCCAATTGATTTGATTCCAATTACAGGTGAAATCGAATTGAACTAGACATATTCCACTGTTAGCTTAAGAAACTTAGTATGTTTATTTTGATGATGAATATGCTTATTTGATTATGATATTTTAAGTTATTATATTGAAAATACTTTGAAAATGGATATTTAATTTTTTTAACATGATTATTGTGTATATGCAGTAGATGACAAATTTATAAGATAGAACTCAAATTGGGAAAAATCAATTTAAGAAGATCAAAGTGGGGAAATCATACAATGTGGACATCCTGAGTTAAACGGGGACGCCTGGACAAAATTTGAGAAATAGAAGATAGTCGCAGTCATTCAGACTAGAGCCGTGTTTTAACATACGGACGCCCGTGTTTGGCCTAATAGACATTAGGTTATTTATTTTGATGATGACGGTAGTATTTAGTATTTGTGTAATTATGTTGTTTAAGTTGTTAAATATTAATCATGTAAATACGTTATTATTATTCATTGGAAATACCCCTAATACGGGTATTACTATCTACTAACGTCTTTACCTAAGTCAATGTAACTGATAGTATGAATATTGGAATTTCGAGATTTCAAGAAATGCAAAAAGAAGGAAGAGGTCAACTAGATCAGTGGAAAAGGTTGACCAAAATACGCTGCATGAAGGAAATGGTCAACCAGCTAATCGATCGCAAAAATGACAGATTGCCCTCTATCTGAATCTGTGAAGAAATCAGACGACCAAATGGAAAATGGTCAACCAAAAAAACTGGAAAAATGGACAATGGGTCCTTGTTTCTACGGTTGAGGAAGTGGTCAAGTAGGTAGACAAGGAGATCGACCGCGAAATGGATAGAGTCGACGAATGACTAAAATGTGAATAAAGCGATTGACCAAAATAAAGAAAGGGATTGACTAACAATTCTGTAAAACGCAATGGCTAGTTCCAACAGTCGGAAGGCGGTCGACCAAAATAGAAATGGTCGATAGCCCAAGCAGTGTCTATATATAGAAGACACTTCGAAGATCAAAGTAACAACGCGAGAATCGTAGCGAAGTTCTACAAATTTTATCCACGATTTCTCAATATTCAAAAGAGTGATTAGACCTACCTCTCTCATCCTAAAACTAGAGAGTTTATTTTTAAGAGTTAGGGTTTAAAGTGTAAACTTTAATTTTCTCTTTCTACTCAAATCAAGGGTGACGCCCTACGAATAGTCAATTGAAAAAGGGTGATGCCCTGAGAAAGAGTCGCTTGTAAATGTTTGATTGACACCCACGAAATCAATCATCACTAACCGGGGAGCTTAGGTGATTTAAGGATCTCCAAGTCAAAAACTTGGAGCATGGATGTAGGCTGGGGTTACCAAACTGCGTGAACAAACTCGATGTCGTATTTCTTTCCCTAAACTCTTTACATTTGCTATTGTTTGTTTTAGGGGTGGAAATCGATTTGGTTCGAACCAAGTAACCGAACCGAATTGATCATTTTTTATCGATTCGGTTTGGTTTTGATATGAAAAAAAATAAAATATAGGATCGAACAGTCGGTTATAAGTGAGAAAACCAAGAAAAACCGAACCAAACCAAAAATGAAACTAAACCTGAAAACCTATATGAGTCACTAATTTAATTCCCGTTTTTTCTCTATAAAACTACCTCCTGTAAAAGTAAACCCAACAACTCTTTGCTCTTTCAACCTCCGCTGCCTCTTGTATGCACCATTCGAAGAGACAAAAAGTTATGTATTTCAATCCTTGGTCATCGTTCTGTTTCTCCATCGAGTGTCAACTACTGAGCAGCGTCGTCGGTGTCGTCATCGCCGCCTTTTCAACACAGCCCTAACTCACAATCAACTCTGTCGCTTTGGATAGTTGTAGTTCATAGTGCGAACTTTACACAGGTTCATCGAATATATATTCAACATTTTGTTGTTTTGATTTTCATTCTCATTTCGTGGTTTGTAGTTTGCACAGATTAGTTGCATATGAAATTTGTGAAATCTTGCTGTGAAATCTATTTTTTGGTGTAAAATGTGTGAAATCCTAATGTGAAATTTGTTTCTTGCTGTGAAATTTGGTCCTGTTTTGAACAAATACGATAGGATATTTGTCTGTGTCTGAATAGACCAATCTTGCTGTGAAATTTTGTACAATCTTGCTATGAAATCTGGCTATAAAATCGGTTTTAGTTTGGTTTTGTAATTACTATAAAAATTGATCTCTATTTTTCTTTTTATTTTTACTTCGCATAGACTCTGTCTTCTCCTCGCTTTTCTTAGAAAATCAAAGACATTTTTCCGATTTGTGATTAGAAGTGAAAAACTGAAACCGAACCAAGGAAAACTGAATACCAAGGTTCAATTTTTTATCAATTTTTAGGTGGATTTGGTTCGATTTTGGTTTTTCTTTTTCAAAACCGAACTGAGTCAGTTCGGTTCCAATTTGGTCTAAAATCAAACCAAACCAAACCAAATTGATTCCACATGTAGTTTGTTTATTTATGTGTATTAAATCACTTAGGGTTAGAAAATTAAATATCACACGAAAAAAAAGTTTAATAACCTAGATGGTTATTAGAGTTGAAAGAATCTTCAAGAAGGAGTCTTGAAGCACGGGTGTAGACGAGTTTAGCTAAACCGCGTTAACATATTATTTTCATTCTCTCTTACTTTTTCATTCTCTTGTGTTTATTTACTTATTGGCTTAGAAAAATCCACTTAAGAGAAAATACAATAATCCTACAAGCATAGTAATTGAGTTACTTAATTAATAAAAAAAATAGTAATCCTAATTCACTCTTCATCTTTCAGGATAATTTTAATTCTACAATTGGTATCAGAGCAGGTTTCTAACTTTATTGTGATTAATAGTAGAATTCTTATCAATAAATTTCTACGGTTTTTAATATTAACAATGTGCATGTTGAAGGACAATCTATTTCTAGGCTCCATTTCTTTGATGGTAATGATTATACTTATTGGAAATTTAAAATTAAGATATTTGTTTAGTCTACGAATTATGACTTTTGGTATATTATTGATAATGGACCATATGTACCCATTAAACTAGAAAATGTTACAAATGCCCCCAAATTATCTTTTGAGTATGATGAAAGTGATAAACGTAAGTTGAGTATGAATGCTAAGGCAATGAATATGTTGTATTATACATTAAATAAACATGAATTCAATAGGATGCAAGCATGCGACAATGCATATGAAATTTAAAAATTACTTGAGGTTACACACGATGGCACAAATCAAGTAAAAAAGAGTAAATTAACTGTGCTAGTACATGAATACGAATTATTTGTTATGGATAAAGATGAAACTAATAGTCAAATTTTTACTCAATTTAATAACATCACTAATGGTTTAAAAGTACTTGGTAGAATTTATCCTAACGAAGAGTTAATTAAGAAAATCTCAGGTGCCTATCAAGATCATAGCAACCAAAGGTGATGACTATTAAAAAAGCTCGTGACCTCAAAGTTCTAAAAATAGAAGAGCTCATTAGCTCTCTCATGAAATATGAGATTACCGTGAACGCCAATGAGAGAAAAGAACTAGAGGAGAAGGAAGTCTTCAAAAAGAAGAATATCGCTCTTAAAGCCTCATCAAACAACCAAGTGGAATCCAAAAAGAAAGAAGATGACGAGGAGATTGATTTTATTACTAGAAGATTTAATAAATTTCTTCAATGAAAAATGTTACAAGGAAAGAAGGTTACAAAGGGAAATCGACCTCAAAAGGAAAGGGAAGCAACCTACTTTGAATGTGGCAAGCTGGGACACTTTAAAGCTAGTTGCCCACAAGCCAAGAAGATACCAAAAACCTTCAAGAAGAAGGCAATGATGGCTACGTGGGACAATAGTGAAGAAGATTCATCCTCTGAGGATGAAGAGGTGACAAATATGTGTTTCATGACCAAGGAGAATAAGGTACATGACTCCTTTAGTGATTTAGATTATAATCTTAATGATGATAGATGACTTTGATGAACTACTTGAACAATTTAATATGTTTAAATCTAAATACAAATCATTGAAGAAGGAAAATAGAAATCTAGTGAAAAAGCATGTTAGTATTGTTTAATCATTTGAAAATGAGATTAGCGATTTGAAAGTTAAAAATGATGGATTGAATACTATTGTTCTTAAATTTACTAATGAAAATAAAAATTTAAACATATTATTAGGAAAACTATGAGTTACTTTTGATAAAGCCTGTTTAGGATATCAATCATTTCAAAAGAAAAAGACTTATAAGAATTTCTTTGTTAGTCCATTTTTTTGTTATGCATGTAATACAATAAGCCATAAATCCTTTTATTATCCATTGAAATCAAATGATAGAAAGATAATTTCTAAATTTGTATGAGTTCCTAAAGAAACAAAGGCTAACCATCAAAGACCCAAAAATATTTGGGTACCTAAAAAATTGAACCAATTCTTACATGTAGGTTGGACACTCTCCTATGAAGGATGAATAGTATTTGGATAGTGGATGTTCAAGACACATGACAGTAGACTCCTCGAAGTTTACCTCCATCACGAAGAAGAAAGGAAATATAACATTTGGAGGTAATCGAGAGGGAAAAATTATTGGTATCAGAAATATTGATCCTTCTTCAATCTCTATCATTGAAAATGTATTATTAGTTGAAAAGTTGAAGCATAATTTATTAAGTATTAGTCAACTATGTGATAAATGTTATAAAGTAACTTTTAAATCATGAGTATGCATGATTGAGGATAATTCTACTGGAAAAATCATATTTTTGGGTTATAGACATAAAAATATTTATGCTATTAATTTGAATAATATTTTATGCTTTGATGAGAAGTATTTTACTGCGAATTCCTTTATTGATTATTGGTCTTAGCATAGAAGATTAAAGCATGTAGGAATGGATACTTTAATTAAGATTTCTAGAAACAATTTAATTTAATCTCTCCCTAAAATCACATTTGAAAAAGACAAAATTTGTGATAATTGTCAAATGGGAAAGCAAACAAAGAGTTCGTTTGCTTCTAAAAATATTGTATCGTCCTTCAAACCTCTCCAATTGCTTAATATAGATCTCTTTGGTCCATCAAAGAATGCTACTTTAGAGGAAAATTCTAAGCATATGCCATTGCCGATGACTTCTTTAGATTTACTTGGGTTTTCTTCTCAAGGGCAAAGGATGAAACCTTTGAATTCTTTTCTAGCTTTAGGAAGAAAATACAAAATGAGAAGAATCTCTCAGTTGTTGCTATCTGTGGTGATCATTGTGGAGAATTCGAAAATGAAAGGTTCACACTTCTTTGTCATGAGTATGACAGTTAATATAATTTCTCTTCACCAATAACCTCTCAACAAAATAAAGTTGTTGAGAGGAAAAATAGATCTCTCCAAGAACTAGCCGAACTATGCTCAATGAGAACAATCTTCCAAAATATTTTTGGGTGGAAGCCGTTGCTACGACATGTTATGTTCTTAATCGAGTATCCATCTATCTCATCCTTGATAAAACCCATTATGAGCTATGGAATGGGAGGACTCACAATGTAGGTTATTTTAAATCATTTGGGTGGAAGTGTTTTATTTTAAACACTAAGGACAACTTAGGAAAATTTGAGTCTAATGGAATTTTTCTAGGTTATTCCTCAACTAGCAAAACTAATAGAGTTTTCACTAAAAAAGATTCTACTTGTGGAAGAATCTATACATGTTACTTTTGATGAATCTCTCTAACCATCAAACACTATGGAAGTGAATGGAAACCTTGAAAGGGATATGGAAACCCTCAATTTGAGTGACAAGAACAATGCTAATCAAGTGAAAACACCCCAAGAGACTATTCCTATGGAATTAGAAGCAACTCCAATCAAGATTGTCAACTAGAACTTATCCAAGGATTGGAGGTATGCTAAGATTCATCTCATGGATGATATTCTGGGTGATTCATCTTTAGGTGTTAAGACTTGATCTTTTTTTAAGAACTATTGGGCAAACACAATATTCATCTCTTAAATTGGGTTTAAAAATTTCAATGAGTCTGAAGTTAATGAAAATTGGATAGTGGTCATGCAAGAAAAGATAAACCAATTTGAAAAGAGTAAAATTGGGGATCTAGTTCCTAGGCCAAAACAGAACTCCATTATTGAAACTAAATGAGTGTTCAAAAATAAATTGGATGAAAATAGGATTGTTATAAAAAAAATAAGGCTAGACTTGTTGCAAAGCGATACAATTAAGAAGAATGTATTGACTTTGATGAAACCTTTGTACCAGTTGCTAGGTTAGAATCCATTTGCATGTTTTATCTTTTGCTTGCTTTAAGAATTTTACTTTCAATCAAATAGATGTTAAAAGTGCTTTTCTTAATGAGTTTATCATGAAAGAGGTATATGTAGAACAACCTTTAGGCTTTGAAGCTCATGATAAGTCAGATCACATATATAAACTCAACAAAGCTCTCTATGGTTTAAAGCAAGCTCCAAAAGCTTGGTATAATAAGTTGAGCAAATTTCTTTCAGAAAGAGGATTTAAAATGAGAAAAATATATTCCACCTTGTTCATCAAACATAGATAAAAATATACTTATTGTTCAAATTTATGTGGATGATATCATTTTTGGTGTAAAAAATGATTCACTTTACAAAACGTTTGTGGAATTAATGCAAAGTGAATTTGAAATGAGTATGATGGGTGAATTAAAATATTTTCTTGGCTACAAATCAAACAATCAAAAGATGGAATCTTCTTAAACCAAGAAAAGTACATAAAAGAGTTGCTTAAAGAGTTTAAAATGATTAACTCCAAACTCTCTCGCACTCTAATAAGCACCTCCACAAATTTGAACAAAGATAAGAGTGGTAAGTGTGTAGACCTAAAGAAATATGTAGGCATGATTGGATCTTTACTTTATTTAATGGCTAGTAGACCGGATATTCTCTTTAATGTATGTCTATGTGGTAGATTTCAGGCTTGCCCTAAGGAGTCCCATTTGAATGCCGTAAAAATAAATTTCAACTATTTAAGTGGCACTTATGATTTGAGACTATGGTATCCTCATGGAAGCTCTTTTGAATTAATTGGGTACAACGAATTCTGATTATGCTAGTATCTTAGTTGATAGGAAAAGTAAAAATGGAACATATCAATTTCTCTGAGGATCATTAGGATCTTGGTTCTCTAAGAAACAAAACTCAATGGCCCTTTCAATGGTTGAAAGTGAATATATTGTCGCTGGGAGTTGTTGTGCTCAATTGTTTTGGAAGAAGCAAACCTTAGAGGACTATGGTCAATCTTATGAGAAAATTCCAATTAGATGTGACAACACTAATGCCATAAATATCCCCAAGAATCCTATTCAAAATTCTCGTACCAAGCACATTGAGATTAGATACCATTTTATTTGAGATCATGTCTGAAAGGGTGATGTATCTCTTGAATTCATCAATTCTAAAAATCAATAGCGAATATTTTCACAAAACTTTTGAAGAAAAGACTTTTAATAACAATAGAATTCTATTATGTCTCTTACGACTTGATTTGGAAAAGTCTTGATGGTTGAGTGTAACGACCCGAGTTTTCCTTACATTTAAATACATGAAATTTTGAAAGCGCATAAATTTAAAACTTTTTATTTTCTATTAAATCCTTTTGTTCGAGTTACATAGCGGAAGACTTTTCTTAAAATCATTTAAAAACTATGAATAAAAATCCTTTTCTAAAAACATTTACAACTTAGAAAACTTTGTTTAACTTAAAACAACAATCGCATTTACTTTACAAAAACAGTTTTCATTTTCTCTTTACCTTTAGCCTAGCCAGCCACAAGGTTCGCACCTGCAAATCCTTCATCATCCACTTCTTTACTTGATCTAGCATGTACCTACATCATAAAACTTAACCTATGAGCCTAAAGCTCAGTAAGCAATATGAATTAAATATGCATATTCTATGCAGCCTTTAAAATTCATATGCAATTTTCTGTTTTCGTTTTTCCATTTTCCTTTCCTTTCTTTATTTTTACTTACATATTGTGATGAACTTTAATTCTGACAGTGAACTTAGGCTGTATGGGTGAACTTAGGCTTTCACAGTGAACTTGTTCTATGTTGGTGAACTTGGGCCAACATAGTGAACTTATATCGCAAACGGTGAACTTACATCATGATGGTGAACTTAGGCCATCATGATGCACTTTTACTATTTTCTTTCTGTTAACATCTCAGGAATAAATGGTGAACTTAGGCCAACTCAAACCCCTTTCATTTTCTTTACGTATTTTATTTTAGTATCTTTTCTATTTTTCTGTTTACATTGTCTTCTTCGGTTGCCGGGGCTCACGCTTACGGTCCAACCTAATGGCTCTGTTCCCAAGATCAGACAGCAAAGCACACAGCAATGCACTACGATCCTGGAACACATCTATTTATGTTTATTTACATTTGGTTCTGTTTCCGTTTCCTTTTCAAAACCATGCTTAAAACCATTTTCATATCATTTTAAAAATCATGATGCATGATATACTCGTGAATGCATACAATTATGTATTCTCAATTTAATCTTCAAAGCCTGATCAGTATCAATCCTACAATCCTCAAGCCTGATCGATATCAAATTCTTAACTTAAATCTAATAAACTCATTATTAAAAGAACTTAATTCTAATAAACACACATCAAGCGGCAATACAATTCTCGAATAATAGCATGATCAATATTTGAATTCTTAATGTAAAGAATCTGAATCTAATAAACACAATCAGCATACAAATTCTAACTCTTGCAATGTAGGCCTTTCGACAAAACACAAGCAATATCATTTACCTGTCATCCTTGGAGAGCTTAGCACTTTATTCTCTTTCTTAGTACCTTCAAAATCATTAAATGAAAAATCATCAATAATCATAGATTATTAACCTTACTTCTATAGTTCATTATCTTAACAACTTTGATACAATTAGTCCTTATTATCAAGACAATATCTGGTGGTAGAATAAACAACCTCTTCATCATTTCCATTAACTACCCATGCATAACAGTTCCAATCAAACATAGACTAACTCCTCCATAACAAAAAATGAACCCTTAATCATACATTCCCACCAACAGAATAATATATCCAAGTGTGCATGCTTCACAAAATCCACTGATTACAATCCATAGCATGTCCTTAATTATCCCTACCGCAGCAGTAACTAACCAGAGAACTATTTCCAAATCACCGGGCATATTACTTTATCTTTTATCCAAATAGTTAACATATTCCAACTTAAACAGTCAAACATAGCAATGACCAACCAACATAACAATAACTAGGATTAACATGCTAACATACATATATGGCAATGTACTCAACCCAATAAAGCATTCCTTATAACATGTTTTCATCAAAGCAAAATCTATATAAACATGGCAGAATTCCTTTACTGACATATCCATTACAAACTATCATCCAGTAGATTATCACTTCGTCAAAATCATCTAACAACAGGGAGCATTATCAAAACAACCGAGCACATATCCCTTAATCGAGCAACAAGAAACAAAGAGCATAACCCACTAATACACATGTAGCAAACTAATTTCCCATCAATATTCTTCACAAAACCAAGAACCAGCACACACTAGGGAACATTATCCAACAATAGAGCATACATATATGGGAGCATCAATTGACAGAAACAATTCCTTTCCAATTTCATGCCAATCACAAAGAGTCCATAAAATCATTCAAGAAGGAGTTTGAATACCTGAAGACCAAAAGGAACCTGAGAGCTTCACCCTCCTTCTTCTTCTTCTTTTCTCCTCTGCTTCTCTCTTTATTCCTCTCATCCTCTCCTTCTTCTCTAGAGAACTTCCTCTTTCCTTCTCTCTCACTCTATCTTTCTTTCTTTCTCTCCTCTTCTCGGTCTTTCTCCAGAGCACTCTGCTATCTCTTCCTTTCTCTTTTCCTCTCATAGCTCTCGACTTTTCTTCTCTCCATGGGGCTTTCTCCTCCACCTCTCCCTCACTTTGTCTCTCTTTCTTTCTTCACAAGGGCATCCCTTGTAAGCCTCATAATCCCCATAAATCTCACCTAACTCATCTATAAAGGAGGCACCTGTAAAGGGGGGACACCTGAGAAATTCATAGAAACACAAATTCTCGGGATTTGCATTTCCAGGCTTTCGCGTGGAACCGATCGATCACTTGATCGACCTGTCCAATGTCACCAACCCTTTGTTTTTCTTTTGTAACTCTTGCGGTCGACCATTTGCTTGACCAATTCCTTCCTCGTCGATCAAAAATGCCACTGTAATATTTAGTAGTCGACCATTTGCTCGACCGATTCCTTCATCGTCGACCAAAAATGCCATTGTAATATTAGTGGTTGACCATTTACCCTATTGATTCCTTCATCGTCAACCAAAAACTTAACTGTAATATTTAGCGGTCGACCATTTAGTCTATTGATTCCTTCATTGTCAACCAAATCCTTCTTTTACTGACACCCGGTTGATCCTATGCTCAACCTTTCCCATGCCAAACTCCTACTTTACTCCACTGCCTTATTTTTGCCTCTTAATCCCTTTTTCTTTTTATTGATTTAACAATCTTATAACCCCAATTAACTCTAATTATCCTCTAATAAATCTTTTAAACCATAGTCCACCAATTACCTTCTTAATCATATAATAAATCTTCAACCCCCATTCCAGTAATCGGTACAAATTATACCCAAACTTATCACGTTTACTAAACTTATGTTCGGGGTAATATAATTTCATAATAAAATCACTCCATAATCTCCAATAATTCACAATTATTATCATCCAATATTAACATTATCCTCCTATGCTTACAATAATATGAAACTCAGGTATGACATTGAGGACATCCACGATTCACGCTCGATCATCCAGTGCGGATACTCGTGTTTCTTACCAGGTCGTCCATAGCAGTCGCCTACTATTAAAGACTCGGGCTCCTGCATAGTCAACTATATAAGAAATAGGACGACCTCTGTCACGTCCACTGAAATCCTAAGCAACCTGATGATCCTCTCTGTTCTCTGGCATGATTTTTGTCCTCTTCAAGTTCAAAGCACCAACCTTGGATTTCTCATCTCTGAAATTGCTTTCCTCTCTCAATTTCCCTTTTCCCCTCTCTAGCTCACCAAATCTATGCTTAAATGTTTTTGATTTCTCAGTCATTTCCCTCTCCAAACTCTTGTCGATTTCGAGCTTCATGGCGTCAAAGATATTCAAGCTTACTTTGAAAAGGAATGTTGCTCCAACTCAGGTTGAATCGTCTCGAGTATGTTGACCTCCAACCGGGTATTTTTCTATTGGATTTATTTAATATATATATTAAATAAATTAAATGAAAGAAAATAAAATATTAAAGAAAGGAAATCAGGAAGAGAAGAGAACTTCTCTTTTCTTTCGGCCGACAACAAGAGGAGACGCGGGAGAAAAAAGGGGTCAAAAACCGAGCGTTTGACAATTCCATGGAGTGGGAAATGTTCCCTATGTCAAGGTGAACAACATTCGTGAAGACAGTTCATGAAACGGTAAGTTTTTCACCCCCGATTTTGGATTTAGAGTTTGAGAAAGTTTGGCCTTGGATTCAAGCATGAAAACTCAAATCTGAGGGACATTGCTGGATTATTTTGGTTTATTTGAAGTCTAGGTAGGAGTATAGGTCGATCTTATGGAAAAAAAGGGAATACGGAGAGTTTCCGACAAAGAAACTGCGCCGAAAACAGTACTATGTATTATGAATATGATACACATTTTTCATAAAATATGCAATACATTATTTATTTTCTTTCTTTCTTTCTTTCTTATGATGACTTTGCAACCTTTGTCATGATCCTTACTATAAGAAGGAAGAGTAGGAACAACTATGAGAGATCCACCATTTACATCTCATGACCTTTGTTGAGACATTCCCAAATTCATGAGGCCTCCGTTAGTTATTATGTTTCTCATGCAAAGCGATCTCACAGCCTTTGTTGAAGTCTCTATGGATGATAATCCTGCATTCTTTGTCGAGGTCCTAGCACGTAACGACTTCACAGCCTTTGTCAAAGCCCCAACATTACCTTACTAGATTAACGAGTTTATCTCCTATAAGTTCAGCCTTTGAGACAGTCTATCCTCCCATATATTTTCATAATATTCTTTATCTTTCTTACATGAAAACATTGCATATAAAAACATTTTCATCTTTTTTTTGAAAACTATAATGCATGAACATGGATACATACACATAACATAACATTTAACATTAATACAACATATCCTCAAAGCATAAAAATCTGTACATGATACCTATCACCAACAACATGATCATACATAGAAGTTTACAAATAACTTATCCTCAAATAGACATTTACTATGTATAGAGCCTAATTCCTAGCTCAAATAACATATCTTCAAGTAAACACATTAACTATATCTTGTGATATAGCCTAAAGGCAAAACACGTGTAAACATTCCTTACCTTAATGTCTAAGAAGTCGTTTCCTTGATCTTCAATGCCTTCAAGAAGTAGAGAGAGTTCGCAATTTCCTAAGAGTTCTTCTTCTCCAAAACAATTTCTCACAATTCCCTCCATTTTCATAACAAAAGATGGTGTTCTTATAACCTCTCAGCCTTAGGAGTATGAAGTTTCACTCCTTCAACATTTTAATGTTGAGTAATCAAAGTTTCCACTTCTTAAATCATGACACATAAGTTGTTTTCAGGCGACTTTTCGTATTCTCGATCGACCATACCTCGATCCCAGTCAACCGCTTCCTTATATTTCAAAGGAAATTTCACCAAATATTTTGCCACAAACGTTCCTTCTTTCGTTGTGTACGCCTAGCCTACCACAGAAATTCCTTTCACACTATATCGATCGACTGCAACCTTGTGCCCAGTCGACCGCATATCTACTCGAGAGCAACGTATTATGATGTCTTTGATCTGGTCGACCACATATTCAGCTTTGGTTGACTGCAAAACTACCTGAGACAAACTCATTTTCATATTAACTTAAATTTGTTGACCGCAACTCACACCCTGGTCGACCGTGAATCTATCTGAGAACAATTTAACTAAATCTTTATGCATCTAACCTCTATTCATATTTTATCATCATTAAATTTTTAATATCCAACACCTTTTGCAACTATAATTCAACCATATCAATACCAAAACCATAAAATCTTGACATTTCACAACCTTATGCTTAATCGGGAAATTACAATAGTAAATGCCTAGAACCTACCTATGGACGCTCGTTGCTTGGGACCTTTAAAGAAAACTATAAATAGAGACACTTTCAAATTTGAAGGCACAAGAAGAGAAACTATACCAAAGTGCTGGCAACTTGACTTTTAACATTTCTCTTCAATTTTCGAGTGTTTAACCTAACTCTCTCATTCCTCAACTTGAGATTATATTCTTGTGAGAGTTTATGCATTTGAGCATGGTGTTTGTTGTTCAAAACTTCTACATATTCAACTTGTGAAACATTTGAAGGGTGATGCCCCGAAATAATCTGTGTTAGGCAGAATTGATGCTCGGAAGATCAATAATTTGTAACCTAGACAGTTATTAGAGTTGAAAAAGTCTTCAATGAGGAGTCTTGAAGTGAGGACGTAAGCGAGATTGGCCGAACCGCATTAATATATTGTTTCCACTCTTTCTTCCTTTTTCATTGTCTCTTGTGTTTATTTACTTATTGACTTATAAAAGCCTACTTAAAGAGAAAATACAATAATTTTGCAAACATAGTAATTGAGTTAATTAATGAAAAAAAGTTAGTAACCCACTATCTCTTTTATTAGGATAATTTCGATCCAACACCCGCCTAGGAAAGTGACAGAAAAAAAAGGGGGGAATTTTCTAATAATTTTCCCTAATTGTGAAATAAATAAATTAATTAAATTGCAAAATTTCTTAGGTTAATTGTTAAGTGACATTTTTTTTCTAATTTTGATTTCAAAATTGTTTTGAAATAAATTCTCGTAAATTTTAATATTTTTTTAGCACTAGGGGTAAATAAATTATTAAAAATTTGCATGAAGGGTCGTTTATATATTATATTTTAGAGTAAAATGCTTTAATGCCCCAAACTATAAAATAATTGACAACTAGCTCATGAATTTTTTTGGCACACTTAACAAATCAACCTCAATAATGGATCAAGCCGTCCTGGCCTAATCTATGGAAATTAGGCGTGGGTCCACCCCAAACTTAGATCAATAGATTTTGACGGACAAAACCTCAGTTGTTCAACACTAAATTACATGGCCTAGCTGACATGTATGAATATTATATATATACACATACGCACATGCTTGCTTTAGCACCGCGACACAAGAATACTAGGATCGCATTACCAAATGTGCAAATTTGGTTATAAAAAGAGTTTCACTACCATCGCACCACAATAATACTAGAGGTTCGCCAACAATTATGCAATGGTCGGTCGGGTCAGGCCTAAACCAACTTGCTAACGTTTAGCCGGATTACAAGACTGACTCGATATCACGAACTTAAAACCGTGAGTAAACTGAGAACTTAAAAAGGCTAGTTAAAAATTCATGTGACTGACCCGAGATGTCAATTAAAAGTTATTTAATCGATAATTTTCGGGTGCCTAGAACAAAAAATTTCAAAGTTTGATCTTAGGTGGAGTGGTGTGTAGGGTTATTGGTACAATACATGAGATTTGTATTAAATATGTCAAAGGAAAGAACTTCTTCTTCTTCTTCTTCCCACTGTTGTTTGAACAGGCTTTTCAGTTTACATTTCAGATCATTAAATCCCAAATGGGTTCCGGGTTAAGCAGACAGAAGTAGACTAGTGTTTGGCAGCTGAGAAAGTGAACATTATTGCATCTAAGGAGAGAATATGTGGCTCTGCTTCCATCTCATGCAGAGTGATTTGATAAGAATTCAACAACAGCTTCTCTGGTGGGTAGTGCCGGAATCGCTCCCCGTTCCATCACAGTCAGTGCCCCGCACGCGTTTGCGAAAAGTAGAGACTCTCGCAACCGACTCTCGTCCTGCTGACCCAAAAACTTAGAATTTTCTTCCGTTAAACTTTGAATTTTGTCGGGTAAAGTATTCGTCTTACCTCTATAATGTTTAGGTTGGAGGCTAAGCAGCTAAGAATCCCACTCACAAACGAGTCACCCGCACCAGTTGTATCGACGGCGTTGGCTTTAACACCCGGAACTCTTCCCTTAAACTCCTGCATTGAATTAGAGATCTTTCAAGTTAGCCAATAATTGACACCGTTCAAGTGATCTAGAGAGAGATAAACATTAAGTGATCAAGAGAAAGAATGCATAAGAAACATAAAGAAAGGCAGAGAGAAATAGTTTATGCAAAACATTAGAAAACTAGAGCGTTATCGACCAGAGAGAATCATGTATCGATTAATCGAATCTGCAACCGCGTATAAATTTAGAAATCGTCCCCAGAAAACAGAAAAGTTCATTACTTTAGTGTAGTATCTGCAACCTTCTGATCCTTCAGTCACAATCAAAAGCTTAAGTTGAGGATGGAAAAGCTTCTCCAACACAACATTATCATCATATGGATCATCTCCACCAGTCAAGAAGGTAATCTCTTCCTCACTTATCTGCAAAAAAATAAAAACTCAAATCATTTCAATTTCTATTCCAAAACTATTCCAATTTCTACTTCATACCTTAATTATATCGGCTTGATTCCAAATACTCAGTATCCCATCCCGAGCAGCTTCTTCCGAAGGCCATAAAGGCAGCCTTAAATTGGGATCGTAAGAGAGAATACATCCGGAGTCTTTGGCAACGGCCATGGCAGCAAGATGAGCCGACTTGCAAGGGTCTGAGATCAGACTGATTGACCCATAATGGAAAATCTTTGCCTGCACATATTAAATACGATAAAATTTGGAAATGGACCATTGGAGGATTTCACGAGAGAAGATGTTGAGACTAACCTTATTAAGCAAGCTTGTATCGAGTTCGGATTCGGTAAGGAGCATATCGGCACTAGGATGTCGAAAAAATAGAAATTCCCGCTCTCCATCGGCTCGTAGGGTGACGAACGCTAATGCAGTTCTGGCGTTGGCGTCGAAGCGGACACCAGAATTATCAACATTGTTTTCTCGTAAAATCTCAGCCAACATGTATCCGAATTCATCTGCTCCAACCTATCATAAGAAAAGCAGTTTCATAATCAAATTTCAGGAAAAAAATTTCATCGTTTTCTGTTTCTTAATCCACCCGAAAAATCCAAAATATCCGAAAACTAATCTATATTTAAAATCTTTCTTCAAAATTAAGATGAAATGTCTTATTGTATGTCAAAAACCAATCAAAAAATGAATTACCGTATGCATACTAGAATCGATTGGTTGCATTTATTCTAGTTCCATTGTTTTCTAAGATATGATATTAATATCACAAACCAAAAAAGTAGTCATTGTTAGGTTTGCATTTCATCTGTCCACCCAAAAGTGAAAAAGAAAACATATGTATTTGAAGTCGTATTTTGATTCCACTCCTAAGAGTACAGCACATATCATATCCAATATGAACCAGCTAAAATACACATCTCGATTGTAAACGAGGCCAGAGTAATCAGATGATTTTCCTCATTTTCTTTTTTGTTTTCGTCTATCCATCTATAAAATGATCATATTTACACTCATCATCACATTTACGTTCCGCCGAATTGATCAAGCGATATCGGAGAAAGAAGAAGAATCAAAATAGCTAAATATTTCCATGGAGTAAATAATGCTCAAATCCATCTTCACAGTTATATCTCAGACGAAATTCATGATAGGATTTTCCTCCATTTTCTTTCCATCTATGCACTCGAAGGGAACGACGAGCATGACGAGCGAAATTACACTTAATATATAGTATTCAGGACAGGAACAAGTTAGAAAATAATGGAGAAGCGAAGCTCAGTTTCACCTTGCCTATAAAAGCAGATGAGCCGCCTAGTCTGGAGATTCCAACAGCCACATTTGCAGGGGCTCCACCAGGGGCTTTCTTGAAAGCGGGTGCTTCAGCAATCGAGACTCCCCCAACCGTGGGCACAAAGTCGATCAGCATTTCCCCAAAACAAACAACCAATGCGTTGTTTTTCTCAGATGTTTGATCTGAGCTTGAGGAAACATCTTTAGAATCACCTGCACAATTCTAAGTTTTCTAAGATCAATCCATTTCAAAATAGCTTCATATTCCCTCATGAAATTAAATTGCTAGGCATCCAGGTTTTGTCATTTGATTTCTTAAAAGTATGTTAAATTCTCTCTAATAGCTTTTTCATGGATTTTTTTGATCAATTACGAGATAATCATTCCGTAGAAGTCAACTACACAAATACCCAATTCGTAGAATGATTAATATTCCCAAAAGAAGAAATCTCAAACCAAAAAAATATTACAGTTTATTTAATCAGAATCAATCGTTTCTTATCTAGTTTAAATGTTCAATGGTTGCCACAAGAATTTGATATTAATATTCTTAAATGTGAAAACGAATGGAAAAAAAAATCGACGATTGAAAACAACAGATAATGCAGAAAAAAGGGGGAAGAAAAGCAGGAAGAGGAGTAAAGAATCAGATTACGAAAAAACCGCAAAGAAACGATCTTGATCAGAAAAAAACCAGCTCGAAACAATGCATTAAAATACAGAAAGAAAGGATTTGACGGAGAAAACATAGAGCAAATGAATTAAACTGGGGAAGAAATGAAGAGAAAGGAAAGAACCGGGAGAGTGATTCTCGGCCATGGAGGTGAAGCCTCTGAGAGACAGAGAGCAGAGCAGTGCAATGAAAATTGTAAAGAGGAGAGAGAAGAAGAAGAAGGGTACAGAGGTCAGAGAGAAAACACAAAAGGATAAAATTTGGGTGGAGAGGCGTTGGAATTTACAAGGTAAACAAGAGACAAGAGAATGGTAGGAGGAGAGAGAGTTGGTGGTTGCCGTAATACATCAGACCTCTCTCTATTCCCTCTCCTCTTCTCTCTTCTCTCTTCTCTTCCCGCCTTCTCCTCCCCCTCTCTTGTAATTGTTACCCTTTCTACGTCAATTTATAAAAAAAATTAGCCTACACTATTTTACCAAGTATAGTTTAACGTAATTAACAAAGCAACTCTTTTATCTACTTCATCATGGACAAACTAAATTTTAAATAATTTTACCAACGACTAAAATAAATTTGATAATTACTTGATGATCTACTACAGTTAAAGTGCAGCCAAAATATGAGATAAGTTCGAGAAATACAAACAAATTTGGTAACGTTGTTTTACCAAATATGTTGGCGTACCTGCTTTAACGCTTCTTCTTGAAGATCTTGTTGATTTTTAGATTTCCTCGCACGACGGAATTACCGAGGTTCATAACAACGGTAACGTGCGTAACCTATGTATCATGAAAATCAATTTAATATGAACATAAAATGGATTGTTGTTATAACATATTAATAATAATATGTATTCAAAAATCTTTATTTAGATCTAATCTAAAAGTTGAAGAATATTACCTTTGTAACTTACTTCACACGGGTACAAAATCAACCTTCGATCTTCTCCGCTAATCCTCTTCACCTCGAATAAGTACGTGTGAGCGTGATGAACGAAACAAGATCACACTCAATTTATGATAGATTGTATTCTCAACACATGAGACAATTTATTTTGGATTTAGAAAACATTTCTCTAAAGCCAACACGAAAGACACAAATTTTGCTCTTAAAATGGAATCCTTAATCTCAAAGACTTCAACCTCATCACCTAATGAGGTTAGACCTCTATTTATAGTGGTATTGCTCTATAATGACCATTATGACATTTAGAGAAAAACACTACAAATTTTTCATTAAAGTTACAATTGATTTCATACATTTATAAAAATGTTATAGAAATCAAAAGGTCTTGTCACCATAGCTCTACACTTGGCACTATGACATTAACTCAAATTTGACAAAATTCATTTTAAAAACTATTTTTAAAAATTACTTTATATTCGTTAATTAAGTGAATAATCAATAATTCAATTATTTCATTGAATGAAATATAACAAATATATTAACTATGACAACTTTTGTCATTTTATCTTAATTAATTGAATAATCAATAATTCAATTATTTCATCTAATGAAAAATAATAAACTTATTATTGAGTGTATTAAATAATTAATTATTTAATCTTCTTTGTTCATTTTTTTATTATTCAAATAATGATAGAAGGTGACGAAGGGACCGATGGACCTATAGTTTTAAGCTCCAATAATATTTCGTTAATTAATATAAACTCTTTATATTAATTAATATAATTATTAACTTTAAAGTAATTCCACTAGATACTTAGAGTTGCACTCTAAAAAACTATATAGTATATTTACTCTAATTAATGTCCATTGATATAGTCATTACATTGTATTAACCCTCCATTTAGATTCGCAATAGAGCTAGGTTTATAACCCGTTAACCTCTCATATTGCGTCTTTATCCTTGACTACTATTAGTTATTGATTGAATAATTAATTTATAACGATTATGAATTACGCGCTAATTATTTAATCCTTGAACTAACAAACAAGAGAATTTATAGAAATGAATTTTATTGTATCAATATTAACATTCCCAGTTATTCATTTTAATTCACTCCCCATATACAATGTATACAGATCGTAACTCGTACAAAACTTTATCAAGTAAATCAAAGAATAAATTAAAATAAAATAGAAGTTTGTTAAATACAACGAATTAAGATCATGCATATATGACCATCATTATGATAAAATTAATTGGTCTATATTTAACGAAAATTATCAGAACAATATAATTTTATCTGGTCCAGTCATGTATAATCATATTATATAAAACATATTTATCTTATGTCACTACATATTTAGTCGGGATATGACTATACATTCTTAATAAGATAAACTATGTTTATGACTATGAACTATTTGAAGATTCCATACTTCAAATATAAGTCATGGACATATTCTGGTTATTACTCTTTATATTTTATCCCGCATATATACAATATATATGTTAATATAAAGTTAACATAAATAACCAATGAATTTTCTATGAATTTTATAAAACATAATATAAAATATTAACATAATATCAATCAATATAAATTTATTCATATAATATAAAATTGTTCTATTACATTTGCTTGTTGGGCATATTACTCCCAACAGATCATTCCACTTCAACCTTATTGGTTACAGTTGATTAAACTTTCTAGGTGTCAATCTAACTTTACAATAACTTTTTTTCATCACTCACACAAAATAAATGATGGTTCATTGAGATATTTGATATAAGATCACATCTCATTCTCACTAAGTATAAAACCAATGAATACAAAAAGAGTATAAGTTCTTAAGCTCGCAAATAAAGACTCAGAATGCTAGAAAATTTTGCAGCACTTCGTTGTTGATAACTTGTCTGGGTACTTCTTCCCACGAAACTTTATTCTATTTATAGATTTTTTTTTAAACAAACTGCTGACCAGTCGACCACTCAATCATTTTGGTCGACTGCTTCATAACTGTTACATGTTTTCTGTATGCACTCGATTGACCAATTTTCATTCTGGTCTACCACACTGGTCGACCCATTTCTTCCCTGGTTGATTGCTTCAACACATTTCAGAAACACCATTTCAGTTTGTCATTTGTCCGGTCAATCGCGCTTTACCTTGGTCAACCACAATCTACAATCTGAAAGCAAAGTATGCTCTCTATAATATTTCTGGTCGACCGATGCCTGTATTGGTCGACCGCTTTCATCATTTTAGATTTTTTAGCACACTTTAAGATCTTCAGTCGATCGCTTTTCTTCTCTGGGCGACCGCCTTCGTTGATTTCAGAAACTTTGTGCTCTTTGTAATAATTCCAGTCGATCGCCCCTCTGCCTTGATCGACCGCCACTTTAAGTTTAGCTTCAATTAAAGTTTGTATGTCCCAAAAATTAAGTCATTAATTATAAGGACTTCAACAAAATATGTTAGTATATTTAAATATCCAATTTAGAGAGTGTTTTCAATATAGATCAATAATATATTGAATTAAAATTATATTTATAATTTATAAATAATTTAGAGATAATTCAATTATATATCATCAAAACAACTAAGCTTAATATCTATTAAACTAATATTTTATTTGTTAAAAAAATTTGTTTAGTGTCGAATTTGTTAATAAACTCATAGTTCAGGAGTTGTTTTGTTAAATACAGGTCGTTATTTATGTTTCTAAATTTAATATAATTATAATTGCAATTATATTAATTTCAAAAACATAAATTTCTAGATTATTATTTTTCACGCAGATTTATATTTTTTCTAAAGTTTTTTTCTCAAATGATTATTTTAAATTTTTTTTAATAAATTAGAAATTTGAGATGCTAATTACTTTTAATTTTTTATAACAAAGTCCACATCATAACTATCCTTTTCTTCCATCAAACTACTTCACTTACCTCTAATTTTTTTTAAAATTTGAAATAAAATTAATTAAATCAAAATAGATGTCCCACTTGCTGTTTTGAATACGATAAGAAATTAATCTAATAATGATCTGGTTTTTTAGTAAATGTCAACATACATGACGTTTTATCTTATGAAATTTCAACTTTTATATATTGTATAAAAAACGAGAAAGAGCACTATTTTGAGTCATGAAAAAACCTTAGATTTGAGTGACATTTTATTTAAGTGGTTATGGTAAGGCAACTAATTATAAATTAAGGTAAAATATAAGTTAAATCTTGAACTTTTAGAAGTTTATTCAATTTAAATTCTAAATTTTTTTAAACAAAATAAATTTTAAATTTTGATATTCATTCAACTTAAAACGTTTTACGAACAATAAGGTTAAAATTTTTGGGGTAAAAATAAATTTGGCTCAAATCAAGATTTGGCTCTCAGCCCAAAACGTAATAGGTCGAAGCCCATTTTAAAGTGGGTCGCGACCTAAAGGAATTTGGGCAGCAAACTAGATTAGCGTGGGCTGTGGCTTGGAATCCTCCGAGTCATGCCCTTCCTTCAGTCCCCTACAATAGAACTGCCGCAGGTTGCCTGAGTAGACGGGGAACAAATTGAGAATCGCCCCCATTTCTGCAATAACACTCCAAAAGGAGGGTTTTAAAAAAATTAAAAAAAAAAAAATATATTATTATATAATTAATTTTTTAATGGACTTAGTATAACGTGTACTATCTCAATGATTATATTCTCTTTATCTCTAGAATCTTTTTTTATATTGTCCCTCGTATCTTCTTAGATAGAATGTAATACGAAACACAAATTGCTTTAATGGTAAATAAGTATCATATTCTTAATTAATGTGATTGTCTAGTATCGTTTTGATTGATTATTACTTTGGATGAACAAGAAATGCTATTCTATCTCAATTTAAGTCACAATATGCATATAATTTAAAGGTGACAAATGAGTCAATCGAGTCGAGTCGAGTCGAGCCGAGTTGAAAAAATTTATGATCAACAAGCCTAGCGAATTTAACAAACTAAGCCGAGTCATCCTTAATAAAGACTGACTAAAATTTTTTTTAACCCAAACCTGCTCAAGCAACACGTGTTAAGTGAGTCAAACCGACTAAATGAGCCTAATAGGTCTTAACGATTAGAACCTACCCAGCAGAAAAAGCAAAGTTTTAAAATAATAATTATAATTAAAAATAATTTATTATAATAAAAATTTTTAAATAAGTAGGGCATAGCCTCGTAGACTCACTAGGACTTCAAATTTTCGTTCAATTTCATAATTTGGAAAAGGAAAAAATAAAATAAATTTAACCCTTTCCTTGATTACCTACGCTTCCCAACACTATTCTCTTATCCATCTCTACAATTACCATTGCTTTCTCTCTCCATTCATCCTTTAATGACAAAGCGAGATAAAGTCTTAGTAAATTTCTTACTTACAATTTTTACATCTCATATTTAACGTTGTTGATTCAATCTTTATATTTTCAATTTAAACTCTGATAAAGGAAGCGTTTAAACTACCAACCTTGGTCCATGTAAAAGTTTTTGTTGATGAAGATTATATCGAATTCTTTTGTCGCCTTAATCCTTTCACTTTAAGTGTCTCTTTGATGATATAGAGAACAAGTTTAGTTGCCGTAATTTCAGAGATAGATCAAAATCTTAGAGAGAAAGTGCGTTGTAATTTTCTCTTGAGAATGAAGAAGACATCCCTACAAAGGTATCCTTCCATACATACCCTTTCAATCATGTCTCTTCATTTATACTTCTTCAACTATACTTTATACACTTTAATAAGGTTAAGGAGATGGAATTAAAACCCAATTAACTTTATGTCTTTTATGCTTAACAATTATCACATTAAGTGCATTAATATTAAGTCAATATCACTTTAATTAACATAAACAACATTAATAGATTATTAGAATAATCTAACAATCTCTCACTTGGGCCATGTTATGAACTTTATTACAAAATCAATTTCCAACTATCATAACTTGAATTCACAATCAAATACTATAGCGAACCATAATGTGAATTTATCAAGTTCTCTTTTCATAATGAATTGTATAATCGGATTATGGCAGACATAAGTATATAATGACGACATGATTCTTTCCATGTATCACAAATTAACACAATTCATCAACTCTTTAATTGAGGAACACTATATACCTTTCAACTTTAATTTTTCATAAAGTTTCACATATTGTTCATAAACAACAATAATTGTATAAACAATTATATGAATAATAAACAAACATACAAAAACAATCCTTAATGAATTCATAGGTGTTATAAGATACAAGTTATGCATTTACAATCACATGAATAAGGACTTGTCACCTAAACCCAACATTTCAACATGTTCTTTAAAGACTTTAAGTGGCAATCCTTTGGTTAATGGATATGCTATCATTAAACTTGTACTTATATGCTCAATGCACAGATTTTGTTTTTGTATTTCTTCTTTAACTGACAAGTACTTTAAATCCATATGTTTTGCTTCTTTCGAGTACTTGTCATTCTTCGAGAAGAATACAGCTGTAGAATTGTCATAATAAAGTTTCAACGGTCTATCTATATTATCGACCATTCCTAGACCCAAAACTAAGTTCCGCGACCACAATGCTTGAATTATGTCCTCAAAACATGCCACAAATTCTGCCTCCATAGTGGAAGTAGCAATCACAGATTGTTTTCCACTTTTCCATGATACAGCTCCTCTAGCTAATAGGAACACGTAACTGAATGTAGATTTCCTCGAGTCTACACATTCGGCATAATCTGAATCCGAATATCCAATCACCTCAAGATGACTTGATTTTTTGTACGTGAGCATATAGTCCTTTGTTCCTTGCAAGTACCTTAGAACTTTCTTTGCGGCTTTCCAATGATCCATTCTTGGGTTACTTTGATATCGGCCCAACATCCTTACTGCCAAACTAATGTCTAGCCGAGTACATGTCTGAGCATACATTAAGCTTCCTACAACTGATACATATGGAATTGATTCCATTGCCTTACGTTCCAAGTCATTTTTCGGACATTGCATTTTACTAAATTTGTCTTTTTTCTGAATTGGAGCTATACTAGTGGAATACTTATCCATTCTAAATCTCTCTATAATTTTATCAATATATCCTTTATGAGACAATCCCAATAAACCTTTTTGTCTATCACAGAATATTTCTATTCCTATCACATAAGATGCCTCACCCATATTTTTATTTCAAAATTCTTAGAGAGAAAAACTTTTACGTAATGTAACATTCCTTTATCATTGACAACAAGAAGAATTTCATCAACATATAATACCAGGATACTAAACTTACTCCCACTGAACTTCATATAGATACACCGATCAACGGTGTTCTCTATAAAACTGTACGATGTAATGGTATTGTTAAACTTAATATACCATTGTCTGAAAGCTTATTTCAATCAATATATTGACTTCTTCAATTTATACACTAACTTTTCATTTCTAGGAAATGAAAACCCTTTTGGTTGATCCATATACACTTCTTCCTCTAAGTCACCACTAAGAAAGGCGGTTTGTATGTCTATTTGGTGAAGCTCTAAATCATAATGAGCTACCAAAGCCATAATTATTCTTAAAGAGTTCTTCTTTGAAACTGGAGAGAATGTCTCTTTATAGTCAATGACATCTTTCTGAGTATAACCTTTGGCGACAAGTTTGGCCTTATACCTTTTGAGTCACGTTTGGTTTTGAAAACCCACTTACAAGCGACTCGTTTCAAACCTTCAGGTAACTCTACAAGTTCCTAAACTTTATTGTCATTCATTGATTTCAACTCTTCTTTCATAGCATTCAACCACTTTTCAGAATTAGAATATTCCATGGCTTGATTGAATGAGTCTGGATTTTTGTCATTACTTAAGTCACATTCTTGTTCAAGTGAATAGATCACATAGTCATCAGAAATTGTCGGTCTTTTCTACCTTAAAGATCTTTGCAATTCTGTTTCTTGTGATTGTTCACTTATGACTTGAGCATCATTAATGAGCTTATCATTGACATGTTCACCTTGGGTGATTTGAATATTCATATGTCGTTCTGATATGCTGTTAGACTGTGATGCAACAAAAGGAACAACAACTTGATGAGAAATTCGAGGTGTTTTTTCCTCCACCCGATTCTCTTGAATATTCACCTTTCATGATTCATCACTCCCACTGAACTTGCCATTCTCAATGAATCGAGTATTTCCAGACGCTACTATTCTTGTACTATGATTTGGACAATAAAACATGTACCCTTTTGACTTTTCCGGATAGCCGATGAAGTAACCACTGATGGTTCTTGCATTGAGCTTCTTTTCATGTGAATTATAAATCCTTATTTCTGCTGGACAACCCCAAACATGGATATATCTTAAACTAGGTTTCCTTCCCGTCCACAGTTCATAAGATGTCTTAGGAACTGCATTAATAGGAACTCTATTCAACATATATGTAGCGATCTTTAAACCGTTCATCCACAACGATAAAGGTACATTACTATAATTCATCATACTTCTAACTATTTTGATAAGAGTACGATTTCACCTTTTAGCTACACCATTTTGTTGTGGTGTTCCTAGCATTGTATACTGTGCACAAATGCTTCGAATTTCAAGAAACATTGTAGATAAACCTTTATTTTGTCCATTTTCATTAAATTTTCTATAATATTCACCACCCCTATCAGACCTCACCACCTTTACTTTTCCATCTAACTACCTTTCCACTTCATTGATGAACACTTCTATGACGTTCATTGCTTGAGATTTTTCATGTAGTAGATATAAATAACCATGTCGTGAGAAGTCATCTATAAAAGTGATAAAATATTTTTCACCACTCCATGAAGGAGTGTCGAATGGACCACATATGTCAGTGTGTATCAATTCTAAAAGTTCACTACTTCTTGTAGCAGGATGCTTTGATGTGTGTTTAGTTTGTTTTCTTTTAATGCAATCTATACACACGTCCCAGTCATTAAAATCTAATTGAGGTAAAATATTATTTTACATTAACCTCAATATCTTTCTTTAGATATATGACCTAGACGTTGATGCCATAAGATATCAGAACTTTCATTTGTTGCACTACATTTAATTCCAATTTCATCATTAACATTAAACAGAGATTCAATATATTTAATATTAAGATTGAAGCAATACAAACCATCTTTCAAAATACCACAACCATAATAGTATTTATATTTGTACAAGGAAAATGCATCATCACCAATCTTAACATTAAAACTTACATTGTCCAACTTTGCAACAAAAACTAAATTTCTAGAACATTCATAAACATAAACACACTTTTCTAGATCCAGATGACATCCAGTGTCCAGGATCAATCTATCCGTCCCGATTTCTTCTATATGTGGCTTCATTCTATTCCCCATATACAAGAACTTTTCAGTTCCGTTTATGGGCTGGATCGAAAGAAATCCATGCGTAACATGTGACACATGAGTAGTAGCTCCATAATCCAAACATCAAGTATTATTAGGTACTTCTATAATATTTGATTCAAAATATACTGAAACAAATGGAGTATTTTTCTTTTCGAACCAAGCTTTTCATTTTAGACAATCTTTCTTGATGTGACTAGCTTTGTTACAGAAGTAGCATTTAAGCCCTTTTCGAATTTGCCATTCATTAGCATTTAATGAGCCTTTTTCCTTCTTTTTATTCTTCTTACTTGACTTTCCTTTGCTACTATTGGCTTCATTCTGAAACGTTAGATGAACGGTATGGTCTTTCATTTTCTTCAACCTCCCTTCTTGTTGAATCAACATGGCCTTAATTTCTTGAAAGTTTCATTTCTATTTAATTGTGTTATAATTCACTTGGAACTGCCAAATTCAAAAGGAATAGAGTTGATGATAAATTGAACAAAGAATGATTCATTTATATCCATACATAATGTTTTCAGCTTTGCTGCCAAATTGACCTTGCTTGTTACATGATCATGAATGGGTTGCGACCAATCAAATTTCTTGGTCGTCAACTCACTCATCAAACTCCTTACAATGGACTTATCTGTAATGTCCAATTAGAAGTATGCTTTTTATTCTCGACATGAAGTCCTTTGCATCATTTATCTTTGGCATCGATGGATTAACGTTTTCAGCCATTGTCATCTTCATCAAGATCATATACAACCTATTAGACCACTCCCAAACCTCATTATAAGACTTGTTAGCTTCCGTACTAGTCTCATTAATAGCTGGTGGTCTATCACAAACTAATGTTAAGTCCAAATCCATTACACCCAATTGAAATTGGATTTGTTCGGACCAATCAGCATAGTTCAACCCATTGAACTTGAGTAAAGCATTACCAGAGGCGAATAAATTAATAGTAGCTGTAAAATATAATACATGCTCATACATTAATGTTTTGAACAAACTTACAAGATTCAGATAAACATAATTTTACTTCTTTAAGTTCACCTTTGGGTAATCCTTAAAGAAATAAACAATCATTAATTTTATAACATAAACTTTAATAGACTCATAAACATATTCAATGTAGTATGCTCAATATCATTGGATGTTTAATCATATTAGTCAAATATGTAAACAAGCCACTTTAATATTATTAACTATAAACATTGGTTTACCTTTGGGTGATCTCATAGTTTTATAATCAATAAATAATATCTTTTCAATAACATCACAATAATTGAATGAATAAAATTATGCAATTTAATATTGATAATTTCAAACTAAATCACTTTGGTGATTATTTAGTTTCTATACAACAATATTTAATTGAGTAAATTTTAATTTATAACATAAAGTATAACATTAATTTTCTGCCTTGCGGTCGAGTTCCAGTCGAGGAACATGCGATCGCTAGTCGACCAAAAATGCAACAAAAAAATTACAGATTCAAATCAATGTTGATCACACGGGACCGCAAAGGACCGCTAGTCAACCAATAATGCAACAAAAAGTTATAGATTCAAATGAATGTCAACTGCAAGCAACCGCAAAGGACCGCTAGTCGACCGAATATGTATGAAAATTATACAGATTCAAAATGTTGCCAATTGCATTCGACCACTAGCGACTGCTAGTAGACCAAAACTGTAGATTTCAGTTATAAAAAGGAATCTGTGTTGACCTCTAATCAACCGTTAGGCGACAGATATGTGACAGCACGTCGAAACTGTCACAATTCTTTTCTATTTCTAGAATCAATTTTTGCTGGAATATTTCGAGTAATCGATCGACACTTGCATCAATCAATTCTCTTCATGCATAAAACTGCACGAAACCTAACATTCTTGTCATGCACAAAACTTTCATTTCAATTGAATTCCATTCAATATACATGGTTGTAACGACCCAGATTTTTGTAATTCCTTGAAAATGCGAGAAATTTAAAAATTTCAAAAGACTCTATTATAAAATGAAATCAGAGCGCAATGCTAAACCCGGATCACTACTAACCCTTCTTTAAACTCGTTATGAAAATAGAAATGTGGAAGCGTTATAAAAATCATTTATTTAAAATATTGCGGAAGCGTAAATAATTTACTGAAAGAGACTTAATAAAATGAACTAAACGATTAAAATACTGCCTTTAATAAATGAAACTGACAATTAAACACTATTTAATTACAACCATTTACTCATTTCTCTCTTTGCCTGGCTAGCCCCAATCTCGCTCGTGCAAATCCTTCATCCTTGTTTTATTATCTACTTATTATCTGTTCATTGTTTGTACCTACACCACATGTAAACTGTAAGTCCAAAGGCTAAGTAAGGAAAATGGTTTAATGTAATTATGCTTATGACTCTATTTAGTCCTTTTTGGAATGGGGTCACCCAAACCAATCATTTCATTACATACATTCGTTCATTACTCGTACTTTAGCGGGAGATTGGAGGACCCATATGGGGTGGTATAGTTGATCGGACTAGCCTCCTGGGTGCAAACTAGGTCCCTTTCCCGTCATGGTAGGGCTCTACCTAGCTGCCAGACTAGACTGGACTACCAACCAGCCACCAACTCCCCATTCATTCCATTATGGACTAGCCTCCTAGGTGCATACTAGTTGCCAGACTACTAGCCTTCTGGGTGCATACTAGTTGCTAGACTAGACTCGATTACCCATTCATTTTATCATTCATTTTTAACATTTTTCTCATTCAATGCATGCGTGAGTCCCACCCCAAGGTGACACTCCCTATTATTTTCTATTACATGATGCATGGCCATACATTCTCAACATAACATGATGCATGATGCGTTATAACGTACATTAACAATAATTGTAGTGCGCATTGAAATGAAAGTAATTGTAATTGAAAGCAACTGTAATTGAAATGATGAATATAATAAATAACAGAAATTGAAAGTAAATGAGCAGTAAAGAAGTGTGTGATGAATTACGATTAACTAAACATGCTCGTTGAACTAAGCTAGACTAACATGGAAACCTACTTTAGATAACGAATAACGGAAACATGTTTGTAAATTGATAATTTCTTATTCTAGTTGATTAATCAGGGTTTTATTCTAATATTAATTTATCATGCTCATATAAGTTGGTTGCACATACAAAGATTGAACGTACGAGTATAATTATAAATAATTATTCTAGTTAATTACATGCTCAAATCTAGTTAATTACTCTAACCAATTTACATGCTCCGGGGAGATACGATTAACATTCTAATTAGTTATCCTAGTTAATTTACATGTTCGGATTCATTAGAATTAATTAGTCAACTAACATACTCACTAATTAATCCTAGTTAATTAACGCGCTTACTAATTATAATTAACATGCTTGACATTAACATGCTGCTAATTGGGTTAAACATGCTAATTAAATGTGCTCAAGGAATTTAATATATGCATGGTATTATTAATTCACAGAACAACTTAGCCTAGTTAATAATTAAGGATGGTAGTCTAGTAAATAAGTAAGCATGACATAACTAAGTTAATTAACATGCTAATATCGTTTTAATTAATTACATGCTCAAGTTTAATTAATTAAACATGTTCTAATTAATCATTAATCATGCTTATAATTCTAGCTAATTAAACATGCTTAAGCAAGCAAACATGCTAATTGATTATGCTAGTTAGTTAATTTAAACATGCTAGTTAATCGATTTAGTCGTTTTACATGCGCAACTAATTAGTTGGTTAACATGCTCGACTCAGTTATTTAAAGACTAGTCAATTAAACGTGCTTAGGTCTACTTAGTTAATTAAACATGCTTATTAACATATTCAGAATAACACTAGACAGTAAATATGGAACGAATGAAATAACAATTTAGTTAACGCATAGAATCCAAGCTATACATCAGGAAAATAAAAAAAGAACAAAACATCCAAGGAAAAAAAACCAACATTCTAAGCTCATTCCTACTCCTCATCATTTACATACTCATCATACTACACTTATCACACTCCAACCTTAAGCATTCATCCAAGGCAATTTAAGTGAAGCATTTAAAGTAAGGAACACAATTGACAGTAAAGAAATCTATTCTACAAGCAAGAGAAATAATGAACAGCAAGGAGATAACAATAATAATTCATCCAAGGAAATAGCAAATGCCTAGAAACCAACAACCAAAGAAACACTACAGAGCATCACAAATAAGACATTTAAATCACAGAGCCATCAAGGAAATATCACAATATCACAGAACCACGATAAGCTATAGAATACTAACGTAAAACTCACGCACTCTACTTGTGGTGTAGGGCCTCCACTGGCCAAGACACACCTATTTCCTTAACTCAAAGCAATAATGCATATTAGCACTTAATCTTCATGCTTCTTCTCTTCCGATACCTTCACAATTAGAAACATTTATCATTAACAACTTCTCATCGAATTTATAAACCTTAACACTAAACAAATTCCAATATTCTGAGTCCCACTGAGAACAAAATCCCAAACCATCAACCGAACTCATATCCGTAGCAACACTAAATCCATTTTTATGCTTCACAGATTATCCAACATATAACAAAACAATTTATACATAACAACCCTTTTTCTAGTGCATAACTTCACTTTACAGACTTCGAAAACAAACACCCACAGTTTACATAAACATAACCAAAATGAACATCCATAGTTACAGGGCATGCATTCGATAATGGTAGCCATAAACAGAAAATAATCCTTTAACAACAGGGAGCATTTATCCATAACAAACACTACAGAGAGCCTAAAATCCTTAAAAATCCATGTGAACATCCTTTATTATTTATCCTTAACATCCAAAATCAATCACAAGTAAAGAACTAACATCCATTATAGGACAGAGAGCAAGTGCCCAAACTCCATAAATTATAGGACAGTTGTTCCAATTAATATATGATATGAATATTTGATAATTATAGATTTATTAAAGAAATTAAAATAAATAAAATGAAATTATGAAGTAAAAGGAGAAACTAAAAGGAAGAATTGAAAATAAAATAGGAGGAATGGTGAACTGGTTTCCACCGGACCGGTTTGGGTTTTGACAATAGAAAGGGGGAAGAGAAGTTGAATTGGCCTTCGGCCATTATGCGAGAGAAACAGGGTGAGGGAGAAGGGGAATCAGGCGAATCGACAGAGAGAACGACGGGGCAAAGGCGAGAGGGAGACGACACTGCAAGCTCAAGTGCGCGTTGTCTGGCATCAGACAGTGATATTGTGCGGTGATTGACTGTGGGCTAGGGCTCGATGTACCGTGGCTTGTAGGGATGATTCGGAGCTGCGAATCGTCAATGGAGGTAAGTTTCGTTGATGGATTTAACTCTGCTTTGTGTTCTTCTCCCTGGCATTTGGATGTTTCGGCCAAAGTGTGGCTGTGAATTTGCTTCGATTGACGAGGGCAAGGATGAATTGGCGATGGCAGGGGTGAACCGCGAACCATGCATACGAGCTGGACCGGACCGGAGATGGTTCCTCCAGCTGCTCCTCTGGCCAGTCTTCCACATTGAGGTTGGGCAATGGACCACTCTTCCTTGAAGTGGGTGATTATCCATCTGATTTGCAGTCTTCTCTCTGCCTATATAGAACTCCTCCCTAGAGAATTGAGTGCAGAGGAAAATGAGTGAGGGACAGTGAGTGATGGCCAAGGACTTAGTGGCTGAAGCGGGTGTTCTTCAGGTAAAAAGACCTTCATTCTTTTTGGTGGATTTATGTGAAATTATACTTTGTTGCTTGGATGGTTATTGAATAATAAATGTGTTAGGGTGGTAATTGGACTCTATTGTTATTCCTGACTGTGAAGTGCTATAAATGGGGGATGGATGATTCTTGGTTCTGTTTGTATTTGTTGTGTGATCTTTCATAGATGGGTTTTGTTGAGATTTGGTATTCTGTTGATGAAGTTAGGTTTTGAAGATTTGGATAAATGCTCTGTCTATTATGGATTTCAAATGGGATGTTCTGTAGTTTGGAAAAAAAATGTCATGCTTTTGAAATAATTGATAATATATTGGAAATCAGATTCTGTATGCTAAGTTATTGGTTTTGAAGGATAGAGATATATGCTTATAACAGTTACATTCGGTATTTCGGTAAGTGATAAAGAATTTTACATTGGTGAAGAGTTGTTCTGTATTTCTTTTCGGTATTGTTGAACATAAATGAATAATGTCCTGTATTTCGTTGTTAACTGTGAGGCTTGGATGATTAAGGATATATGAAGTTGACTTTGTAAATTATTCACTCGATAATTCTATAGTAGGAGTTAAATGGTTCTTTACTCTGCTGTGGGAAATACGTTATTGTGATGGAATACTATTCGGTTATGTAAAGTACATTCTCTGTATTATCCTGTCACATAGATGGAATGAGCAACTCTTGTGGGGTATTGTTATTCCGTTGTACATGTTAAGATAATGAGATTTGTTAAGGAAATGAGTCGTAGAAGTAAGGTTAATAATATATGATTTTTAATGATGAATTATTTAATGATTTTGAAGGTATTAAAGAAAGAAGGATAACGTTAAATTCTGAAACGCGCTAAGGACTGCCAGGTAAGTTGATACTTACTGTGCTTTGGTCTTCGAACCCTACTTCACAAGAGTTAGGATTGCATGTTGTGTGTTCTTTTAATGATATGTTTATTAGATATTTATATCATCATATAGGACTGTATGTATTTACGAACATATTGCATGATATAATTAATATATGTAAATAGGCGTGTGGAGGTTCGGGTGATCGGTGACATTCCATACGGTAGGATACTCCCACATAGGGAGCGGTGAGGTGTGAGTTAGCTACATGGAATCTAGGGTTCACCTTTACCCCATTCTGAAACCCCTAACGTCTTTAACAAAAGTGAGGATACCGGCTTGTGGAACACCCACGATGGATATACCTCCTCGTTGGAGTGAAATGGTGCAGCCCCTATGGAGTATTCCACCCTGACTTCCAAAAAAGATACGGCTCTTTTCTATAAAGCATCGCATGATCATGCATCACATCTGCATTGCATTTCCTTTTATCACTTACTAAGCGTTAGACTCATTAGTTAGGTCTTGTGATGTAGGTACGTACGAGAAGTAGGTGCACAAGTCAAAGACAGTTGATGAAGGATTTACACGGTGGATCTTGTGGTTGGCTGGCTAAAGAATTTAAAAAGGAAATTATTTGTAAAAGGGTTTGTAAATTACTTAATATTCTTTAACGCTTTGTTTTAATTCCGCTGCGTTTTATAAAAGGATTTTATTACTTCTGCTGCAACTAATAAATGTTTTAAGTAAAGAGTTTTAACGATCGGGTTTTATAAAGAAAGAAAATTTTAAATTTCACGCGACTTTAAAGTAAATAAAAATTGGGTCGCTACAGTTTAAACTACCAACCTTGGTCTATGATAAAAGTTTTTGTTGATGAAGATGATATCGAATCCTTTTGTCGCATTAATCCTTTCACTTTAAGTGTCTCTTTGATGATATAGAGAACAAGTTTAGTTGCCGTAGTTTCAGAGATAGATCAAAATCTTAGAGAGAAAGTGTGCTGTAATTTTCTCATGAGAATGAAGAAAACATCCCTACAAAGGTATTCCCTACAAAGGTATCCTTCGATACAAACGCTTTTAATCATGTTTCTTCATTCACACCTCTGCAACTATACTTTATACACTTTAATAAGGTTAAAGAGAGATAATTAAAACCCAATTAACTTAATGTCTTTTATGCTTAACAATCATCACATTAAGTACATTAATATTAAGTCAATGTCACTTTAATTTATATGGATTACATTAATAGATTATTAGAATAATCTAACATAAAGGTAACTTGGCTATCTAATCAACGTTAAGAAACTCAGAGACGATATTATGAGTTTCCTAAACAATTCTGACCCAGATCCTACTGCTCTTGAACTTGACTTGATGAAAAGTAGTTTCGAAAAAGAAATATCTCTAGTGTCGTCATGCACCATTGAAAGGGGAAAAGATGAAAACCCTTGATGAAAACGACAAATAAGAAAAGAATCAAACTCAAATTTGCAAAAAATGTAACTTGATCGATTTGTGTCCTCTTGACGTGAAATTTGGATCATACCTGGTCTGTAAATGAGGAAGAGGCTCTCTAAAAATCACAAACAAAAAACATTCGGGAGAAGAAGTTAGAGACAAATGGTTGCAAGTTGTTTCAAATAGACACCTCAGCTGTTCCAAATAGGCACCTCGGCTGTGCTTATTGACTTCAATGATTTCATTGGATAGAAACTCTCTAAATTAGGACTTCGCAAGTTTCCTACACCTTTGTTGGGGATATCTACCTCTATGGAAGGAGGTGAAAAATATGTATAGCAATAAGATGAATCACCTAAAACTCACAAAACAGAATCGATTGATACCAAAAGGAAAAGGCCAAATGGAGGGAACTCCAAAGCTTTGAAAAAAAAAGATCTTTTAGCTGAAAATGTTCTAGTTCAGACAAACCATAAAGAGGGCTTAAATACCTCTCAAATTAGGGGTGCCCTAAACGCAAATCACAAAATTGTTCACATATCCAAAAACAAAACATGCTCTTAGCCACTAGGCTAACCAAGAGCATCCCCAAACAAATACTTAATGTGCTACAATAAAATGTCCCAAATAAAACCATAAAATGAAATCTTGCTACCCACTTTGAGTTCTACATTCTCTTGAATTGATTTCCTTATTGATGGCATTAGGACTCCCCTAATGAATAATGGAAGTGTCGGATGTGGAGGAGTCTCGGCTGTTTTGGTTAAACTCTCATTTTAGCAAGTGCCTCGGTTTCTCCATGTCATTTGTAGATGGTGTTTGTAAAATCTATGAAATTTCGGATTTTTTATTTTTATGAGTAAATTTTTCGCTTTAGTTTAAGTCAAATTTTCTTATGTTGATAAGTTCCTTATCATGTGTTGTGAGTCTTCGACCACGTGTGAGAATTTGATCAAACAGTTAAATCGGGGGATTAGTGTGTCACTGTGGGATTTGGACTATGCGATTATGTTCGATAAATTTAAATTAAATAATGGGAGCACCGAGATAACGTAAATTATTTATATCGGGATAATGTGAATTATTCATGTAAAATTTTATATATATATATATATATATATATTTTAATATTAAATTAATTAAAATTTCTTATTTTTTCCTTCCTTTCATTTCTATTTTCTTTTTCTCTTTTTTCATTTCTTGTTTTTTTTTCCTTCTCCCGTGTAGGGGTAGTCAAATACCGATTCGATTCGGTTTTGATATAGAACTGAATTGAACTGAACTAAACTAAACTGAAAGGGTTTCGATTCGGCAAAACAAACCGAAATTTCGATTCCTGTTCTGGTTCAGTTCTGGTTTTATCAATTTTTTCCAAATATGAAAATAATAGAAATTGTATTTTAGTATCCAAAAGCAACAAATGAGCAAACTATCCATGGGAGATTGAAAGTTTGTAATATCGACATCCTTGTTTGAAGCTTTACCTAGAACAAAAAGAAATTCACAGCTTTACCCAGAACAAAAAACAACCTGGAAGAAATCATCCAATCTCTTATCTTCAATGAAAAAGTAAACAAAAACACATAATTATTTTCAGGCTGAGAAAACGGTTGTCGGTTAATGGTTCTGCAACTTCAAACACATCAAAAAATCAAGAACAACTAAATAATTGCTTTCACACGAAGAAAGTAGAAGCATTCTTTCCCAATCTATTGTAAACCAGAAGCAAAAGGCTACTGCAGGCTGTGCTTAAAAAGCAAAGAATTAGAGAAATTATTAGATCAATAAGAGAGATAGGGATTTCTGATTCCCAAGCAACCCAAGAAGCAACTCATGGCTCTAGAAATTGAGAAGTAAAGGAAACTCATACCATACAAAAATAGAGAGGCGCTTCAACAGCTTCCATATAGAGGATTTCCACCAGAACGAGGAAGCCCTATTCAACACCTCACTACAAATGTTGTTCAGACGCTTCGAAAAATTAGAAACACAGAAAGGTGACCGAGAAGCAGAGCAACGACAACCATTTTAGGTGAAGCAGTGAGTGTAGATTGAAGCGCAGTGAGTGCAAATTGAAGTGCAGCGAGTGCATATTAAAGTGCAGCAACCTCTTTGCATCATGAATCTTAGGCGTCGCGAAGATGAAAAGACGAAAGATACGAAGAGATGAGGAGCCCAAGAGCGAGGAGATGTAAAATACGGGTCAGTTTTGGTTTTTTAGTTTTGAGAAACACAAACCGAAAACCGAACTGAAAATTCTTAGTTCTCACCACAATGAACCAAATTTTGGTTTTTTGATGTACAAAACCGAACCAAACAGAACCGAATTGACCAGTTTCAGTTTGGTTCTTCGGTTTTGGTTCGATTTGCACACTCCTACTCCTGCGACCCTTACACTATCTCTCTTCATACTAATTCCTTCCTTTTTACTCTCTCTCTTTCTAATTTATTCTCTCTCCATAAATCAAATTCTATCTTTATCAATCACATTTTCTCTCTATCTCATTTTCTCTTTTTACTCCTCACTCCAACAGCGTCTTTCTAATACTTGCCAGAGTCACGTTGAGTGGAAATGTTCAAAACCTCCACCATTTATCAATAGTTTGCATTGAGAGCTTCGATTTGATATATTATTTGTAAAAAACGGTAGTTCTGTTTGGGAGAACAGGACTGTCAAAAATCATTGCCATAAAAATTTTGACTGAAACCTCAAACGCTCACCTGCAACCATCTAGACGTTTGATCATGAAGTTTGACCCACCGTTAGAAATATCTCGCCAAGGAGAATCTTGTGGACCCTATGCTTCTGAAGCTTTGTTGGAAAAGTCACGACCATGACTTTAATTGTAGATCCTTGCCGTTTCGGGCGTTGTCTCAAAAATCTGATGGCACCATTGGATTCAAGAGCTTAAAACCTTTAAAACGCAACTCATTTCGTTCCAATCCAATGCCATTTACTGTCACTGAAAAATCGTCGTCGTAGGTAGTCAAAGTGCTGATGTGATGTTGATGTCAGCGACTGACGTGGTGTTGACTAATGGCTGGACGTTGACTGATGATGTGGCAGATGAGGTAAGCATTGATTGTTGACCGTTGACCATTGACTTGACTTTCATATTGACAGTTTGACCACATTTTTTGACTGCCTAATTACGTCAAAAAATTTAACGAGCCCCATTTCTTGACTCATTTCGACGTTCTAAACACCCTGGTGACCTCCGTTTGTTGAAATTCTATCTCAATCATTTAGTACGTATATTGAGGTGTGGTTAAAACTTTATTTTTGAATGTTGAAGTGAAAAGATCTTTATATTGGGTCAATATGAGTTATTTCGTAGATAAATTTTAGAAGTCTATTAATTTGAGAGTTTCAAAAGTTGTATGAAAACTTTCAAATTTTATCATCGATGCACATATGACTTGCCTAATTAGATGTCATTTATCGTTTCATATTGATTTGGGTTCCTTGTTCCCAATTTAGGACCTATCTTTTATCCCTAGTGTGATGGTTGGGATTTTGACATCGATTAATTCTTAGGTTGTGATGATTTTAAAGATTTCGGTATCTGTATCCGACAGCGGGTGTGACTGGTCGACTAGGGTACTGTTGTGATCGAGGTAGAGATTTTTATACTTTTGGATTGC
The DNA here is from genome assembly GCA_022433065.1 of Begonia loranthoides. Lineage (NCBI taxonomy): Eukaryota > Viridiplantae > Streptophyta > Magnoliopsida > Cucurbitales > Begoniaceae > Begonia > Begonia loranthoides. Next base: position 2,823,759 of record CM039476.1, read on the forward strand.
ATTGCATCATAGTTTATAAATTATTATTTTATGGGTTGCCACATATAAACATTTGATGGGGAATGTTCGATATGTTTTTACCTATATGTATATATGTTTTCTCACGTTTAATTTATCGTACATAGTATTCTCATTTTTGGTTATCTGTATATTTGGGTAGATGAATCCTCTTGATACTTTGGGCAGTCTTGGTATCAAAACATCACGAGGCTATTCCATGCATATTCTATTGCTTGAAGTTTGCTTGTGTGCATGTGCGAAATGGATAATAGGGCATTGGTGATATGTCTTTGGGTTTTATATCCCTAAAGTTGAAATGGGTAATAGGGCGGTGGTGATGCGCACCTTTGGTTTTGATTCCCTAAACTTGAACATGGTATTTAGTCACCTTGTTGTTGATTATACGTATGGCGTTGCGCCTAGTCTCTGGACTACAGACACCTTTTTTTTCGGACTCATGAGGTGTTGCCAGCGATGGGTGACTACCTTTCTATGTTGTGTGCCGAATGGGTCCTTATGTGACCATCTTTTTTCACTCATGATGTTTTCGAATGAAAAATGATGTAGCCCTATTTTATGCTATAGCTATCTATGTATACAGTATGTTTTGCAAAAGGCCTCATTGATGAGTCATGAACATTATTTTGGATAAAATGATGAAAGGATTTTTAAATGTGGCTTAAAAGTCTATGTACGATAATAAAATTCATTTAACAATGGTTTTCTGAAAAAGATAAAACCAATTTTTCTATGTATTGTATTTAGTATAAATTTTCTTTATTGAGTTGGTCACTCACCCCTCGACCATATTTTTTTCAGGTTTAGATCATGATGGTTAGTGTCTCCTTATTGTTCTAGATGAAGATTTTCTTTCTTGTTTTATTTTTATTCATTTTTTGTGGTGTTGAATGACTTCATTTACTAATTCTATTATCATTTAATTTTAATCACTTTAGAGATATTTTAGCATTTTATTCTTGAAAAATTCCAAAAATAAATATCGTTAATTATTTTTTTTCCTGTATTATAAATATAATGAAAACAAAATTTTATTAAATAATTAAATTGAAGTGGTCTCACTAAAGTTCATTTTTAACTATACATATTTGCACCCTCTAAATAAGGACGTCAATAGATGCATTGTGAAAAAAATAAATGTAATTGTCACATGCTTCGGTGCCAAATTTTTGAATGTTAGAATTGATTCGCTCATGATTCTAATTTCACAGCGTCTTTTAGAAATTAAACGATAACTGAAAAAAGAAAATATGAATGTGAAACACCAAATTTATATACAATTTTTTTTTGAAAAAAAATCATAGTTAGAGAAACAAATAGGGGTGGAATCGGCTCAGATCGGTTATGTTTTTTACCAAATTAGAATAGAACCGATTTGGTTCGGTTTTTGTTTTGAAAAACCAAAATCGATACAATGACAAACCGAACTGAAAATCGAATCTCGGTTTCAGTTCTCATCGGTTCGGTTTCAATTTCTGTTCATTTTCATCTTGTCTTTGATTTTTATTTTTCAGTTCGGTTTTTGAGTTTTATGGTCTGTTTTGAGGTAGGTTTTGAGGTTCGGTTCTTTTGGTTTTTCAAAAGCTCTCCATGCTTTCTTCAGTTTCATATTTACTGATATCAGAGTCCTGTAATAGAAGTAACAGTAAATAAAAGAATGGCCAAGAAGTCAGCAAAAGAATGTGTTATATTTCTTAATTGTGCTGCTCTATGTAGACAAAGTCTCTTGAAGGAACCATCATTTTATCATACATTCAAGTAAATGCAGGCCATACATTCATCTTAGATTGAACACTTGCCTCAAACAATTTCACTAGAGCTTCCTGATTGCTGGACTAAAATGTTGACATTATAGAAACTGATATTAGCATAAAAGCAAATGAAAAATGATCCTTTACTCTCTACATTCTACGGGGATAAAGCCTATCTCAATCACTTGCTTTGTTTTCTTCTGGTCAAAGCATTTTTCAAACACATGAAGATCATAATTCCACGACAAGTTAAAACAAAGCAAACATTTCCCCATAATTTTCATCATCATTACTTACTCTATTGTTATGAATTCATTTCACATTCTAATCCCTAAAAACAAACAGAAAAACCCATAAACATCTAGCTAAACCTTCAAAGTAGCAAACCCTTTAATCGCCTCTACAGAACCCTTAGAATCGGAACTGAAAGAAAAGCAATCGAAGAGAAACCACCTGGTCATGTCGAAGCCTCTAGCGTCTCTGCTGACCGAACCCAACCTTAGATCCTTCACAACAATCATCTTCGAGCACTTCTTGCAAGAAGACCAACTAGATTTCGCATCGCCAAAATCAAGCTAGAGAGTTCGAATAGCCGATGTCCGGCTCGAGAGTATGAGACTCTGACTCTAAGAGAGAGAGAGAGAGAGTTTAGAGTCAGGGGTTGGGGTCAGGGTCGGGGTCGAATCGTCGTCGCCGATGTTCGCCTTCGGCTAGAAGGACTCAAAGAGAGGGTAGTGAGAGTCGAGAGTTTGGTTTGGGCAACTGGCGAGGGTTTTGTATTTTTTAACCTTATCGGTTTGGTTTTTGGGTTACCTAGTTCTCCCTATGGGTGGGCAATTCGGGTTTCGGGTCCGGTTCCGGACCGTCTGGAACCGAATAGTTGGTTCTCAGTTCCGAGAAGTCGGTACCAAACCCAGAACCGATGAGAACCGAACCCAAACCTGGAACCGGCGGTTCTCGATTCCTCCCCCTGCTATTTTTTTGCCTAAAGGGGGTTTAAGCAAATGTCTTCATTTATAGCTTTTATTCTCAGCTGTACAAAAATGAACGTAGGTTTCCATAAAAGGAAGTTCCATTAAACTCAAGCTCTACCCAAATAATAGGCGTATGCATCTATGGCATAACTGAAGACGGGGAAAAAAAGGGAAACTGGCAAAATAAGAAAAACCTTTCAAAGTTCATTTTGTTGTATTCACACAGCATAAGGAGCCAACTGCTCAGTGATCCAAATATGAAACTGGATCGAGTAAATCCCACCCGTCTTCCACAGAAGCTTTATATTCAATTTTACCTTTCTCTAAGTCAAATCTATGGTCTGTAGACGAGATGTCGATTGAGGATGATGGGCTTCTTTTATTTGAGTAATTAAATGACCCTTCTTGCGCTGCAACACAATCAGGAGATGCGTCGTTCGTGGACGAGTCGGAATGAATCGAACCTGATGCTCTGCTTTTTTGAGATGAGGCAGAGGAAGCTAAAATACAGCTAGTCTGGCTAGAGGAAAGAGATTTGTTAAATGGGACTCGCTCATCAAACTTCTCTTTAGGGTTAGGGTAAGTTACTGACTTACTTTACCCATCGGTTCTCGATTCTTAACACAGGGAACCAAGAACTGAACCCGACCAGAACCATATAATCGAGATACCAAAAAAACATACATAGCAGAACTGAGAGACCAGAACCGACAAGGAATCGAGACTCGGTTCCGGGTTGGTTCTCGGTTCTGGTCAGTTCTTGCCCAGGCCTAGTTCTCCCCACTCAAAACCAAGAACCAAACCAATAGTTTTGGTTCGATTCAGTTCGGTTATAACCTAAAATTTTCCCTTAACAAATCCAAAACTGAACCAAACCTATTAAAATTGTTCGGTTGAGTTCGGTTTCCTAGTTTGAACTAGACCGATTCCCACCCCTAGAAACAGATATATTATGTGAATATTAAAGTACAACCGTAAATTTTACAACTCTATCTTATATGAATTTATAGAGAAAATAAAACTCTAAATAAGATTTACAATACAAATCCACTTATTTGGTCCAAATAAAATGTAGGTCACACTGAAGTAAAAAAATGTTGATAATACGAGAAAATCTATATGATTTTGAAGTGATGATAATTGTGAAATCAAATGAGAGTGATGGAAAGAAGGAAATATATAAATAATTGAATACCAAGATTTACGTAGAAAATTTTGATAAAAAAAATTGAGGATAGATGAGAAAAATTCGTTAATTATAATCAAAGTACCACTTGATTGTTGTGACTTAACATAGGCATAGTTTGGTTGGATTCCATTTTGAGATTGAATAGAATTAAATCGTGAAATAACATTTTTCATAGTTCAAAACAGAAACTGCAACTCACGTTGATTTTTGATTGGTTTTAAAGAGTTTTGGTTAAATCATGAGTTATTATCGGATTTAAATCAAATTTTTTTTCGCATGGTTCACCATAGTTGGAACCGAATTGTGGCTCATGGTTCTGATTCCTATAGTGGTGAGAACCGGATTGAATCAAAACCGAACCCAATTTTTTAATTTGGTTCAAACAAAATTTGAATCATCAAATTCTAATAGTACTTAATCTAATAAAAGAAAAGAAAGAAAATTATTTGAAAAGATAAAAGGCAAGAATAACTAATTTTTCCATACAAAATTATTGTCATAAACACAAGCATCAATTCAACTATTTCAAATGAACACATAAAACAGCTGTTAGTATGTCTTGAGCAACTCAAATTCAATTGAAACAAAGCATATTGTACAACACTTTTATTCACAATTTTATTGTGTTTTCAATAATGATGAATATTATTGAATAATCCATCCCAATTTGAAGATTTTCCCTTCTCCCTTGTTCTTGCTTCTCCATTTTCTTGAGTTGCAGAATCCCAGCAGCATCTGTTTCATCAAATTTAAACACTGTCAATAAAATTACACCTGTGCCATTCGTTCGAAAATCTTTGATTTACTCAACCCATATTTTTTCAAGCGACAACCTGCGGTTGTGACAAGTAGTCGAGGAAACTTTATAAATAGAAATAAATCTCTGTCAATAACATTATAAAATCGTGGCTGCAAATACTATGTTTGGTTTCCTTTTAAATAATTAATTGGCCAAATTTGAATAGAAATAATCTTACTGATACATAAAATAACAAATATATTGAACATAGCAATCAAATATATGTTGAACAATGCATTCACTATCCTAATTTTTATATCACATGAAAGCGAACTAATATTATAAATTTTAGAGAGGTCATCACAAAGGACCCTCTTATTAAAATTAAAACACATCCTCAAAGAATGTTGATTGAACTAATTAATAAAACATACCCTAATCCAACACAACTGGCTTGTGATTGAATCACTGCATTGCTAGGTTGCCCCTGACCATGAATACCTTGTGATTGTTGCCCTTCTTCAAGCTTAAATGTGAAAAATGAACAAAATACAAAGAGAAAACAAGGGTTACTATGATAATTATTAACAACTCAATACATACTTTTTAAAATAAAATTTAATAAATTAAAAAAAAAAAAACCTTTGATTTTAATTGGTTATTCATCTCTCCGAGGTCATGCTCCTGTATTTCATCCACACAAAATAGTTCTTATGAGAGAAGACTGAATCAAATTATATAAAACAAAAGGAAGTTCAATAATTCTGTAGATTATTGAATTGTGTGATGTTTAATACATGGAGTAATTTAACATGAGGGTTTATTTACAACATTCTCCCATGTGTTGATAACAGACAACTGATAATCTGATTTTTTTAAGTAATTGGCATCAATTATCTGTTAATATTATCAAGCCGTCATAGCTTCCGGTCTCTCTCTCCGCTCTGTGCCTAACGATATTGCCTCAGGAGATAAATTGTATTTTACCTAAAAACAAATAATTTCTTAGTGTGAAATAAGATGAAAGTTATCCTAAAATATTTATAGTTCTACTCAAGAAAACTCGTTAAAATTTTCTAGGAAAAAATCCATTTTGAATGAGCCAGTTACCTTCTTACGCAGCTCTTCTAAACTTTGCATCATCATCTGCATCTGAATTTAAAAATCAAAAAATAAGGAATATAACTTTGTAATTTAGCAAAATTAAACCACATAATTAACAACTACAATTTATTTTCGCATGTATCCAATCCACTTATTGGCAAACTCACTTCCAAAATAATCTAAGAAAATCATAGATGATTCATAATGATGGTTAATTATCATTAATTAAGCTTTTTTTAATCGAAAGATGGGAAACATTAACTTCATACCGGTTGAATATCTTAGTAAGATACATGATTAATGTATTAGTGAATATACTATGCCTTTAGATGTTTTTCATAATAATGACATTAATAATTATGGCAATGGTTGTATGTCTAGCTAATACTAGAAGAGTTGTTCGCTTGGGAAAGATAGAGTTTTTCTTTCTAAACCAATATAACCCGTTTTGCAATAAAGACCCAATAACAAATTTGTGTAGGTCTTGACCAAAAACAGATAATATCTCATTGACAATAGTAGAGTTCCACAATAATTTATTTTACTTTGCTTATACAACTATATTAAGTAGGTGAATCTTTCTTTTGTATTTACAGGGCGTTCAAAACCAATGGAAGATGAATTTTTAGAGAGGAAAAAAAAAATGAAGGAGATCACTAAACTTTTTTCTTCTCTAAAATTCAACTTCTTTATTCCAACAAATTGATATAATAAGATTTTACCAGTTTTAATTAGGGATATTTGTTTAACCAATGCTTCCAAAAACTCTCAAATGATTTTTTGCCACTCCATATTTCTTGAGGTGCTTTGTTTCATAAACTTTTCATTAGATATCTATTAAATAGATATACAACACTATGAGCTGCTTCTACCTAGAACCCGTTTGACATCTTCTTTGTTTTAGCATTTCTTCGTGGTGTATTGAGAAGACTTGAATTCTTTCTTTCAATTATGCTATTTTGTTGAGGAGATATTAGAATAGTCAGGAATCACCCCATGTCATTTGCTTTTCAAATTGAGTTGCAAGGACAAAAATGTTAATTTTACCAAGTTTTAGCTCTACAATGCTCGCTAGAGTTCTCTAGCACCTGAAATAAAAAGAAGAATCACGGCCTGAGAAGGAGAGCTACGAATAAAATTTTGCCTCTTAAGAATTAGCACTATAGCTTTCATCCAGAGCATTGTAGTGCCCATATAGAAGTTGAGAAAACCCTAGGAAGCTATAGCGTTACCCAAAAGAGCTATACCACTTCTCACCAAAAAATCGCAGCAATAGAGTGCTGGTAAGGGGGTCCTCTAGCACCGACGTAGGATAATTATGTCAAACCAGCCAATTTAATGACGATTTATAAGTATAGAACACCCAAAATGATGAGAGAGAAGCTGAAGACTAGAGAGCATGACTAAAATATGATATTTTTTGGGCAATGCTTGTGGAAATCATAGCGATGCATAACGAAGCATCAAGACAGAGAACTTAACCTAGTTTTATCTCTCTATCCTCTCTTTATTTTCGTAGTAGTTTCCATGGATATTGTTGTGCAATCTATTTCAAATCAATCATGAACTAGTTCTCTTTTTTAGGATTGCAATTTGAGCTCTACATGTAGTCTAATTCTAATTATCTAACTACCGTTTTCAATTTTATTCTTTTGTATGATTAAACTTGGACATGATAACCTATTATTATCATGTAGAAATCGTGAGTTTATGTTCGATTAGAGTATATCTCCATAATGTGTGTAAGCTATTGAGAGCCTAAACTTAATTAATTGTTGTAGTTTTTATTCATATAGAGATATAATGAATTGAACTATAACAATATTTTTAATTGATCTTCAGAAGAAATTTTTAGATAATTAGAGTTTTTTGATTAACAAACTCGTATGAATGAATTAATTGAAAAATGTAGATAATTAAATTTAGTGAAGGAGAAATAATTGTAATCCTAGATTTTATTCCACCGAAAGTGAAGTACTTTTATTTTTTGTTTATTTTTTTCAATCACATAAATCATAGTTCTATAAAATTGAGGTGAAATTATATTAGTAATTAGAAATTTATTCGTGGTTTCAACACTCTATTTTTCACTATATTACTTGAGACGATAAGTGCATTTGCATTGTTCAAATCAACAACAACAGGAGTTCGTAGAAGGGGAGAAGTTGAGGATTGGAATCAAAGTTCCATCAAGCCTGACAAATTGGTGTCAAATTGATCTACAGCATAATCAAAGTCTCTGAGCATCTGTCAAATATAAACCCATTTTTGTTTTTCCAAAAATTTTGTAGTTTTCATGAAAAACCCGATTTATGAGTTTGTAAACTCAAAATTATTGAATAAAAATTATTTATGTTGATTGTGGATGGATTATTATATTACTGGATTAGGTTTAACACCATTTGGTGTTAATCTCAAGCGGTAATACAATTGGTGCATGGTGTCGAGTTGGCTTTAAAAGATGAAGGGTATGACATTATGGCAATGAAGAACATTGAGCGACGATGTTGGGTTATTCTTCCAAGCAACCAAATGTGCAACGTGTGTTGTAACGCTTGCAACTTTTTTTAATAGGTAATATACTTTTAATTAAGGTAATACAATCCTTCATATTATTATCCAATTAATCATTCCTAAAATGTCTATTTACCTCTACCATTTAAGGTTGCTGATTAAAGGGAAGGTTAGCCATATAACAATTTTGCAAATTTGAGTCTTTCACAGTGGACAAGAGGGTCTCGACAAAGTGAATCTTGAAGGAGCGTTGGTGTTCTAATTTGAGATTTTCCGGTATGCAACATTTTCCTTTTTCTAAGGTGATGTCCATAGCAAAAATTGAAGTTTCAACTAAACTTTTGATCTAGGAATCTCTTGCTGTGAACTGGGTTTGATGATTCCATTTGAGATTTGAGCACTTGGGATTTTAGATCATCGTCAAGAGCTATAACTCGTCTATTTTTTTGTTCGATCGTGATTAAGTTTTGAGTTGTGTTGGAGAATCTGGATAATGAATTTCAGACTAAAGACTTGAATTTTGAACTTAAAGTTATGCAATTTTGGATGAAAATAATGTTGTTGGTTTAACCTGGTATGTTGTGGATCATTTGGGTCTCGGATTTGTCGGTATTTTAGGGAATTCTGGTGAAAATGTGCAGCTTGTGTTAGAGAAGATAACGCTGGGTCGTGGCTTGGGCAGGTGGGGTAGTGCCCCCACTACTCACCCAAGGGCTGGGTTGTGGCCTAGGCTCAATTTTGGGCAGCAACCCAGCTATTTGGGCTGTGGCTCGACCCCATTTTGGACTTTAAACCCAAATGTTTATGGGTTGTTTCGAAGCACGATTTGAAACCATTTTGGGCTATAGACTCAATCATTCTTGAGTCATTCTCTTTAATATAAAGTTTGGAACCTAAAATGAGATTTTTGATACTTAGTGTTGTAACATTATGGTTAGGTACTGAGTTAGATTTGGACTCGGCTTGTTTTAGGACTTCTCGATTAGATTGGGCTTGGTTGTTGATAGGCTCACTTGAAGATTGAATTTATTTTTATGTCCAGCATTGCATTATTTTCAAAATATTATTTTGAGATGTGAACTCATATAAAAAGACGTGTTCGTCTTTATGGATAATCGATTTTCATGTTATACATGTGTAATTTCACTAGACATGTTTTGATTGAAGCATGCACCTTCATTGATCGTCTTGGTTGAGTGGATCAAGTTTGATAGACCTGTGATGAAGTCTTGTTTTCTATACGCACATTAAACCGTAAGAAAATGTATTTGTTTGTGTTAACTAGAGTAATGAGACAGTTGACTGTGTTGTGTTTCTAGGTGCAAAACCCTAAACCTGATCAGGGTCTTATTTTCGTGGCTTTAGCGATTGTCAAGTATCACCATTGTTATATATGTCTATGACATGGTGTGTCTAGAGTAGGGGTGTTCAAACCGAATCCGAACCGTCCATCCGAACCGAAACCGGCCAATTTTGGTCTGATAGGTTTGGTTTTTGTGAAAAAAAAATTTGATTTTCAGATTAAAAATTCCTGAATCGGTTAATGCCAGTTTGGTTGCGGTTTTGATGGGTCAAAACCGGCAAAACCGAAACCGGCGCTGACCCTAGGCCCCTGGCTCGCTGCAGTGCAAATTAAATCAGATCTTCAATTTTTTAGGGTTTTTGTTCAGCCTCACCCTCGCGCACTCGCAGCCGCCCTCGCCAGTCGCCACTCGCCCCTCAGGAACTCGGAAGTCGAAAGCTTCCTAACGGTTAGGTCGGAACTCGGAAGCTGCCTCGGAAGTCCCTCTCCCTCAGGTACTTCACACTCTTCACTTCAATCAGTCTTGTTCTGACTTCCGAGTTCCGAGTTCGGAGTCCGAATTCGGCCATTAGAGTTCGAGTGTCTCTCGACTCTCATCCCTCTCTGTTCCACTTTTTGCTGTCCCTCTCCCCCAGTGTTGTTATTTTTCTTCTGTTTCTTTTCTTCTTCCTCCGCAATACTTCTTCATCTTCTTCTCTTCCACTGTCATTTCTCTTTACTGCTGTAATCTTCAATTCTAATGGAATATTGCTTCATTGAAGACAGCTTTTTCTCTCCTTTGTTGTCATCCGTTCAGGTTGTGGTCCAACCACAACAGTAGATCCCACAAATTTCTTTCAGAAATCCTAAGACCGAGCTCTATCATGGATAACCCTACAATTGGAATCCGCTCCGCTTGATCGAGAAGCTGACTGAGGAGAAAACGATGCGTCGAGGGTTCTCCATCTTGCTCCAGCCCCGTTGCCTCCTCCTCTTTCTTGTCCTCTTGATCTTTGTAATTTTCGTTTTCTCCACCTCGAAAAGTGTACGTTTTCTTTAACCTATTTCCATATTCCATCTAATTTCGTGCTTTTGGATCTGATCTTTACTTATCAGCTTCAGCTCATGATCTGCCATTTTTATTTTTTACATTCTTTATGGTTGTTGAGGATTTTATGAGTGGGATGCTTCAGGTAATTTTCCCTTTATACCAGATTAATTACGATTGAATCAAAGTTCCCAGCTTCAAATTTCAGCCATTATCACTCAAATTACAGCAGACTAGCTTGTTTTTAATTCTCTTCAACGGTTAGGCTATTTGTTCGAAGCTCTCGTATATCCACATATACCTTCTTTTTCCATTTTGACGTTTCAACGACATGATTAGTAGTGATATAGCTATATTCATGATCTGGGTTGGGTATTCACCACTGAAGCTGCTCAGTCTCATGGCCTAATGCATAGGAAAATATCAATTGGTCGTTCTAGCAGGATATGTTTCCTTCTTGTCCTCGATTAGTCCATTTGTTTTCCATAATTTTACTTATCTGATATATGGTAGACATTAAATTAGTCAGTTTCTATTTCAGTGAATTTATGGAAATAGAATATTACACTCGGTTATTTGGTAAGACAGGACCTGATTTTCTCGTATCATTATTTATGAAGGTCTGTAGGGCCATCATGTTACTGGAAAAGAAACGTATATCCTCTCACATGCTGTAGTGATCAATTCTTAAGTCATCTCCCATAAACTAATGAAGATACTGGTTACGATTGAAAGTTTAATGCTTTCCTCGTTTATTGTTCTTCATTTTTGGTTGATTGATCATTTAGTACGAAGAATATTTCTTAAAAAAAATGTTTTCCTATTGTCAAATGTCAAATGCCTACAAACTTTTTGATTTACTCTTTCACTCAACTATAGGTTGAAGAAAAACCAGAAGAAGAACCTGAAATTACGCACAGAGTATATTTGGATGAACGGTTAGGTAGAGCTTCTATTCTGTGCTATCTGATTTTATTTAGTATACCTGAAAGCAGATCCTTCCACTTGTTGGATCGCTTTGTTTTATAACCTGGGAACTTTGTCACTTTTAGAATCTGATTTTAGGCAGCTCATTTAGGCTCGAAGGTTCATTGACTGCCAAATTTGTTACTTTGCTATTCTTTGCATCATAACTTATTACTTAACTTACTTTGCTGTTCTTTGCACCAACTTTGCTAGGAAGAGGAGAGGTCCGAGAGGATAGATCTCTCTTTATTTTTCTGTCTGGCTAAATTATACTGAGGAACCGAAACCGAATCGAATCCGAACCGAATTATTGGTTCTGGAACCGATTTGGTTACTCCAAATTAAAAAACCGGTATAGGTTTTAAAATTTTCAAACCGAAACCGACTGGTTCGGTTTACTTTGTACTAAAACCGATCCGAAACCGAATTTGTACACCCCTAGTCTAGAGTTCGTTAGCAACTCCAATTTCATTGGAATTTTCATATGGTACAGTGGACCTATTTTTTGTACGTACCATACTATAGTGTAGTGTTTTCTAATATTTGCCCTATTGTTTGTTTTATAACCCGTTTTCACAGATAGTTTAATGTATAGCATGCTCCCTATTTTTCTCATATATCTAAATGTTGAAAGTAAAACTCCACTCCCATTGAATTTAGTTGACTCACTCCAAAAGACTCCCCCCATTTTGGCTTTAGTTCAGAGGGTATCCAGTTGCTGACATTTATTTAGTATTTCCTTTCGAGAGTTTCTTATAAGATTGGTTCTTGTATTTGCACAGTTATTTTAGGTCTTAGTTTTGCTTCCACTAGATTTATGGACCTATGATTTTGCCAAGTTGTTTTTGGCCATGTACATTATTTTTATCCAAAATTGCATAACTTGGCAATGGTGCTGGGTTATTCTTGTAATCGTATAACATTGTGCGACGGTGCAGGGTTATTCTTCCAAGCAACCAAATGCGCAACATGTGTTGTAATGCTTCCAATTTCTTTTAAAAGGTAAGATTCTTTTAATTAAGGCAATAAATTCCTTTATATTATTATCATATTAATCATTCTTAAAATGCCTCTACCTCTGCCATTTAAGGTTGTTGATTAAAGGGAATGTTAGCCATATAACCATTATGCAAATTTGAGTCTTTCATAGCAGACAAGTGGGTCTCGGCAAAGTGGAATCTTGAAGGAGCGTTGGTGTTCTAATTCGAGATGTTCTGGTACACAACATCTTCCATTTTCTAAAGTGATTTTCGAACTTTTGATCTAGGAGTCTCTTGTTGTGAACTAGGTTGGACGATTTCGTTGGAGATTTGAGCACTTGAGATTTTTTATCATCGTCAAGAGGTATAACTCTAAGTGATTTGAGAGATCACGCCAAGTTATGGAGTTACCATATGATACTAAGGTAATTAGTCACAATTGGTAGAGTTGGAAGTTTGGAAAACATTGGAGGCTTCATAATTATTTTTAGTCAAACAAGTACAACTTTGCTTTTGAAAATTGGTTATTATAGGATGAGGAAAATGGTTTTTTGGGTAGGTATAAATAGTTGGATTTTTTAATGCCTTTGCTTGGATTGGACAGAACAATTCATTTGAGGTTAGTAGTAAGAAAATTTTAATCTCTTCCTTTGTTGATATACATTGAGAGTTGATAATGAGATGTTTCATAATTAGTGCATTATGGTGCCATAAGATTTTTGGGTACAAATGAACGGTGGACTTTTAGTTTTGCTTATGGTCTAGTAAGATGTAATCTTGAATTTTAATTAATGGAATGACTATAAAACCATATTTAATTGTTGTACGAAGAGTGAGACTCTTTATATAATACCTAAAATTTTTATTATGGTAAGTTAATTATAATTATGGATGATTTTTGGAATAATACGGTTTAGTAGGTGTTGAGAAGGAGTAGAATATATAAGGAAATTTTTAGAAGAAGCGGTTAATCAATTTAAGGACATTGATCAGTGGCTATCATCTTTGGCGTGCAGTGTTATTCTGATCAATCATTGAGTTGGGGTTGATCATGTGATCGATCGGATCCACTGGAATTTCCAAAAGTTGTATTTTTAAGCATTGTTTTGGTTGATCATGGGAAGAGATTTGATCGACCTAGAGTATCATTTGTCGCCTGGAATCACCTGTGACACGGTCTACAATGGGATAAAATGGATGATTCTACACCTCACCATGTGTCTTTCCTTTACAGATGGCAGTGTAGATGAAGAGTTAGGTGAAATATTTATGTGGAAAGCTTCTGGGGGAAGCTTTTTGGAGAGAAACTGAGAAGAGAAAAGAGAGAAAGAGAAGATGATGCACCAGCGGAAGGGGTAAAGAAATAACCTGCAAATTATGTTGTTGAAGTGTTGTTGCAAGTGGTTGAGCAAGTGTTGAACAAAGAAGAAAGTTGGAGAAACTAGGTGGGCTGCTCCTAGAGGAAACGGTCGACCGCGCAGTCTACCTCAAAATGACCAGACGCAAAAACAAGCCGACCTTATCCTTCTTTCCTAAATTTTCTGCAATTTCAATTATGGAAAGTGAACTTTGAACACATGTAACTTTTTCGTCCTAGATCTTTTTGAGCTGAAATTTAGACCACTTCTTCTTGAATGGATTAAAAAAATAACCCTTCAAGAATTTTGGAAATATCCTTCAAGAATTGCGAGATATGCTAAAAACAAGATAAGTGATCAGAAATAGAAAGTAGTACAGCTTGCACTTCCCTTTTGTTGACAATTTATTCTTGAACAATGATGCACAAATAGGTAAGTAGTTTTTGAAATCATAAAACCACTTAATTTCGTGATTATCCTTGTTGCCATAAATGTCTTGCCTAAGAATCAACTTAATATCTTCATGCAATAGCAAGGTTGTCCACAAGATGCAATAGATTTCCATAATCCAAAAATAGTAATTATTTTCAACCAAATCAACTTTTTCCATATTGCCATAAACATAACCAACTATTACTTTATTCCATCCAACTCTAAAAATCCAAGCAATTAAGTTGTCCAATGACACATACCTCTTTGTTGTAAACATAGCAATTTTCATCCGATTCCTTTTAATGCACAACAATCCATATTAATTTGCTTCTAGTGATGTGGAACTAGCTTGTCCATTCTTCCTATCCTTCCACCATCTTTAAATGCATAATAATTAGGAAGAAATTTAGGATATTTGTCATGTGCATGCCCCGGTAATTCCCATAGAGGATCCCTTGTACTTGCCATATCATAAATCAATATATTAGTAAAACTTCCATAAGAAAATTCAGTCCAAGTTTGGTTTACCTCGATGTCCCTTTCCTTAAAATCCATGGATGGCAAATTGTCATCAATCTTTCCATATTTGATTAAAGGACTACTCTTTCTTGTGTTTAAACTTCAGCCATAATTATTTCGATCTTTGTCAATGTGCCACCAAAATTTGTAAGAGATACCATGCATTAATAACTCCAAGCTAAGCCCTTTAATCATGATCAAAGGAACCATGTTACCACAAATTTCATCCTTAATAAATAAAGAGCAAACCTTGTCATTGTTCAAATTTGGCTATGCACAATTTGTTCCTCACAACAATCCTCTTGTGGTTCCTCTCAGATTGTTGTTATCAAAGAATCATCTTGGCTTTCTATAGGTTTGGATACTTGTTCCTTGAGACAATCTATTTTGCTTTCTAACTCCTCATCACGACTTTGTGTTGGTAAAATTGGGGTGCTCAATATTTTTGCTTCAAGTTGTTGTAAGAAGACACTAATTTTAGCAAATTGAGCATGTTGACTTTCAGAAGAATTTTCATACCTTGGGAGTGGTGGTGATGATGGAGCATACTTTCATCTCTTGATTATTAGAGCCATCTCGATTACATCTTCAATTGTGTCGTAAGGCTGGTGTTCAATCATGCTTCCAATGTAATTGTGAAGTCCTAGGGTAAATCTTGTTATTATTTTGTCTTCCGACTCTTGCAAATCACATTTTCTTTTAAGGGTTTTGAACTTGGCAACATATTCTTTGACGGTGGTGGAACCTTGCTTGAGGTGTTTCAATTGATTGTAGAGTTCTTGCTTGTAATGGCTTGGAACGAACTTCTCACTCATGAGTCTCTTTAATAGAATCCAAGTCTGAATCTTTTCACTTCCTTGTCTCCTCTTTGCACTAATGTTGCTCCACCATGTGCTTGCAAAAATGATTTTATGCATGGTTTTTAAAAGGAAACAAATATTTGAAAGGATAAATGTGAGTCTGTTAGTTGGTTCTCGATTGATGTCGAGACTAGTCGGCCAACGGTTTGGTGAGGCTATTTAAGCGTTGATGCGCATGGCTGCTAGTGCATCTTCGATTGATTTTGGGACCAATTGTTGTGCATTGGTATGTACAACCGCTAGCAAAGCTTTTGGTCGATGTTGGAGCTACTTATACCGGAGGTTGGGTCGCTGTGCATTGATTTGCACAGTAGCTAACAGGCGGTTTGATTAATGTCAATCCTTTATCACAGGACGTTATGCATTGATGTGTATAGTGGTTATCAGGTCCTTGATTGATGTCAAGGTAGATCGGCCAACGGTTGGTGAGGTCGTTTAAGTGTTGATTCGTATGGGCGCTAGTGCACTTCGATTGATGTCAGAGTCGATTGTTGTGCTTTAATGCATACAACCACTAGCAGAGCTTTTGGTCAATGCCGGAGCTACTTATACTAGTGGTGTCGGGTCGTGTGCATTTGTTGTGCACGGAAATAGAAAAACAAAGATAGAAAACTGCATACGGATTTATAAAAGTCGCATAGTATTTAATTTATATCGTTTACTAAGCCTTAGGTTCATAGTTTAAATCTTGTGATGTAGGTATGTGTGGTATCAAGGATAAGAGCAATTGACGGAGCATTTGTGCGTTGCTCATTTGGTGGCTAGCTAGGCTACAGGGTTAAAAGTTAAAAGAAGTGTAAATGGTTTAGTAAACGTTTAATTTGTAAAGTGTTCATTGTTTGAAGTTAAGTCAAGCTTTGTAAAGGTTTATTTATTGTCTTCTCAATTGTTTTGTTTTATTCATAAAAGTCTTCCGCTATGTTTTATGAAAGAAGTTTTCCAAATTGTAAAGATTTTTAAGAAAATTTTTTTATTTATCATCTTTAAAGGGTTTTATGAATGAAAAGTCTTCTGTTACGCAAAAGTTTTACAATTTCCAAAGAAAATGCTTTTTAAAAATTCCATGTTTTAATAAAGGAAAACAAGGTCATTACACTTTAGTTAGTGAGCGGGCAGGTTGCTGCTTCACAAGATATTTCTCCCATTCAATGTTTATCTGTGTTGTCATAGAGACTAGAGCGTTATGAGGATATTTTTGCTATTAACGTTGGCTATAAGTTAGTCGCCATGATCTAGTTTTATCAGTTGAGACTTTGTCTTGAATTTTTTCTTGAAGATATGCTAGAGTTACCACTCTATTGTGAGTTTGAATTATGTGCTGATTTTATCCTAGGGCTGATCTAGTTTCTATTTCTTCGTATGGGATGATTTAGCACAATTGATGAGCCATGATAAGTTGCAGAATAATTTGTAGTGTAGTGATTTTTACTTATAGTATGTCACTAAGAGAAATATCAGTTTTGATACTTGTTTGAAAACAAATGGTTTGTTTCTAATGCTTCATTAAGTGTTAAAAGTTCGATCAAGTGACTATCAAAATTAATTATCCATTGTTAAGAAATAATGGCTTGTTTGATCAATTAGGTAGATTGAGGTATTCTACCCTAAATGATTTCACATTGAACTATCATCAGTTGAAAATCCACTGAAGATGTTTGTATGGTTATCGTTTTTAGTTCATTATGGATGTTCGAGTTGACATTTTAACGTTTCGTTTGACTAGTTAGTACTATGAATATGGTGAAGTGAAACTTCAAATCTTATTAAGTTATTTTGTTAAAGTATTTCTTCATAATGGTTATAGTAATACTCATGATAAAGAACATCTAATAACATTGCTGCAAACTCTTAAAGATCATCAATTGTAAGCTAAGTGTAATTAGATGAAACGATTAAATGATAAGTCAAAATTTTCAGACATTGACTTTTGGAGTCAATATCTCATTGGTTTCGGCATAAATGGTGGCTAAAACTACTAACGAGCATTACTGAAGATCTAAAGTTTCTTCAGTTCGGATAATTGCACTGTCATTTCATTGCAAGTATTTCATCTATTTTTGATATCATTAAATAAGTCTATAAGAGAAACATGAAGTTAAATTGAAAAGGAAAAACTATTTGTTAGTTTTTGAGAGTGAAACTCAAATTGGCTATTGTGCTATTTTTGACAATACTATATGCATATTTACTATGTGTCGATTGTGTTGAAACATCAAAAGTTGGATTTGAATGCCTAATAATGTGGTATGACATATTTAATACCCATAAGTTCTGTTAGTTGATGGCGAATGAGCTAAACTCATGAACTCGAGTTAGTAAAACTTTTATTTTATTTTAAAATTCGGTGGAGTTAATTTTACAGTGAGAAGTTCAAAGTTTTTGCGTACCATAACAGTTCAGAGTATTTATTTACGAAGTGTGATTCAAGTCTCAGACAGAGGAGTTGACATCTTTAAAGGGTTATTTCTTTACTTGGTGTTAAAGAATTGAAATAAAATTTAAATTACTAACGGCTATGATATGTAATGCGAAGACTATGATCTATAGTTGTGGGTATAATTTAAGAAAAACATTTTTACTTTTCTGCAATGATTAAGGAAATGCATAAGCTTGTTGATGAACTTAAGGAATGATTTAAGCACAACGAGTGGTGGGTGCTTATGGACTTCTGTTGTTCAAGGGCACAGTGATAGTGTCTGGGGGCTTGAATTTGAAACAAGTGATTTTAGTTGAAAATCATAAGTTGAGATTTTATATTTTATTATGATAGTGCAAAAGTGTATAATGACGTCTATGTCAATATTGGTGAATTTGCTTGGAGCAAGATGTAATATGAATGTGTTTATATTTTGGACTTATCAACTATCTGTATTTAAACATTTAAAACTACTACATTTATATGTCCAAAGTGGAAATATGATAGAACTACTATGAACCTATTATCTGGATTACTAAAAAAATGTGTAGGGATTTATTGTTTTGGTAGGTTTTTAGATGTTTAATTAAGTATGCACGTTTCATCTCTTATATTTTTCTCTATCAAGTTAAGTTTGATTGACTCACAATTCGTGTGTGATAGTGACTTTTTGATCAATATTAGTATATCACCTTATGAGAACCTTTATAGGAGTCCATACAGTCTTCCTCTTTTTTGGTTGACCTTTGAAAGTATGTTAACCTCTTTGATTGTATTTAATACAAATGTGTATCAAATAATGGAACATGGAAATTGAGGGTGTTACAAAATGATTGTTGAGAGAGTACATATTTGATCAAAGATAAGTTAAGAACTATTTTTGTTGGCAAAAAGGTTATGCAGACCTCCTAGGGAGAGAGGTAGAATTCAAAGTCAATAACTTTACGTTTCTTAAAGACCAAGTCATGGAGATGAGTTGTTTTGGTGTAAAAGGGCAAGTGTATCTCATGTTGTATTGATCCCCTTTTTGCATTATAAAATGAGTTGGTTTAGTGGCTTAATGGTTAGACTTAAAGTATTAGCTGAGCTATAATCCTAGAGCATTCCACATTTATATGCTAAGAAAGTATATTTTAGACCTATCGTATGTTATCCCTTGAACTGATGTTCCTACCAAAGAAGATATTTCTTATGAGGAGGAGCCCAAGAGGATATTGGGTTATGAAATCAAAGTTTTGCGTCATTGTAAAAGTCCCTTGGTTAGAGTTCAATGAAAGAATCATAGTGTAAGAGAAGATACATGGGAGATGGAGTCAGAAATGGTGATGAAGTACCCTCACTAATTTAGTGGAACCTTTGCAGTTATACTAAAACGCCACTCTACCTTTGCCATTAAAGGAGGCTGATTAAAGGGAAGGTTAGCTTAACCATTCTGCAAATTTGACTCTTTCACAGCGGACAAGTGGCTTTCGGTAGAGTGAATTTTGAAGGAATGTTAGTGTTCTAATTCGAGACGTTTTGGTACGCAACATCTTCCCTTTTTTAAAGTGATTTCTAGAGGAGAAATTGAAGTTTTAACTAAACTTTTGATCTAAGAATCCCTTGCTATGAATTGGGTTGGACGAATCCGTTTCAGTTTTGAGCACTTGGGATTTTCGATCATCGTCAAGAGGTATAACTCGTCTCTTTTATTGTTCGATCGTAATTAAATTTTGAGTTTTGTTGGAGAATTTGGATAACAAATTTAAGATTAAAGACTTGATTTTTGGGCTTAAAGTAGTGCAATTTTGTACAAAAATAATGTTGTTGGTTTGACCTTGTATGTTGTGGATCATTTGGATCTTGATTTCATCAGTATTTTGGGGGATTCTAGCAAAAATATGTAGCCAATGTTGGAGAAGACGACGCTAGGTCGCGGCTCGACCAAGGCTTGGGTTGTGGCTCTAACTTTGTTGAGCTACGACCCAGGCCTAATTTTGGGCTGCAACCCAGTTGATTGGGCTAGGGCTCGACCCCATTTTGAGTCGTTTTGGACTTTAAACTCAAATGTTTTTGGGTCATTTCGAAGCCTGATTTGGAACCGTTTTGGGCTTTAGACTCAATCGTTCTTGATTCGTTATCTTTAATATAAAGTTTGAAACTTAAAATAAGATTTTTGATATTTATTGCATGGTAATATTATGGTTAGGTACCAAGAGTTAGATTTGGACTTGACATGTTTTTGGACTTTCTGGTTTTAGATTGGGCTTGGTTGTTGATAGGCCCACTTAAAGTAGAGGTTTATTTTTATGTCAAACATTGCATTGTTTTCAAAATATTATTTTGAGATATGATCTCATATGAAAGGTCATGTCCGTCTTTATGGCTCATCAGTTTCATGTTATATATATGTATTTTCACTAGACATGTTTTGAATCGAGCATGCATATTCATTGATCGTCTTGGTTGAATGAATTAAGTTTGACCAACCCTTGATGAGACTTGTTTTCATTGGAGGATGTGTTTGTTTGTTTTAACTAGAGTAATGAGACAACTGACTATGCCATGTCTTTGGGTGCAAAACCTTAAACCTGATCAGAGTCTTATTTTTGTAGTTTTATCGATTGTCGAGTATCACCGTTGTTATATATGCCTATGGCATGGTGTGGCTAGAATCCGTGAGTGATTTCATTTTCACTTGGCTTTTCATATGGTACCTATGAGTCTATTTTTTATATGTATCACATTATAGTGGGATGTTTTCTAATGTTTGCTGTATTATTTGTTTTATAACTAGTTTTTACACTGATATTTTCATAGATGACATGCTCCCTATTTTTCTCATAATTCTAAATGTTGAATGTAAAAATCTTTCCCTATTAAGTTTAGTCGACTCACCTCAAAACCAATCCCCCTTTCAGGCTTTAATTTATAGGATCCTTAGTTGCCGACACAAGAGTGAACTTGATAGGACTTTTATTTATTTAGTATTTCTTTTCGAGAGTTTATTGTAAGGTTAGATCTTGTATTTGCATAGTTATTTTGGATCTTAGTTTTTCTTCCACTAGATTTATGGACTTGTGATTTAGCGCAATTATTTTGTTGAGTACATATAATTGTTCAAGTATGTGCTCGTATGTTGTGAATAATTGAGGTCTTGTTCTTGTATGTTGTGAATAATTGAGGTCAATTTATGATGTCATGTCCTTTGAGAGATTTCCTTGTCCATGAGTGACCATGTTTTCAATGACAGTTTCCTAAGGAAAATAGTGTAACACTATTTTCTTATTTACTATAATTTTAGAAGATCCATTTTCTTGAGACCTTATTGATGGTTCTTTGAACCTAATTTGATACTAATTTAAAATCATGTTTGGAAAACCTTTTTTTAAAACATTAGATATAAAACTCAAAATCCTTACTTAAGTATAGACAACTCATCTTAAAATGACTACTATTTTTAGGTTTTAGACAGGGTGATACATAGTGAACAAAGTAGGATTGAGATCATGTTACTTTATCGAGTTCTTTTTCCTTTTGAGGTGTTTTTTACGTGAGCATTTGTCATATTTTTTAATTTTATTGAGATTTCTCTATATGTCTTATTATGGTGTGTTTTTATGTTATTGCACACACTCTTTATTCGAGCTTCTATTAGTATCGTATCTAGAATGTTACTATAACACTAATGTATACTAAGTCGATGTGGGCCTTGGTTTCTTTGAATATTTTTATTTTAGGTCACCTAATATGAGTTATTTATTTTATCTAGGGTTGGACGGTCGAATTTTCCCAATAGTCAGATCATTTCCTATTCCTATTATGTCACCATTTCAAGTAATGATACTATATGATCTCATACAACTAATGCTTGGTTTAAGAAGTTACTACTGTTACTCCTAGTTTTACTTTTCATCAAAGTCATCATGATTCAATGTTTCTATAAAGATTTAAGACTTTAGATGACACTTTCTTTTTACTAATATATTATTTCGATGATTTTTATGGTAATGATAAGATGACATCAAAATTAATGAAGTAATCCATTCTTTCAAATGTTAATTTTGTATGAATTCAAGAACACAACTAACATTCACAAGCATACATACCTTAAATATAGTAAAACAATCAATACTCGTCTTAAGATTAATGTTCAACGTACTTCTTTAGATAGAACCTCTTTACATATCCAACTTTACAACATAATATATTGGCATTTGGGTGTATCTCATTGTTATTCTTCCCCACATTGTATTTGTTGCACTTATTGTTAGTCAGCTTGTTTAAGCTTATACTTCTGTGTAAGGATCTGTTTACACTCATTCTAAGTAGAATGAGTTGGAGTTATTCATAATTTCACTATCTTCAAGATACATGCATAGTTTGATGTTAATTTTTCCAATGACTACACAAATAGCATTGCTTTGTATAGTTTGAGATGACTTCCTCATTTTTTTGTGTGGTAACTCATCTTTGTGAGATCTTGTCGGGGCTCATGACCAAGTTATGTTGTAATAGCTGATGGAGATTTTCAATGGAAGTGACCCACCCCATTGAACACTATTCAATTAAGGGTAGCTTCTTCCTCAATTCAGCTGAGTGTTGCCACTCCTCTTCAATGCACTCGGTTCCTTTTCGAATTTTTTTAAAGGACCAAACACTCCTTTTTTCTCTATACACCTCCATATTCCAGCGAGAAATGAGGATTCTATAGCGAGTGTGTTCAAAGGCTGAGAGAAGGAGAATTAGAGTGGCTATTAGTGAGTATTTCAGGTTGTCAAAATTCACCAGTTGGATTACCAAAGTTGGGAGTTGGATCTTCAGATGTTTCTGTGAGGTATAAACTTTAATTTTCATTTTTGATTTGATTGTATTGTGAGCTTTGGTCTGAGGATGAATTTGTTTATGTGGATTTTAAAGTTTGGAATAATAGATGGAAAAGTTTTAGTTTTTACATGAAAACTAATTTGGTTATATTCTAGAATATCTTGGTTGGGTTAAATTTAGAGTTTTTTTTTAGAAAAATGGAGAAATTTGGAGAAGATTGGAAGTTCTCCGATTGTTTGGTTTGTCTAGACTTGCAAGAAATCATCCGTGAAAGCAAAGGTATCCACTACAAAAGCACACGCGTCTGCGAGGATGGAGATTTATGTAGAAAGACATAGAAGCAAAAATTTTGTTACGCTCATGTCTATTGCGGAAGTGTAGGTTTCTATGGTGGGAGTGTAGGCTTCCGAAATAACAGGATAATGAGCGTATTAGCAAATGTAAGCAGAGGACACGTGTCAAGGAAAGTGAAGTTCCATAGGAGCGTTTGATGCTATGGGATCGAACAACAAGCAAACATCTATGGGTATATGCGGGGACACATATCCACACAGGGAAGGCTTCGCTCACGTGCGTGGAGACACGTGAATGGTACACCTCCGCGAGAGTGAAGGCTCTCACAGAAGACTACTCTAGGGTGGAAAACTCTGAAGTGAACGTTTGGACTTGAATCTGCGAACGTTCGAAAAAGTCTTAAAATTGTTGGATATTTTAAGGATAGTTTTGTGAGTTCCCTTTGTTGGTTCTTATCCCGATTATGGGTTTCAACGAGTTTTTAAAAAGATTTTGATAGGCAAATTAATTGGTATCTATATACAATTTTTTGCTGCACATGTTTTATTTTGAGCATGCACATCATTTATTGATCATTTTGGTTGAGTAAACCAAGTTTTATTGGCCCGTGAAGGGATCCTATTTTCTGTACGCACATTCAACCTTTGGAGGATGTGCTTGTTGTATTAACTAGAGTAATGAGACAGCTGACTGTGCCGTATCTCTGGGCACAAAACCCTAAACCTAATCAGGATATTATTTTGTGGCTTTAGCAATCGCTGAGTATCGTCTTTGTTATATATGTTATGACATTGTGTGTCCAAATCCCATGAGTGACTCAATTTTCATTGAGATTTTGTGAGGGCTATTTTACATATATACAACACTATAATGGGCGTTTCCCACATTTGCCTCATTAGTTGATTTTACTTAGTTTTAATTAGAAGTTTTATCCTTAGCATGTTTTCTTTTAGTTTTAATAAAATTCTAATTGTTGAATATAAAATTTTATCCCTATTGAGTTTAGTCAACTCACCTCAACGATATTCTTTTCAGTGTTAATTTGAAAGATCACCGATTGCTATCGCAGGATTGAGCTCGACACTTATTTGTATATTTCAGTATTTTTATTTTGAGAGTTTGTGAGGTTGGACTTGTTTGTTAAAACTATCTAATAATATTGGCATTAATTTTCTTTAAATTTGACACTTTATTTCAAACATATATTATCACTTTATCTTGATGTCGCTATAGAATCTTTGGTTTAGTTTAGGTTGTTGGGCCTTGACATATTGTATTTTATCTCAAACTTTTATTGTCCAAATAAATAATTTAAAAGTCAAAGGGTCGGCTAACATTGTTTGGTTTTGGGCGGGATCGCTCATCGTTCTATCTCAGGTCCCCTCCGAGTCGTGACATATGTGACCACAATCTCAAACTGGAAAATTGTGGTATTAGGGAACACTATACATATAACATTCCATCTCCACTCAAGAGCAAAATCATATGGACTACGATTCAAAGTGGATAATATTGTATTACTCAATGGAACTTAGAGTGTTATAGTTTGAGTGAGAAGTAACCTGCTCTTTAAAAAATTTGAGAGTGAAGTATCATAATATGATATTTATTAACCTAGAAGTATCATAATTTTGAAAGTGTTATATTGTTCGGATGCCAAACGGTATATGATAACTTGGACTTCAATTCTACAAAAGAAGACAGAAATACATGATAGATACAAATTTTCAGGAGGTAAGCTATTCCTTTAGGTAAAAGTTAGAAATTTTAAGCTTATAAGTATTTGTTTTATACACTAATTTTATGTGTTTTTCTTGCAACATAATTAATTCTCTTATCAGCTTCTTAGGGTTGTGTGTGTACTCCAGGTTATGCCATTAGTTATCCTTTTGCTTCTATCAATAAATAGTAGAATGATACCTTTCTCTGCCTGGCTAGTGCTAGAGTTTTGTCAAGCTCTTTCTCTATATCTTGCAACTCTTTTAGATTTAGTGACGCAAGATCTTCTCCCAGATATTGCCTACAAAATTAAAAATATAAGAAGAATAATATATGAACTATTGAAACATAACTTCTAAATAACCAGAAGTTTTGTTGAATCTGAAACCATTTTCTACAAAGAGTTGAAACTATACCTTTGTAAAAATTGAAGTGATTCATATTTTACTTTTAATCTTGAGACCTCTTGACACATTGCCTGCATTGATCGCTTTACACATTGTTAGTCACCATAAGAGTTGAAAAAGTGGACGAAGAAAAAATATGTTAATCTTGAAATTTCTAAATTTATATATTATAGGTTAGAATGCTATTCCTTGGTGCTACATTCTTGATAAAATGCTATTCCTTCGTACTATTTTCTTAATTTTACCATATCAAATAATAAAAGTTACTATCATCGGATGCATGAAAGGTCTCTTATAATCCAATCAAATCAAACACTAAACTAGAAAATGTAATCCAAAGCGGATTTGTACCAAAATAAAAATCATAAAACAAAAAGGTAAGAATCATGAAGAAGAGCAACTTTTCAAACCCTAACCTGTGTGTCATCGTCAGTAACATTGGTTCCTCGTAGAGTATAACAATAATGTCTGTACCTCTCAAGGATTGCGTTCATGCTGAAAGATTTGAGATCAATTTATAATATTTTAAGGTAAAAAATAATGATGCCAATAGTTTCCATGCTTGATAAATAGAAGTAATTATTCCATGAAGTAATCTTAATAGACTTGGGTTAAAATTAAAGTTACCAACAATATACTCCATTGACGAGAGAGTGAGAGAGGGAGACAGAGAACTCCATTAAAACTTAAAGACCTAGAAAGTTTCAGAATTATGAAGCAAAAAGTGACCAGTAGAAAGTTGTAAATTTTGCCAACATCTTAGTTTTTTATTTGACGTAAAGTATTTTTTAATAAAAAGTTAGTGACCAGGAGGTAGATGTCACTTAATTTTCTTTCTTACGACTATGCAATTGAAAACCTAGAAATCTATGGATTAAAACTCTGGGTTTGAAGTTTGAAAGGCAGCAATAACTCAATATTTCAAAAGGATTTCAAAATAATGGGGAAGTATTGACTAGCATTTGCAAACGTAACCATAAAAATATACCACAGAGAGAGAGAGAGAAGGGTAAGTGATTCTAACGAGCGGTCCTGTTGACTGATTTAGAGCCGAGGGAGTTATATTTTGTGTATTTGGAAAAAGAAGATAGATCTAGAAAACTAGGATTCACAGACTGAACATCTCTCTCCTACTCTCTCTTCCTTCCCTCTTTCTCTCTCTATACTGTAAGAGGCATTTATGCCGCATTCTCCAGTATTGTTGCAGTGAAAAGAAAAAAGAAAAAAGGGTAAAGAGGGGAGAGAGAATCGTAAAGAAAAATTTAAAAAAAGAACGGTAATCTTGAAAGCAGTCATGGCGACCGGACAAGAATGTTGACGGTTTTGGTAGAGTAAAATAAAGCTGGACAAGAAAATACTGCAAGCAGAAGTTATTCAGCTACAATTCAAACACAGCCTCCATTTTGATCCTATCTACGACATCTCTTTCTCTCTCAAGTTCTGTCAATATTTTAATGGAAAAAAGCCAATCTAGAGAGAGAGAGAGAGAGAGCATACTCAGCGCTGCCAAATTCAAAGAGTTTACCACGGCTGGAGAAGATGATTACGGCAACTTCAGCATCACAAAGTACAGAAAGCTCGTAAGCTTTCTTCAGCAACCCATTTCTTCTCTTTGAGAAGGTAACCTGCCGATTGATTTTGTTTTCTATCCTCTCCAACACCACTCTCCCTCTTCCCATTCTCTCTCTCTGTCTCTCCAAAATATTTCTTACCCACAAAAGGACTTCTCTGAAGTCTCTCGGTTACAACACGACAATACAATTCAGATACGTCATAATCTCTCTCTTTCTCTATCTAAAAAATAGAAACTTTATGACAACTCTCTCTCTCTCTCTCTCTCAAGTAGACGAATTTGATTTTCATTCTGTCTTTTGTCGTATATGCTTAGATTTGTAATATCAACCAATTCAGATAAAAAAGTATAATTTATTGGTGGAAAACATTTTTGGAGAAAAACATCTCCCCCGGACCCGGACATTGCAGAAGGGAAGAGTTTCCTTCTTCTATCCATCTCTTCCCCAACGGTTTTATAGATAACAAATTCCTCTTCCAAAGTGTGATCATGAACCACTTAGCCTTTCCTTTCCTTCCAGCCTCAATAACCTACTACTCTTCCTCTACACTTGATATTTTGGAACACAATTTAGTAACGAGAAATCGCCATCAGTAAGTTGACTTCCTTATCTCCGTGAAATCCCTAATTTTTGACTAAAAAATTGGAATTTTGATCCAAACTATACCCTCTCTATTGAAGTGGGGAAAAACAGAGTTAATTTTTGGCAAAATGCGGGTCAATCAAAGTTCTTCTGCGTTTGGAAAACTAGTGAACGTAGAGGTATAAAAACCTGAACTTTTCCCTTTATTTTGGTCTTATTATTTAGCATATTGAGTCAGATTGTTGAATTGAAAAGTTGTGTTTGTAATTTGAATGTTATGGCTGATTAACTGAACCAAATCTGACGATTAAATCGTACGGATTGTGTTGGCAAAGTAAGGACGACACAATCTTCGACCTGTTGAATCATCGACTTTAGTTCATTGCATGATTGGCCAAGACAGGGAGTCTTGACTAGAGTCGGGGCTGTCTGCGACACAGGGTCGCGATCATCCACAGCAGTGGGCAGAGGTGTCTGTGAGCTGCTCTGTGTTTGGGCAATACTCCGGACCCAAAAGGCTACTTTGTTCAGTGTGGGTTACCCTATTTTGGGCTACAGTCTGGCCATCCAGCTTGGGCTGCGGTCCAACGCTTTTTGGGCTACTACCAGACCTATTTTGGGTCTAGTTCAAGGATTTATACCAAATTAAAATTTTTAATTAATAATTAGGGCATTTTATTAATAAAAATTTAACCCAAAAATATGATTACTTTATTTTTAGTTAGGTACAAAGTTTAATTCATTTTAAATCCGTGGACTTTTGGACTTGGACCTTTTTGGATTATTAGGTTTTGGTCAGTGTACGTCCACTTCGAGGTAGAGATTTTTTTTATGCACTACATTTGCATAATTTTTATAAAATAATTATTTTGAGATATGTCTCATATAAAAATGACGTGTCCATTTCATGACAGTCAGATTTTTATATTATATTTTATTTTTGACTGTACACGTTTAAATTTAAGATTCATGTAAATAATTTTTGATCAACTCAATTGTGTGAATCAAGATCGATCAACCGGATTCGGAGTTTGTTTTATTTTCACACATTCGACTGTGCAAAATGTGTTTATTGTTGTTAACTAGAGTAATGAGATAGCTATATGTGCCGTGTCTCTAGGCGCAAAACTCTAAACCTGATCAGAGTATTTTATGTGGCTCTTGTGATCACCGAGCATCACTTTTATTCAATTATATGCATATGGTATAGTGTGGCCGGAGTTTGTGAGTGATTTCATTTTCACTGTGATTTTTTATTAGCATAATAAGGGCCTATTTTAATTACGTAACACATATTAGTGAGTTGTTTTAAACACGTGCCATTTTGTACATATTTTTGTAAAATAAATTTATAAAATGTGATTTTAATTCATGCATGCTTAAACAATATTTCTTTTAATAAAAATTATTAAATTCCTATTGAGTTTAGTGAACTACTCTAATGACACATTTCAGGATTCTATCAATCGGATATCTAATTGCTGAGTCCAGATTAGTCCCGACGAAGTTTATTTTATTTTTTCATATTTTAATAAATTTTCTTGAGATACCTTGTGAGGTAAACTTTATTATTAATAAATTGTAATTCCTATATTTAATTTCTACACAGTTATTTCATTTTGGATTATATTACTTTGCTATCTGATATCTTTTATTGGATCTGTTAAGCCCATATATGTTGGGCCCTGGTTTGTAATAATTATTTTAAGTCTTCTCCTACTAATTAATAAATTAAGTGAAATGGGTCAGGCGATTTGATTCTTTGGGTCGGGTGATTTGATTCTTTGGGTCTGGTCGTTCCCCGTTTTGTCTCGGGTCTCTTGTGGGTCGTGACAAGATTTATGTTCCCATGAAGCGTGGTTGATAGTATTAGAGAAATATTAATCTCTAAAGATGTGTACCAGCTGCTTCTATAGAATTTAGGTGCCACTGTGGGTGTTGATATCATGTACATTGTTAGAATAGAAGAGTATCTCAATAGAGTGAAAGAGTAATAAGATTCCAAAGATAATTACTACCTTTGTCATTTTTAATTAAATATTTTATGTTTGATATGTGAAGCATAGGAATGTAATGTCCCAAAACTCCCATGATTTTGTTATTAAATTTTACCCCAAAAAGCCTTATACTTTATGAAGATGAAAAGTAAGTTTATATAGTGCACCCTAAGACGATAGGGATAACTAAAAAAAAGGTGGACACGTTTGGATTCATATTTGTTTTAAACAAAGAGAGAACACTTAGTAGCGAACATTTCAAGGGCAACAATATAATTTTCTTTATGAATTAAGGATGACAATTTTATGTATATTTAATATTCCTCAAGGTAGTTTTCTGAGGAAAAATCTACTCCTTTTGGTAGCCATTAAAGGGCGTATTCTGGAATTTTTATTCCTTTTTTGTTTCTGAAAATTTTCTCCAGAGAAGAACAGAGTGTTAAGTGAGAAAGAAAGTGCCACGAATTGAAATTCAGGATTGACTTATCCGATAAGAAAAGTGTACCTTTCATGTTGGCAAATATATCATCTTAGAATTTAGAATTTTGATCAATGGAATTGATCAGGTTGACGATTTATCTATCAAGTCGAGTTATTGAAAATTTGAAATTTCTAAAGCTTGAGTTTCGGATGCTCCCAAAAGGTAAAATTGATTCTCTATATAGTGTTGTCCATAAATAGTGTTACTTTGTTAAAAATGTTGGTTTTTGATTTGAGTATATAAAATCTATGGTTTAAAGAGTAAGATTTATGTATGAAATTATTATGTGTTGTTAAAGTTGGAAACTTTTGGAAGAAACTTGGAGTCTTTCGAATACTTGGAAAATTTTGTGTAGAAGGTAAGCGCAGCGGAAGCGTACGCATCTACATTCGCGGGAATGAAGGTTTCTGTGAGGGTATGTAGATGACACATGTCTTGCTTCCGCAGTGGAACGAGAATGAAGGTTTCCGTGTGGGTATGCAAATGACACATGTCCGTGGAAGTAAAGGCTTTTGTAGTGGAACAGGAATGAAAGTTCCATGAGGGTATGTGGATGACATGTGTCCGCGAAAGCAAAGGCTTGCACAGAGGAGCAAGAGAAGGTTTCCGCGATAGTTTGCGAATGACACGTGTCTTGATTTTGCAGCAAATTGTACGCAGGAGTGAAAATTTTTGCAGAAGCATGCAAAATGTACATGTCTGTGGAAACAAAGGTTTTTCCAACAGATATGTGCGGATCTGTAGTGGAAATGCACACTTCTGCAGAAGTGTTCGTTTCCACAGAACATAGACCAAGGAAATGATGCTTGAAGAGTGGACGTCCAGACCTAAATCCGTGGTCTACCGAATTTTCAATAGTTTAGAGAAATCTAAATAAATTCTAAATTTAATATTTTTGGGGATTGTTCTGTGAGTTCCCCAAGTTGGTTCCCATCCCGGTTTTGGGTTCCAACGAATTTTTAAAAATGTTAGAAAAGTGTATTGATTGGTATGCGCATACTTTGGTAGGTCCATCGGATTAGCGAGAGATTTGGACCGATTGGATTATTATTTGATTTGACTTTGCTTGGCTATTGGTAGGTCAATTGAGGTAGAGATTTATTTTATATCCAACATTGCATTATTTTTCTGGAATTTATTTTGGGATGTGTTCTCATAGAAAAATGATATGACCGTTTTTCATATTATTATTATATTTTCAGTGGACATGTTTAAAATTGAGTATGTATATTTAATTTCCTTGATTAGCTTGATAGTGTGAATCAAATCTAATTGACCTATGTGATGGTCATTTTTTCCTTTGTGCATATTCAACCATTGAAGGATGTGTTATTTGTTATTGTGAACTAGAGTAATAGAACAATTGTATATGTCGTGTCCTTGAGTGGAAAATCCTAAACCTGATCAGGGTCGTTCGTGGCTATGGCGATTGCTGAGTATTGCTTTTATTATTACTGTCAATGTCATGGTATGCTCAGAGTCAATGAGTGACTCTATTTTCACTTAAATTTACAGTAGTGAGTTATTTTATGTTACGTACCATACTATAGTGGGATGCTGTGAAAACATACCCTACTGTCTTTTGTTCGATACTTTATAACTTGTTTTGACTAAGGACATTCATATTGATTTTCTTTCTTATATTATTAAATATAAGGTTATCATTACTGAGTTTAGTTGACTCACTCCAACAACATTTTTCTTTATGATTAAGTTTGGAGGGTTCACTCTTGTGGGAGCAAGAGTGAGCTTAGCAATTTATTTTCCCTTTTTAGTTATTGTTATTTTTTAGAGACTTTGTTGTGAGATTTAATATCTACTTTGGTTATTTTTCTTTGTAATTCCGACACATTTTCTCTTTTGGACTTATACTATCGTTTTATCTTTGATGTCACTATTGGATTATTGGTTTTTTCCTTTGTAATTTGGGCCCTTATTATTTCATTTAATTTAAGTTTTTCGCAGCTCTTAAATGTAAATAAGTTTGGAAAGGGGTCGAGCGACTTAGTTAGTTTTTAGCTTGATCATTTCCTATTCTGTCTTGGGTCACCTTTGGGGTGTGACATAGTATTAAGATAAAATTAGCATCTTCAAATTAGATTTTTTCCTTCAAATTAGATTTTTTCCTAGACAAAGAAAGAGAACAATTTGTATTAAGAGAATCTAATGTTTTCAAATTAGATTTTTATTTAAAAAATAAGAGAACAATTAGTATTAAGAGAAATTTCATTGTGACAACTAGTTTTGTAAGAGTAAGAATGAAGGCAGGCCTAATCTGTAATAACTGCCATCAGATAAGATTTTTTTTTTTTGAAGTTTCAAAACCCCTTTTTTCAAGGGGCAGTGGTGGCTAGTTTCAAGGGACACCTTCTTCTTTAAAATAGGGGGATAGTCGATACCTCATCTAGTTTTTTTACATCTCAGATCAAAAAGAAAGTGAGAAGGAATTTAAGAAGAGGAATTTACCAAGATCGCTGCAAATCGGTGATTAATCAACTACATCATTGAAGGTTAGTAAAATTTTGAAACCTCATCTTCTAATAATCTAGAAGCTCTGAATTTGTGAAATTGTTCTTCAAGCATCGGTGAAGTAGTGGTAAATGATAGATTTTGGTGATATTACCTTTAAGGAAAATCTAAACTTTTTGGTGGTATGAGAAAAATAGCCATTTTTCTTTAAAAATTTTATGTGTTGTTCTTGATATGGAAAAGTTTACCTCCAGAGAACCAAAAATCAATTTGTTGAGAAGAAATTGTGGTGCTGTGTTGCTGAAATTCTGAGTTTCGAAGGTATATAGAATCTAAAATTTCTCTTTGGATTGTTTAGTTGGTTTAGAGATTTGAATTGTAAAAATTGGATTTTTGGGTTTAGGGTTGTTGATTAATTGACGTAAAACATGTTATTTGGGTGTCATTTTGATAGGAAGATATTGAGAAAATTTAGCAAACCAAGTAGCCGGCGTCAGAGAAGATGACACCAAGCCGCAACCCTGGTTAGATAGAGCTCCTCTGATGTCGGGCCATGCTCAGCCAGGCAGGATCGCTGTAACATCCCGTAACCTTTTCCGTATAAATTTTTTTTTTTTAAACTTTTGCAAAACCATTGCATTATAAAACACTAGAGTAATAAACAGCGGAAGTCTTAATCTTATAAAACATACATCAGAAGTCTTTACAATTAAATACCATAAACCCATTGTTTAAATAAACATTTAAATAAATACATTAACTTAAAATATTTATTTGAAGTCATAAAATACTTAAAAGCTTTTAAAATATTTATTCCTTTCCGTAAGTCATAATCACAGGTCAATGTTGCCAACATCACAAACATCCTCACAGCAATACTCCATTACTTACGTCCATCAACAACTTTATCCATTCATGTGCTCTTTACCTACACCAATGGTACCTAACTATGAGCCTAACACTCAACACATGATATAAACGTAAAACATAAATTTCACATACAATTTCTATAACATAACACAAGGTTTTCAGTTTCGTTTCTCTTTTATTGTTCATGTCTTTCATCGTTATTTCATTTTTGCTTATATGCTGGGCGTATCAAACCAGACATACAAACATTCGTTTACTGTTTCTGTCTTTTATTGTTTATGTGCCTGGTGTAATAAACAGGACCAGGTAAACATCTGTGCTGGGCGTGATGAACCGGACCATAGTTGTTATATTTGGTTTCTGTGTTAGGCGTGACTAATCGGCCCATAGAAACAACTTAATTATGTATCTTACTGTTTTCATTTTGTTGTCTCATACTCTTTCAGTCTTTTACTATTTATGTGCTAGGCATGACAAACTGGATCACATAAACATCTGTGCCGAGTGTGACAAATCAGACTATAGTTGATATCTTTGGTTTTTGTGTCGGCATGACAAACCGACCCACAGAAACAACTATTTATGTTTATTAGGATTTCGAGTCTTAACATTGTTGTGCACATACAATCATATCTAACGTGTTCCTTAATTGTATTAAAAAAACTAAACTTAAATCTAATAAACATGCAAGCGAACAATATACATTTCCATTCAAAATCATAACTTATGCATTTAGTAAACAAACATCAAACAAAACCATAATTTCCCGTGATGTAGGTCCTTTTGGACAAAGTACATGCAATAGCACGTACTTGAAGTTCTTAGTTTTAATGGTTTAATACTTTAAGATTCTTCACAAAGAAACCTAATCATAATCAACATATTGCTATTAACAATTAATTTCCAATAAAATCCCCTAACATTAACTAACATGGTCATACTCCCATAATGGATAACTTTCTATTATGTCCAACTATCAAAGAACCTTACTTTCTAACAATCATTTTATCCACAACGACAACCCTTAACCCAATCATTATCTTCATCAAAATCCACATAATAAAATCCATTATTTTCACATTTAATAACCACCATATTCCAATAATCCAACTTATTCATACTAACTTAACAACCAAACATGCATAATATATTTCCCAAAGACTAATTATCTATTAACCATAAATAACCTAGCAATAACCCATTAAAATGATTACCAATTAATATTCCTTGACATGCTTATAAATAAACTCTATTATGAATTTCCTTTCTCGCAGACTATTATTCACACAATACCTCAATTATCCTTTCATACAAAATCTCATCCATAACATATTCATGAGAGAACCTTCATACCTTAAGTATTTGTTTATACCCCCTGCACCTTAACAACACCTTGAGCATTAACCAATAAAGCAACTTCTCTCTCACAAACCAATCAGAAATTATAGAAGCCAACAAGCAATATCGTTGCAGTCACAACATTATCATTTGCTCACTAAACCATGGTTTCGTACATATGGAAACCCTCACAATATTAGAGAACCATTATTCTCTCTCTTTCATAATATCAGAGAACCATTATTCTCTCTCTTACTCTGACACCAATTCGGCAGAGTAATCCCACTGTGTTTTCCTTCCCCAAACTCTGCTGCCCTTCACTCTTATTTATAAGTAATCAAAACTCTTCAACGTCCATCCATGAAGACAGAAGGCCATGGGACAATGTCTATAATGACTATTAAATCTTTCTACGTTTAGACATTCCCTATGACGTTCCTCTTGATTTCCAGACGTTCAAGACAATGGTTCGCATCATCTCCAGACATGTAACAACTATTCAGATTACACTACATAAATAGCGGATGATCACCATTAAGGCAATCGACCGCCACAAACAGTCGCAGCGTTTTTCTTCAGAATAAACCCATTTTCACACTGGTCGATGACGCCGGTCAATCTCCCTTCACCGATCGACCGCCCACATCGACCGTCGCCTCCAAGCAGCACATTTTGCATAAATCTCCAGATTACTTCCTTACGTGACACCTATCTGCATATACCTCCTCTATAATTATATACATTCCCCATAAATTTAATTATCCAAACCTCAACCCATAATAATCTTTCACCATTCTTCCTTCACATCGTTCTTCACTAAATCCAATATGTCCTTATATATATATATATATACTTTCAACCTTTTAATATCCAAATGTATCCAAATATATTTTCTCTTAATATTCCCACTGACCATCAAACCAATTGATATCAACTAATCTAACTCCAATTGACTTTAATTCTTCTCCTAAGCTAATTGTGAACATAATGAGGTATTATAATTCACTTATTCCTATTATGTTTCTCTTGACCAATACCCTTACTTGTCCAACACAATTCTTAATATCCCCAAAATTATCATTTAAGTTATATTTTTAGCTCAACGAAGATTCGGGATATTACAACCGCAGCCTTGGTTAGATAGAGCTCCTCTGATGTCAGGCTAGACTCAGTCAGGCAGGACCGCGACCCTGGTCAAACAGAGCTGTGACACAAACTAGTTGAGGACAGGACCCCATGGTCTTGGCTAGCTTAGGTCGTGGCTTGAACCGTATTTTGCGCCTGTTTTGGACTTTAAACCCAACCATTTTTGGGTTGTTTCAAGGCCCATTTGGCACCATTTTTGGCCTTAGACTTGATCATTCTCAATTCGTTTTCTTAAGCATAAAGTTTGAAAATTAAAGTGGAACCTTGTATACTGATTTTGTGAAAATTCCTTACTAGGTATTGAGTGATAGGTTTAGACTAGACATTCATTTAGACTTTGTTGATATTGATTATGCTTGGTTTTTGGTAGACCGTTTGAGGTAATGATTTCTTTTATGTCCAACATTACATTGTTTTCTAAAATCTATTTTGAGATGTGTTTTCATATAAAAGTGACATGACCATTTTGCTGGATCGTCAATTTTTCATATTATCTATTCATATTTTCATTGGACATGTTTAAATTAAGCACATACATTTAATTTCATTGATCAGTTTGATCGATCCATGTGGGGGTCAAGTTTTTCTTTACACAATTTGGCCGTTGGAGGTTGTGTTTGCTTGTTTTTATTAATTAGAGTAATGAGATAGCTGTATGGACCATATCTCTGGGCGCAAAATCCTATACATGATCAAGGTCATTCATGGCTGTTTCGATTGCATAGTATGTTTGGAGTCCATAAGTGAATCAATTTTTATTGAAATTTATAGTAGTGGGTTATTTTATGTTATGTATCACATTATAGTGGGATGTTTTGAGAACTTACTCATCTGTGTGTTATTCGATACTGCATAACCTGTTTTAACTTTACATGCTCACATATTCTTTTTATTATATTGTTGAATATAAAGTTCATCCCTATTGAGTTAGTCAACACACCGCATATGACTTCCCCTTGTTTCAAGATTTATTATGGAGGATTGACGTGAAATGGATTATGATGGGCGATAGTTGGCTTGGGAAAAATTGCCAAAGTTACGACCTTTTTATTTCACCAAAGAATTTCCTTTTGTTTAACAAAGATGGAACTCCACCAACAAATAATGATAGTTTGAGTACAATCTTACGATCAAATGCACTAATAGAAAATTAGCTAGAAGATTGCACGAGTTGACAAAGCTCAAGCAATACTTACAACACTTGAACTTTCAATTTTCAATCAAAAGGATTAGCAATAACCTAAGAGAAGCTAGCCACAACTTAAGGGGTTTTAATTCATAAAAAAAACTTCCATTACTTTTTGGTGGGGTATAAATAACAAAAAATAAAAGAAAAATAATTAAACTAGGATTAAGATCGGCTTATGCTAGTCCCTAACTGAATCCTATATCTATCTAATCTAAAATTTAAAATAACTTAAATTTAAAAAAATGATGTAGGAAAACTTTAAAATAACTTTAAAACTAACTAACTAGAAATTCAAATCAAATTGAACTTCACTCAAATTGGAATGAATTCAATTCACGACCTTAGGTGTTAAAATCTGCGGCAAATCATGGATCAATCCGTAACAATCCTATTCTTTTGTGGATTCTTCTTCAACTTGCCATGTAAGTAAATGTTTTAGCATCTCTTGATCCATTTCACTAGGCATGCTCTCTAGCTCATTTTATATATTTGAATTTGAAAAATAACAAGGCAAATAATAAGTTGAAAGCTTCTTTGATTAAGCTATTGTAAGAACTACTTGTGGCACATCATCCCCTCCGAGGTGGAAAAGAATTTGTCCCCAAATCTTGTAGTTTAACTGCACCTTTGCTTTCTTCATCACCAAAAATAAGGGAATAAATCTTGAACATTGAATGAATTGGAAATCCCATACTCTTTTGGTAAATCGAGTTTATATGTATTGTCATTGATCTTTGCTAAAATTTTGAATGGTCCTTCGGCTCTAGTGTTGAGTTTAGACTTTCTTTTCTTAGGAAATCTAACATTCCTTAGATGTAACCATACTAAATCTTCCTCTTTAAAAATCATTGGGGTTTTCCCTTTGTTGGCTTGTTTGGAATAAATTTCATTCTTTTTCTCAATAATCTTTTTCACTTTCATATGCATTGCCTTAACTTGTCCGGTGTTGTCTTGTCCCCCCTTGTTGTTCATTCCATCAACTGGTAAAGTAATAAGATCAATTGGAGTAGGGGGATTAATTCTATAAACAATCTCAAAAGGAGTTTGTTGAGTAGTACTATGAACACTTCGGTTATATGCAAATTCCACATAGGAGAGTTATAAGTCCCAATCAGTTAATCACTTACTAACAATGGTTCTTAATAATGCTCCAGTAGTTTGATTGACAACTCAGTTTGTCCATCCATTTGAGGATGAAAAGAAGTGCTAAATATAAGTTTGGTTCCCAAATTTCACCATAAAGTATTCCAAAAAGTGCTAAGAAATTTTGTATTCCAATCCGACATAATTGTTCGAGGAATTCCATGTATCCTTACTATTTCTTTGAAAAATAATTAGACAATTTTGTATGCATCATCCACTTTGGTACATGGAATAAAATGTGTCATCTTTTGAAAATCTATCCACCACAACCATGATGGAATCCTTCTTCCTTGTAGTGCGTGGTAATCCCAAAACAAAATCTATATTTAATTCAACCCAATAATGGTTTGGAATCGGTAAATGCATGTATAATCCATGTGGTTGTAGGTGGCTTTTAGCTTTTTTTTGCACACACTGCATCTTTCTATCACTTTATGCACATCTTTTATCATGTGAGGCCAAAAAAAAAAACTCATTTACA
Organism: Begonia loranthoides; assembly: GCA_022433065.1. Lineage (NCBI taxonomy): Eukaryota > Viridiplantae > Streptophyta > Magnoliopsida > Cucurbitales > Begoniaceae > Begonia > Begonia loranthoides. The sequence continues at coordinate 2,862,405 of CM039476.1, forward strand.
GCTTCATAAGTCTTTTTTCCCCATAATGATAAGCGAGACCTCCTCCATGAGTTTTTCTTACAAGAGACTCTCTAAGACGACAATGTGGTATGCAAAATTTTCCTTCTTTGAAAAGATATCCATCGATTATATGATAGCCACCTTCAGACTTTAGAGCACAATTTTGATAGAAATAGCTGAATTCTTTATCTTCTTCATAAATTTGCTTAATCCAATCAAAGCAAAAAATTCTTGTCTTTAATTTGGATAGTATAGCATACCTCCGAGATAATGCATCAGCCACAATATTTGAATTTCCATCATTGTATTTGATCACATGAGGATATTGTTCAAAAAATTGCAACCACTAGACACGTCTTTTATTAAGTTTGTGTTGACCCTTAATAAACTTGAGAGATTGATGATCGACATGAATAACAAATTCTCAAGGAAGAAAAAAATGTTGCCAAACCTTCAAGGCTCTTATTAGTGCATGGAACTCTTTGTCATATGTTTAGCCATATGTTTAATAGTGTTGAAACTTACTTGGCATGCATTGGTCCATACAAAGTCTTGACCTTTCTTAGTGCAATCAGTGATATGAGCCATAATAGTGTTAAATTCTTTGATAAATTTGCGGTAGAAAGATGCTAAGTAATGAAAGCTTCTTATTTCAGAAATACTCTTTGGAATTGGCCAATCCTTGATGGCTTGAATTTTGTCTCATCCACTTCAATGCCTTGGCTTGTCAATAAGAACCTAAGAAAATATACTTTCTCTTGCACAAAATAACATTTTTTTAGATTGCCATAAAGCTTTGCTTCTCGAAGCCTCTCAAATAAACATTGAAGATGTCCCAAGTGTGAGTGCAAATCGACAATATATACTAAAATATCTTCGAAATAGATCACTAAAAATTTTCCTAAGAAATCCTTCAAGACATGGTGCGTGAGTCTTATAAAGGTACTAGGGGCATTAGATAATCCGAATAGCATCACCATCCATTCATAATGTTCGTATTTGGTTTTAAAAGTTGTTTTCCACTTATTTCCCTCTTTCCTGCAAATTTGATGATAGCCACTTTTGAGATCGATTTTTGAAAACATAGTAGATCCACTTAGCTCATCAAGCATATCTTCAATTCGTGGTGAATAGAGAATCTATATTTGATAGTAATTTGATTGATGGTTCACACACATCCTCATTATTCCATCTTTCTTGGGAACTAATAATGTAGGCACCGCACAAGAACTAAGAGATTCTCGAATAAAACCCTTGTCAAGAAGATCCATGACTGTGTTCTGCAACCAGTAAATCCAGAGGCTGATAGGGAGGGTTTGTGAGAGGGTGAAGTTAGATGAACAATTTTTAGTTGTTGTCGGAGGTTTGAAAGGGTGTAGTTCTTAGGCGTCTTTGTAAGGTAATCTTTGTTTTCCAGTTTGAATTCTTTGTGATTTTTGGAATTGTCGTCGGGTTTGGAGAATGAATTTTTGTTTTAATATTGAAATTGAATTAGTTGTTTAAAGTTGTTGATTTTAGATTTATATCACATTATAATCGTAACTCAAGATCAAATGGATTGTTTGGAGTCGTTTTGTTGCCAAAAATCATGAAAATTTTGGTGGTTTTTGTGGCCAGCATCAGGGAAGACGACGCTGGGCAGCAACTCAGCTAAGCCAGGGCTGCGGGCCCGGCCTCCCTGCCAAGCCGAGCCAAGCCCTGACCTTTTTACCTTGACCTCTATTACAGGTTGAGCTGCGGCTCAGTCATGTGAGGCTACGACTCAGGCTCAGTTTTGGTCGTAGTCTGGTTTATTTAAATCATGGCTTATACCCTATTTTAGGGTCATTTTGAACGTTTAACTCAATTGTTTTAGGGATGATTCAAGGCCAATTTCAGAACAAGTTTGGGCCTTGGACTCGATTGTTACCGAGTTGTTTTCTTTAGTCTGATATTTGAAAATTAAATGGGATAGTTCGATCTTAATTTTGTAATATGATTATCTTTAGATTTCAAAATTTTGAAATTGGACTTGGCTTATTATTTAACGTTCCTGATTTAGATTGAGCCTTGATTGTTGGGTGTCCATTTTTATGATGTAATATGTACGATTTTCGCTGGGCATGTTTTATTTTGAGCATACACATCATTGATAATCATCTTGGTCTAGTGTACAAAATTTGATCAACCTGTGAGCACATTTGACCATTGAAGGATGTGTTGGTTGTGTTAACTAGAGTAATGAGGTAGTTGATTGTGTCGTGTCACTAAGCGCAAAACCCTAAACCTGATCAGAATATTATTTTTTCACTTTAGTGATCATCGAGTATTGCCTTTATGCCTATGACATTGTGTGCCCGGAGCCCGTGAGTGACTCTATTTTTAATAAGATTCTGTGGGGTCTGTTTTACGTATATACCACACTATAGTGGAATGTTTGCTACTGTTGTCTCACTGATTGATTTATACTTAGTGTTAATAACACGTTTTATTCATGGCATGCTCCCTCATTATTTTATAAAATTATAATTGTTGAATATAGAATCTTACCCCTATTGAGTTTAGTCGACTCACCACAATAACATCCCTTTAGTTATAAATTAAGAATATCACTGATTGCCATTGTAGGAATGAGCCGACACTTTCTTTATTATTTTAGTATTTTTATTTCAAATGTTTTGTGAAGTTGAACTCATTTATTAAAAATCTGCAATAATATTTGTGTTAATTTCCTGTAATTTTTGGCACTTTTATTTTGGTAATATATTATCACTTTATTTCAATGTCACTATTGGACTTTCAGTATACCCCAATTGACTGGGCCCTAACTTATTGTACTTTATCTAAGACTTCCCTTGCTCAAATGAATAATTTAAAAGTCAAAGGGTCAGGGGACACTGTTCAGTTTCGGGCTCGGTCGCTCTCCGTTTTGTCTCGGGTCCCTTTTAGGATGTGACAATCATGATCCTAGTAGTACAATATCATTGATTTTGAGCCTAAAATGCATGGTTTTGTTATCAAATGTTACCCAAAACGCTTGTAATAGGTTGTAGATAATTTTACTTATCAATTATTCAATACCGCCTAGCTTTAGTAATGCCCGATTGTACAATTTCCTTGATATGAGCTAGATTATCATAGTTACTTGATCTTAAGATGGTTCTTACCTTCACAGTGTGGGTTACTACAACCTTGTTGGTGAGGGTGGACTCTGCATGCTGGTTTTAATTATATATTTTTATTCAAACAAACAATGAAAAAAATTTGCATTAAGAGAAATTAATGCATTTATATTAGATTGAAGATCTCTAAAGATCTCATCTCACATAAAATTCTTCACTCAAATTTGTTAAAAATACAAAGAGTGAAACAAGTACAATGATTCAAATGAACATGGACATTATAAAATCAACATCAAAGGAATGAGTAAAAACAAACAAAAACTCACTGCAAAAGAAGCAGCCAAAAGCTTATCTTTGAAATTCAATCTTTATAGTATATTCCATAAATACCATTTAAAAATTTTGTGATTATGGTTTCATATGAATGTTTTGATTATGATGAAATATTATAGTAAGAAAGTGGTAGTAGATCTCACAATACATCTTTAATGGTTTATTTATTGTCTTCATAGTTAACAACTTACATATATTTATTTCATAAATGATGAACCCATTTCTATTTTGGTTTGACCTAAAAAGCAAGTGATATGATATAATTAAAGAATTAAATTATGAATATTTTTGAAAATATAGGTTATTAGAGTACAGTGATTTGAATTATATTTCTCGTAGGGCAGAAAACATATTAAATTATAATCTTTAGGAGTCTACGGTGATAACAAAGGATTAGACAAATAGTCTAAGCGGTGCAGACCTATTTAAGGATTTTTATTATCTAAATAAATATATTATGCTTGAATCGCAAAATTTGGTATGCATTTTAATTTTTATATAGTAAATTTTTCTCTGGCGCTTGTGAAACTTTATAAATTAAGATTTTTGGTGTAAAGTCTTGATTTCATTCTGAATATTTATTTTTGGTATTCGCTTACATATTACATTGATATTTTCACAGATTTGGATTCAGAGTGATTATATTTTTACTTTCAATGGACAAAAAACTCGCTTGTATTTAAATTTTTTTCCGTAAAAAATTTTGAATTAAAGTGTAAATAGTTTATCGTCTCTATCTTCTGAGAAATGGCATCTCTTCCCTCTTTTTTTTCTAGCCACTTTAATACCTCTTCATCTGCAACTTTTCCTTCCTCTATTCACATTCTTGTCTGCCAACTTGGGAACCCTCTAGCAGTAAAGCTTATCTGTAGCTTTCTCCAAACAACACGTCTTTTCTGTCTGTCCCCTCTCTCCCTATCACCACCTAATTCTCCTTCCTTCAGATCTTATTGCAGTCTTACGCATTATGAAATCTTAATACTATCTAAACCGGTGGAAAATTACAGCGGTTCGTGGGTGAAACTCATAAAAATTCAAAAAACAAAAATCAGACACGTATAAGATTTCCCAATAAGACTGAAAATCAAGTATAGATTATCATGAAAAAGAAAAATTTGCAGAGCAAAAATAAGCATCACACTGTAAGAGTTCACTAGGCTCTGCTTATTATGCTCTTCTCTTTAAACCCATTATTAACTGTCGTGTTCCCACTCTTTGATCTGTCTCCATCTTTGGAAGAATAAGCTTTACATATGGAGGGTGGGCCATACAGCAATAGAAAGAGGATTAGGGTTTTGTGGGGGTCGCGGGAGGAGTAAGTGAAGGAGCTTTCTTTTTGTATCACATGAAATGACAGAAGAACTACATGTCTATCAAGTACTAACTTCTCTTTATGATGATGGTAAAATGTCATCTACCTCGAAACCCTAGGGCAATTAATCCATGTGTTTTGCTACTTTGAATATAGCTACGTGTCGGAATATAATTGAATTACCTGGTTAGTTATCAAATATCAACCAATTGAATTTCGACACGCTTATGACGCTACGTCAGATTTTCTGTAGCTGATTCTCATAACCATAGATCCTTTTTGTGTATAGTTCCAACTTTTCTGTTAGTTTTTACCGTCTCTCTCTTACTTTCTCTCTCTACAGCTATGATCCTTTTAGGTTTTGCACATGTCATGGGTAACTCCTTTTATATCATTATTTTATTCCGTGAGTAAACTTTATAGAATGAATTTTTGATGTATCTTTTAAGATCTACAGGGATAACTTTTTCGTGCGATATTTAATTCTTCTAACGCTAAGTAATTTATCACAAATATATAAACAAACAATGCATAAATATAAAGAGTAAGAGTTAGAGAGTACAAATGATATTGTTCATACGGTTCCGCAACCCCGACCTACGTCCGCGCTTCAAGCTTCTCACTTGGAGATCCTTAAACGCCCAAACTCCCCGGTTAGGGATGATTGATTTCACGGATGTCAATCAAACCTTTATAGACTGTTCTCAGGGCATCATCATCTGGATTGATCTTCACAAGCGTCAATCTAGCCTTTGACTATTGCGGGGTGTCACATTTGATGTAGTGTTTAACAAAATGCAAAAATGTAAAATACAAGTTAGAGCAAAACTCTCAAATAAACAATCTCAAGTTTATGGATGAGAGAGTTAGGCATATGCATTCATTTGAATAAGGAGAAGTCTTGTATGAATTTTGTCAGAGCTTCGTTACACTTCTCTCGTCATTCGTTTGAGCTTCGGAGTGCCTTCTATAAATAGACTCACCTTTAATGGTCGACCATTTCCTTTTTGGTCGACCGCATCAGATCGTTGGGTTGTTACTGTTATGCTTTTGGTCATTCATTTTTCGGTGCAAGTTTGCAAACCAATCGACCATTTTTCCATTGGTCGACCGCTTCCTCATATCTCCAAACTTTTGGTTGATCAATGAATCGACTATTCGATCACCCGCTCGACTGCATCCTCAACCGCAGACTTAAGAAGCAATCTGTAATTTATTTTGCTCGACCATTTCAGAATCAGTCGACTGATTCTAAAGCAGTTGAAATCCTGAGTATTCTGCCATTTTTACAGTGGATCAACTGGTCGACCATTTCCTTTTGGTGCTGCATAATTTGGTTGACCTCTTCCATTGTTTAGTCGACCTTTTCCTTCGATTTCATTTTTCTTGAATTCACTAAGTTCCAATATCATCATATAAGCTACATGGACTTAGGAAAATATGTTAGAAAACATTAATACCCATATTAAAGATATTTCCAATAAACATTAATAACATATTTACATAATTCAATAACACCATAATAAACAACTTAATTACACAACTAAAACCGTCATCATCAAAACAAATAGCCTAATGTCAAATAGACCAACAATCTCCCCCTTTTTGATGATAACAATACATATTAAGTTGTTTATTTACCTATCCTAAGCATGTGCATAAAGAATTGCATAATATGATTTCTTCCCCTTAGTTTATGCAATCTCACCCTTTTTTATGATGACAAAACATATTAAGTTGTTTATTTACCTATCCTAAGCATATGCATATAGAATTGCATAATATGATTTCTTTCTTTAGTTTATGCAATCTCTCACTTATAATTTCATGCAAATCATGTTTTCTTAACAACTTATCTACATCTCTCCCCATTTTTGTCATAATAAAAAAGAAATCAATGGGGAGGTACTCCAAAAATAATAAAAAATGTCTTCCCCTTTGTCAAAGTTCAAAACATAGAAATATATCGTTGGGTAATCAATCAACCAAACAATTCAACATATCAATATTTCTAACAAATATCATTTCCCCCTTTAACATTTACTATACATAAATTAGGGATCCACAAGTCAATTCAAATAATCAAATAAATTTTTCTCCCTTTGTCAATATGCATAATCAAATCAATGTGGTCATCTAAAATATGAAAACAACATGAACTCAAGCAAATTAACTTTTCCCTTTGACATAACACATATAATAATTGGGGATCTCCAAAGAATCAAAACAAAACAATTCAACAATTTAATTCTCCCCCTTTGTCATTAAAAAAAATATAATAGATGGAGGTCTATGCATCAAACACAAACACTTCTATTTTCTCCCCCTATATCAATAAAAAATTTTAAATCAACGAGGAGTCAATTGCCATCAAAAACAAATTCCAACAATCCTTCAATGTATGCAATTTATGATACCACTTGTTGGATTAAACACAATTTAAACTCAAAAGATAAAAAATATCAATTGAGGTATTAACCAATTGAAGAAAAATAAAATCAATGATACCAAAAGAAATATGCAACCAACATAATCAATAATAAATGAGAGTATAAACTTTTAACCTATATGCATACTAATAATTTACTTTGAATCAGAAGTATAAATATTAAGCAATTTCATCAATCAATCATACATACTCTTAATTCATAATTGAAAAACACCTTAGTGCTTTTTTTAGGCACCCAAATCTTTTTGGGCCCTTTTAACTTTGGAACGGTTCTTTTTGAAACTCAAACCATTTTAGAAGTTTCTATTTTGTCATTCAATTTCATAGGGAAACTAAAATATTTATGTCTTATATAATTGCAACTATTACAAATAGTAGGACAAGCAAAGAATTTATTATAATTTTTCTTCTTTGCAAGGGTTGATAACCAATTTTGGCTTTATCAAAAGTAACCATTTGCTTTCATAGGAACATATTTAAAATTTTGCTCCCATTTGTGAAATCAAGCACAAAACAATTTAAATAATCATTTTTAACTTTCAATGTGCTAATTTCATTCTCAAGTGATTTGATAAAAATATTAAATTCATCATTCTTAATTCTCAAATCACTAAGTTCTTTTTCAAAAGATTGAACAATACATACATGCTTTTTCATCAATTCATCATTCTCCTTTTTCACCAATTTAAACTTATGTTTAAACACATTGTATTGATAAAAAAGTTCATTGAAAGTATCTAACAATTCATCATTATCATCAATATTATCATCAGAGTCACTAGATGAATTGTTTAACTAATTTTCTTTGGCCATGAAGCATACGTTAGACATTTCCTTATCTTTGGAGGATGTGTTTTCTTCACTATCACAATGATTTGTACCTACATGTGTGACCTTAAGAAATTTTCAAATATCATATGCATATACACATGTTTGCACGTTATCAAATTCATTCATACTCAAAGTACAACATAATATATTCATTGCCTTTGCATTTATACTCAAATTGTGCTTGTCAAGTTCATCATACTCACAAGCCAATTTAGGAATGATTATACCATTTTCAATAGCTAACCACAAATCAAAATCTATAGATTGAAGAAATATCTTCATCATAGACTTCTAATATAAATAATCATTTCCATCAAAATACGGAGGCCTAGAAATAGATTGACTTTCAATGTACATATTGTATATAAAATATCAAGAAATTTGTCAAATAGAATTATAAGAAGAAATTCAATCAATTTGAACAAATTGATGCAATATGCACAATATCACACAAAAATTTAATTAACTCCGCTTTGATTCCCTATATCTTCTAGCCTTGACATGTGAGATGAGACTGGATTTCACACTAGAATCTAATGCATTTTGTTTTAGGAAAAAAATAAAATAAAATAATTTTTGGAATATAAGTTTCCACGAAAAGTGCAAATAAATAAAATAAAATAAAATACTAAACAAAGATAAGAACGCGAAGGAGGAATTTATTGAGTCGACTATTCCATATGAGGTAGACCAAATGATGTCATTCATTTTTTCTAAAATAAATTACTGACTAAGAAACATAAATAGTAGTTATGGGTGGGTGTGAGTTGGCTGTCTCCCGAATAAGGTGGACCAAATAATGCCACTCTACCTTGGACTGTTTACCAATAAAATTGAATTTCTAAGCAAATGAAAGTGAAGATAAAATAACCGAAAATAAATATTAAATATGAAGAATGCATCATTACACGTCCATATCTATGTCTTCACACTTCATGAATAAACATATTTATAGTTATATTCTTTGCTGAGTAGTAGACTCATTTGTTGTGCCTTGTTATGTAGGTAACACTGATGAAATGAATATTGGACTACAGTTAATGGAGGGCTCTCATGGGAAAGCCAAAGCATAGTCGGAGGGAATTTAATCCTTTTTACCATGCTTTAAATTTTATATTTTCTATTGCAAATGATTTTATAAAGAAACACTAATTTAATTGACACGTTGCAAAATTTTTAAAATAAAATAATATTAAAAAGAAATGAATGATAACAAAAGAATTTTAATGCATCAAGGCGTCACATCAAAACTCTCGCCAATCCGTTGAACCTATCACAATATGCATTTACAAATCAATTCACTAATCAAATCTTTTAAAAATTTGTTGGAACCCATAATCGAGATAGAAATCAACTTGGGGAACTTACGAAATAATCTCCAAAATAATTTCCAACTTTTAAAGTTCCAATCCAAACGATCTCAGAGAAACCCGAATGACCATGGACTGGGTTCGGACGACCGCGGACTGGCTCCAGTCAACCGTGTCAGTCTTTCGATTCTATTTTGAACATCCGCTCTTTGAGCATCATCCACTATGCCATAAATCTGGTCGTCCGCAGACTAGGTTCGGTCAACGGCTGACTAGGTCCACTTGTCTGATCCTAATTCGAACGTCCATGACTCGAAAATCTTTTAGTTGGATGATTTTCCCTTTTTGATCATCCGCTGCAATGTAGGAGTGTCCAGATCCTTAAAAAAACTACAACTTTCACCCAAAAATCCAATGGAAACTAATCTGAACGATTAACAATATGTTGGGTCAAATCAACAATATTACTTCCTCCCTATATAATGACAATTTCCAGATAAAAAATCCAATTTTTTAAAACTCAATGGCATTATTTCCTCTATATAATGACATTCTAATTTTTCCAACAAAAAATCCAAAATTTCAATCAATGGCAATAAGAGAATCGAGTTTCTACCTCTTGTTGATGACCAACATCCTAAGTATTCGAACCCTAAATCAAAATAATCCAACTCGATTTTCAGAATGAAGTCCTAGATCAAAAAGTTTCATCAAAACTTTGATTTCCTCCTAAAACTTCAATAGAAGAGAAAATACATTGCTTATCGGAATCGTCTCTACTAGGAACCACAAACACATTGAAAAATTCTCTTTAATCATACTTTTCTCACTCGAGCACAAATTCTCCAAGTCTACAAGGAAAGGGGGCATTTAGTTGATAGAAATAGGGAGAGGAATATGGAAAATATCTCCTGTAATCACTGTTTTCTGCAAACATCATTAAAAGGCTTCTTAAAGATTAAAAGTAGAAGGAGAAAAATCATACTTTATTTTTATTACTATTTTTTTTTCAAGTATAAAAGGTTAAACAAGCAAGACTAAATATAAATTTCATGATATTGACAATTTAACAAATTTAGCTCATGACACAGTATAACACAAACAGAGTAAAATTCAAACATAAATCACATTATAACTAGATCACTATTTTATCATTTTTGTACTCTACATGTGTAATGTGTTGAAAATGAGTATAACCTGAGTGATGAAAGCTTATGTGCTTATGTTATTCACAAACCAAACAAATCCAACAAGTCAGTTTTCTCCAACCAAATTTGTAATATAAAGAATTTGTCAGTATTAAATACTACCCAAACAGTCTTTTCCTAATCACAGATACAGGTTATCAAACATAAATTAGACATGCTTACCCCAAGAGAGACAACATAAAGAACCAAACTAAAAAAAATTAAAATTTTTTTTAATCAGACAAGAAACAACCCAATATAAATCAATTCCAGCATAGTTCATGTCACACCCTAAAGAGGACCCGATGCAGAACGAGGAACGATCAGGCCCAGAAAGACCGAATCGTCCGATCCTCACTTGAATCCATAATTAACAGTGCTATACTTAAGCATTCACAGTACAGACCAAATCTAAAAATAAAGGTCTAGAAGTGACAATAATATAATGTAAATTAACAGAATCTAAAACTAAGAGGAAATAACATCAAGATTCAAACTAAGATACAAATCTTACCAAATATTCTAAGTCCCTTTATAAAAAGAAAGAATTTAATTACATGGGCAAAATCTTCAAATTTCTATTCCCGTGATGGCAATTGGGGATTATTTTGATAAATTCCTGAAAAGTAAAAATAATTAAGGGATGAGTTAAACAACTCAGTAGGGATTAAGTTTTATACTCAAAATTTTTATCATATGAATTATACGGGATTTCAATTATATATTTTAAACAGACCAATAAATGAAGAAATAATAACAGCAATAAATTGAATAATGGAATTTAAATAACGGCGATATTCATGCAATCGCAAACAGACAAACAAATAGTGATCAGGTTTAGTATTTTGCGCCTAGGGACACGGCACACACAACTATCCCATTACTCTAGTTAACAATAACATGTTTACGGTTTTGCGCCTAGGGACATGACACATACACCTGTCTCATTACTCTAGTTAACAATAACATTGCATAAATGTAAAATTAAACACAATGAACTGAACAGTGAATTCACATGTCTAAATTAAAATAATATTAGATATTTTATAATTTAATATATGTTAAATATAAAATAACCCCTACCTGGAATAGTAACATATTCTCGACAACAATCCATCCTTATATCCTTAAGCAGTAACGTCATCAATATAAAAGAATAGTAGTCTCTCCATATAATATCCTAAATTTTCGTTGAGCTGAAAGCATAACTTAAGTGATAATTTTGGGGTTATTGGAGCTAAATGGTCGACTAAGGTATTAGTAAAGTGAAACAGATTTGGATAATGTGAACTTCGATACCTGAATTATTTAGCTTATGGGAAGGATTGTGATTAATTGGAGAATTGGTTGATGATTTGGAGTTAGATAGGATGATATCAACTGGATTGACAGTCAATGGGATGGATAAGAGAAGATATACATGGATATAATAAGGATGAAGGTATAACATTTACAATATTTTAGGGCATATTGGATTTAATGAGGGATGATATGAAGAAGGAATGGTGAAACATTTGATATAAATTGAGGTTTGGATATTTGGAAAAGTGAATTATGGTTATATATATATATATATATATATATTTGGGGTATATACATATATAGGTGTCACGCTAAGGAAGTAATTTGGAGAATTAAACAAAAATAAGCGTTTGGAGTCGGCCGTCGATCAGGGTGGTTGATCGACCGGCGTGAAAATGGACAATTTTTGAAGGAAATGTGGCAGTTTGTTGTAATGGTCACTTTGGTGTGAGGAGAATGTCCACCTTGATCATCCGCCATTTATGATGGCCGTTTGAAGATGATAACCAGTGTCTGGAGATGAAGTGTTTCACTGTCTGAATGTTTGAACGTTGAGGGAGTTAATGGACATTGATGGACTACATCCCTTGGCCTTCTACCTTTAGTGGACGTTGAAGAGTCATCTATGGTTGCCTATAAATAGATACCATGGCAGCACAATTTTAAGGAGTTAGAAAACTAATGTTACCTTACGAAAATTATGAGTGAAACCGTGAGAGAGTTTTGTGAGACTGAAGGTTGAGAAACTGTGAGGAACTGAGTGAGTGGTTGACTGAGGTTCTGAGAAGTGAAACCAAGGAGGGTGTGAGGCTGTAAGGATTTCTGGAGAAAAAGGGAAGAGTTTTGGCTTCATTGTTCGCGTAGATATTTTAGGTAACAGACACTCTTTCAAGGTCTTGTGGGAATTTGAAGGTTTTGCTGAGTTGTCTGTTAGTTGTTGAGTTCTATTTTTTGATTACTGCAAGAGGTTAACGATGATTAGTTGGTTATTTATTCTGGTTAAGAAGTTTAGATCAAGGATTATATCACTTATTGTTCTTCAATTTAGGATATTGCATTATATACATGAATTAACTGCTTTACTTGGGTTATTGCATGAGGAAGTTATCTTAGATAAATGGATTTTGATTATGATGACAACATGTTATTTATTGGAGAAGGTAATTATCAGATTAATGGTTGTCATTGTTGGACATATTGTTAAGCTATACCTTGTTGGAGTAAATTATTAAGTTGAATTAAAGAGATATGTTAGGCAATGAACTTCTAGTAATTGGGGATTGTTTAGTGGGGGAATATTAAGTAAATGTTATAACCGTTTTGTCTGTTGTAGGATAGTATTTGTCAAGGGTTGCTCACTGCTCGTAATTTGAAGCTAGAGAACTCTTGTTGGGAAATAATTATTGATGCTTATTTAATTATTAATAGGTATTGAAGAGAAGAAACTTTAAGAGTTAACCCATTAAAGCTAAGGATTTCAAGTACGTGGTACTGCATGTGGTTTTTTCGAAAGGGCCTACATCACGAGAATTAGGGGGTGTTTACTGTTTGTTTAATTGATTGTTATAAATTGTATGTCTATTAGATTTAAGTTCAGTTCCTTAGTTAGAATAGATCACGTTTTAAGGATACGATTAAGGAACACGTTAGATAGGATTGTATGTGCAGGACAACGTTAAGACTTGGAATCCTAAAATACAAGAAAATGGAATGCACGTAAACAACTGTGGTCCGGTTGGTTACGCTTGACACAGAAATCAAAGTATACGAAAATGAAATGAATGCAAATAGTTGTTTTAGTGGACTGGTTAGTTATGCCTGGCACAGAAACCAAAGATAAGTAAACAGCTGTGGACCGGTTGGTTACGCTCGGCACAGAAATCAAAGATAAGCAAACAGCTGTGGACCGGTTGGATATGCCCAGCACAGAAATCAAGATAAATAAACGGATGTTTGTGTGGTCAGGTTGGATACGCCGGGCTCATAAATGGAATATATAAACAGTAAAAGACATGAATAGTAATAGATGTTTGTGTGGTCCGGTTGGATACGCCCGACACATAAACAGTAAAAGACAGAAACAGTAAATGGAAGTTTATGCAATCCGGTTGGATACGCTCGACACATAAACAGATTAAATAATAGTAAAAGACATGAACAATAACGGAGAAACAAAATAGAAAACTATATACGATATTATAGAAATTGTATGTGTTTTACGTTTTTACCGTATACTGAGTTTTAGGCTCATAGTTAGGTCCCGTTGATGTAGGTAAGGTGCCGATGATTGGATAAAGCTGTTAATGGACGTAGCTGATGGAGTATTGCTTTGTGGGCGTTTGTGCTGTTGGCGACATTGACCTTGAGTTATGACTCACAGAAATAAAATAAATATGTTTAAATTGTTTTAAGTGTTTTGAGTGTTGTTAGCTTTAAATGGAATTTAAATAAAAGTTTTAACGATACTTGTTAAAATAGTTTTTAAAACTATTAGTTTATGGTATTAAATTGTAAAAGACTTCCGATATATGTTTACTCTGTGTTTTATACGATTAAGATTTCCGCTGTTTATTATTCTGGTGTTCTATCACGCAATGGTTTTAAAGAAAAAAAAAATTTATACGGAAAAAGTTATGGAATGTTACACTACAATATCAAAGAATAGTGGCTTAATGTTATTTGAACTAAATAAGGATTCAAATTTTCAACATTAATCTAAGTTCAACAAATCCTACTTCTCTTTTAACAATCCCAACCATAGCTATGGAAACATTAAAACTAATAAACAGTTTCATAGTATTCAAACCATACATTAATTGTTATTGTAAAGTCTAAAACAATCCTCTTCAAATTCAACAGATTGATGACAAACTTCTGTACCACAACATCAAATAAAAATAGGTGATCTGTAGAAGATCATTACAACAGAATTATATAGCCGTCGAACACTAGCCAAACAACATTATAGAGTCTGAATAATCCTCAAACATGTAAAATTCTTATGCTTCTATCATGAAGACAATAACTTTTTTGACAAATAAAACAGAGTTCAAATTCATCACTTATAAACAACTATACAATGGCAGTTAACATAAACCCAAATTATAATCCTTCTACATTTCCAAACAAAATTTCTAACTTGTTTGATCACTATACAGATTACTTAGTTTTATCCCATTAAATTCTAATGAAGAACAACTTGATATGTACATAATAGCAAGCAAATTCCAACATGAGCCAAACAGTTTAGAACATGAAGAAAATTTTCTGAAAAGATATTTGATTTCCAAACCTTACATGAAATCTACTTTCCTAGCAAACGGCCTCGTCTGACACAACTCTCCTCGTCAATACCTAAATCAGACCCAAAAAGTAAACAATCCATCCATAACTCAGTATTACGAGGAGATTAGAAATGAACAGGGGATTCGAAGCTTACCTCGGTGATGAATGGCTTTCCAATTCGCTGGAGAACCAATCTTCCGTCAACGATTTACAAATTTCTAAAATTTTGAAAACTTATTTCTTATATGAAAAATGCACCTCACCGCCAAATATCTTTGTGGGCGTTGACCGTCCACAATGGTGAGCAACACAATAACCTCAAATAATTTATTTTACACCAGTTAATCACACCTACAGAAAGGGGAAGAACTGGGTATTTCAGGAGTTGGAATTTACCTCGGCAACGAATGAGGTTGACAATCAGTTGGAGGGACTACCCCACGCATGTTGTCGGATCGCTGGAAGATCCGAAGATGAGAGAAAGCCAAAGATCGATGGAGGAGAGGAGAGGGAAGTGGGGAGTTCAATCTCCCCCACTTCTCTAAAACTGTTTCCGCAACAACCCCCGAAGGGGATTGTTTATTTATTAATGTTTTTAATGGGCCAAATGGGGCCGGATATATCATTCTTAACCACTTAAAGAATTTTGTTCTTGAAATTTAGAACAACTTCAATCATACCATTGAATAAGTGAGAATATTTTGTCATCATTTCCAATTCAATTTCCTATGTGACTACCCTTTCATTATAGTTCTTCCACTGTACTCGAACCAATAGTGTCTCACGACGACGAAGAATTCATATTTCATGACCTATTATTTTATGTGTTCTACCTTATAAGAAACATCCTCCTTAATAGATACCTCGATCCAAGAGCTCACAAGTGATGGATCAGATACATACATTCACCAACGTGAGGACATTATGAACATAGTTTAACCATGGTGGTAAGTTCTTTTAATAAATCATTGCATCAACACGTTTAATAATTCAAAGGGTCTAAATATACATTTGAAAATTTACTTATCTAGCACACCATAATGAATGATATCGTAACATGTCGAACTTCCAAAATTACAAATTTCGTCTCCTTAAAACTCTTTTGACAACTCAGAACCATTTAAGAATCATTTCATAATCACCTAAACTTTTTCAATCGTTATATTAACCAAAACTAAGCTAAGGTTTATTTGTACCTCACCCTCAGGTCAAAATAGTAGTAGTTTGCATTGTCTTCCATAAAGAGTCATAGGTTTACATTCCAATAACAGCTGAAGGTTTTTATCATATTCGAGATTAGATAGCTCATCCTACCACATCATAAGCCCAAAAATAAAGTTATCTTTTTATTGGGAACTACATACCGCTCAAGCTTAACTCAATGCTCAAAGATCTCTGGAGAGCTAAACTTAATCACAATATTCAGATCTTAATCAGACACTGAAAGAACACATAAGATCAAACAATAACTTTTATATTTATTCAACCCAACTAAAACACATAATAGTCTTTCTTTACTAAAATTGTAAGAACTAAGCAGCATGATCAATCGTTTTGTGACAACTCAACATCACCATACATCTAAAATATTCTCAATGGTTGGATTATAAAACTAATAGTTGTCATACCTTGTTCTGCACACCATAAGGGATAAAGGCGTGATAACCAAGTAGGTTTCAAGTGTTTAATTCCCAATTTGTTAATAAATCACAAGCTAACCACACTTAACTCCAATGTAGCCCACTTACACTCATGGCTTTATGCTTCAAACATTTGATATTTTTTGTACAAATAATAAAATTTGGTTTAAAAAAAACATTTACTAATTCTTTTGTTTGAAATTTAAATTACCAAACTCTATGAATAAACTAATGAAAAGTCATAATCTTATCACCAATAACTTCCCCATAGTTATATTGTTGATCTTACTTTAGCTTGTCAAATCTCTCTTTAAGCTCTTCATTAATACTACAATTCTCAAATACATTGTAGAAATTAAAAAGTTGTTACGAAGTTATTTACCTCAATTATCGGATCAACACCAACAGCCAAACATTCCTTATAATCCTTTAATAGCAGACATGGAATTAAAGGTTTGAGGTTAATGACATAAAATTCTAATCACAAAAATGACTTAGTGTAATTGTACTAGAGAACAAGTTCACAACTCTTAACATTCTCTACTTATCAGTATATTATGATATTTACTTTAATTTTTTCAAACTCTTAGAATCCAATAGAATATCAAACTTCATGCCATAAAGTAACTCTGTTAAGCTTCAAAAGTAAAAGAAATAATTTTTGCTACTTAACTCATGAGTTTGGCTCATCCAACTTGACCAACAGAGCTTACAAGAATAGATTTCATCTCTCCACAACAACAAGTATCTAAATCCAACTCTTGATGCATCAATATAATCATCACAAAGTGAACATGAACTTTTTACTGCCCATAGTAGTGTAGTAGCCACCTTGAATTTCAACTCCTCATAAATCAACCAACAACTTTCCTTTTCAATCAAACTTAACGTTTCTTTTCATGAGGTCACTCAATGATATTAATAATAGTCGAAATCCTTGCAATTAAACGGCATTGCAATAATCCAAGTTTAGGAAAATCTAACTTTCCGTGATACACTTTAGTGGTCCCAATACTATCATAATTGCAATTCAGTTAGAGGTCAATGAGATACTAACTCATAATCATAATGCTTGAAAATTTCAACTCATCATCCAATAGTTGTAACCAAACATATCTAGCTTACAACTGATGCTCTCTAAAAGTTTACAACAAGTTCCTAAACGTTCCATAAGCTCATCACGAATATCTCAATAACCAATCACTAAGGGAATATTTAACCAAAATAGTTCACAAGGATCAAAAAATTTACTTCCCTATAATTATAACCTTAACATGTTGAACCAACATCAAAATCTCACACCCGAATAATCCATAATGAACTCAAAAGGTTGATCACACCTACATCTCATTAGCAATTTACTGATAATAGTCTAACTTGAAATCATTTATGACAAAACATATTTTGATCGATTCAACTGCTCAATAAGTGCATTCCTTCATTTTTATAGATTCTTAATATTGATCGTCACTTGATAGAGCTTCAAACACAAAATGAACAAAAATGGAAACAATCACTCTGTTTCCAAATAATCATTAAAACTGACATCTCTCTTATGATAAACTAAACACGTGAAAATCATTCCACAATAAATCAATCGGATGCGATCAAGTTCATTGACCTCGCCTAAACCATCATGTACGAATCAGACAATTATATAATATGTCAACTTCACAACCCAAGGTTATATCCCAAAATTTAAAGTTTACTTCAATCCAGATTATGATCCATCTTTATATCATATCGCACTGAATATTATCTCATTTTTATCAACCATACACCTTTATCCAGTAATTAATTCTCAAAAATTTGCAATCATTATCTCAATATGAATCATAGCAAAACAACTCAGGTGCTCTACGAACATAATAATGGTTTTTAAATTCTTCACTATAAATGAAGCGTTTCAATATAAACTTCAACTGGATAAATTTTTGCAGCAGTCGTTTCTCAAGAAATACCCACTTGAATGACTCCAGACCTCAAACCAAATATTTTCAACAACTTATGCTAAATTTGACACTAATGTCGAAACTCTCCATATAAAATTTATTAAAAACATCCTTTTGTAGTTTTCAAACCAAAAGCTACACCGCATGGTTCCATTTTTTTTACTAACTAATTTCAAATAGGTTTTTTTTACTAACAAATTTCAAATAGGATAGAGCAAATATTGAATTTTTAAAGGAAACTGAGACTTTGGATTTCCATCTAAGATAAGTTGTTAAATTCCAACTTCACAGGCCTACACTTATAACCTAGAAGAGTTCACAGACTCATATGTTCCGAAAAGTTGTTTCTCATCATTTACAAAGCATACTCCTCATCATATATAATTAAATCCCTTCAACTCAAAATTATTATTGTCTATTTAGAGAAATACTTTCATCCACCAACGGATAACCTTGAGATGTCTTTCTAGTAGTATCTTAATGCAAATCGATTTTTGTACTTTGTCTTAAGTACAATACTAGCATTTATCTTATAACACTACAATATCTATTTTATTAATGTCACTTCTCCAGGATGTCAACCATGCTCTGATACCAAAAATTCTGTCACATCGCAAAGGGGACCCGAGACAGAACGGGGAACGATCCGACACTCACTTGAATCCATAATTAGCAGCGATATACTTAAACATTAGCAGTACAGACCAAACCCAAAAATAAAGGTCCAGAAGTGACAATAATATAATGTAAATTAACAAAATCTAAAACTAGGTGGAAATAACATCAAGATTAAAACTAGAATACAAATCTTACCAGATATTCTAAGTCCCTTTATAAAAAGAAAGAATTTAATTACACGAGAAAAATCTCCAAATTTCTATTCCCGTAATGGCAATTGGGGATTATTTTGATAAATTCCTTAAAAGTAAAAATAATTAAGGGATGAATCAAATAACTCAGTAGGGATTAAATTTTATACTCAACATTTTTATCATATGAATTATATGGGCATTTCAATTATATATTTTAAACAGATCAATATGTGAAGAAATAATAACAACAATAAATTGAATAATGGAATTTAAATAACGGCGATATTAAGGCCATCGTAAACAACCAAATAGACCGTGATCAGGTTTAGGGTTTTGCGCCTAGGGACACAGCACATACAATTGTCCCATTACTCTAGTTAACAATAAGAGGTTTAGGGTTTAGCGCCTAGGGACACGACACATACAGCTGTTTCATTACTCTAGTTAACAATAACAGTGCATAAATGTTAAATTAAATACAACGAACTGAATAGTGAATCAACATGTCTAAATTAAAATAATATTAGAACTTTTATAATTTAATGTACGTTAAAAATAAAATAACCGCTACTTGGAATAGTAACATATTCTCAACAGCAACCCATCCTTGTATCCATAAACAGTAACCTCATCAATATAAAAGAATAGTAGTCTCTACAATATCAAAGAACAGTGGCTCAATGTTATCTGAATTAAATAAGGATTCAAACTTTCAACATTAATCTAAGTTCAACCAATCCTACTTCTCTTTAAACAATCCCTACTGTAGCTATGGAAACCTTAAAACTAATAAATAGTTTCATAGTATTCAAACCATACATTAATTGTTACTGTAAAGTCTAAAAGAATTCTCTCCAAATTCAATAGATTGATGACCAACTTCTGTACCACAACATCAAATAAAAATAGGAGATCCGTAGAAGACCATCATAATAGAATTATTCAACCGCCGAACACTAGCCAAACACCACTACAGAGTATGAATAATCCTCAAACAGCTAAAATTCTCATGCTTCTATCATGAAGACAATAACTCTTTTGACAAATAAAACGGAGTTCAAATTCATCACTTATAAACAACTATACAGTGAAAGTTAACATAAACCCAAGCTATATTCCTTCTACATTTCCAAACAAAATTTCTAACTTGTCGGAACACTATATAGATTCCTCAGTTTTATCCCATCAAATTCTAATGAAGAACAACTTGATATGTACATAACAGCAAGCAAATTCCAACCCGAGCCAAATAGTTCAGAGCATAAAGAAACTTTTTGGAAAAGATCTTTGATTTCCAAACCTTACCTGAAAAAATCTACTTTCCTGGCAAACTGCCTCGTATGATAAAACTCTCCTTGTTGATATCTATATCCGACCCAAAAAGTAAACAATTTGTCGATAACTCAGTATTACATGGGGATTAGAAACGAGCAGGGGATTCGAAGCTTACCTTGGCGATGAATGGATTACCAATCCGCTAGAGAATCAATCTTCCACCAACAATTTATAGATTTCTCAAAATTTTGAAAACTTATTTCTTATCGGAAAAATGCACCTCACCACCAAATATCCTTGCCGGCATCACCCGTCCACAACAGTGAGCAACACAGCAACCTCAAATAATTTATTTTACACCAGTTATTCTTAACCTACAAAAATGGGAAGAACCTGGTATTTCAGGAGTTGGAATTTACCTCTGCAACAAACGAGGTTGACAATCGGTCGGAGGGACTACCCCATGCACGCTGTCGGATCACCAGAAGATCTGAAGACGAGAGAAAGCTGAAGATCGATGGAGGAGAGGAGAGGGAAGTGGGGAGTTCAATCTTCCCCACTTCTCTGAAACTGTTTCCGTAACAACCCCCAAAGGGGGTTGTTTATTTATTACATTTTTTAATGGGCCAAATTCGGATATAACCGTTCAAATACCCCCAAACTTAAAATAGACATTGTCTTCAATGTTTAGTCACAAGATAAAAGAACAGATAAAATGAAGTTCCTGACTATGCAACTTTTCAAATATTGTCAACGCTTTTACCTGTTTCTCGATTTTTTGAAAAAAATTTTTGTTTTGTTTTTTTTTTTTTTTTACACTAACACTTGATGCTTACTTGTGTTGAGGGATTTTATCTAAAATCTCGAACCTAAAAATTTTTCTTGAATGCTATGATGATTCTAAATTCAACTTACCCCCAAACTTAGTTTGCAAAAAAAGTCAAAACAAAAAAATTAAAAAAACCAATCTATGAAAACAAAAATAAATAAAAAATTAAAGGGGAAGAAATTGGATTGCCTCCCAATAAGCGCTTAGTTTAATGTCATCAGCTTGTCTCATTTTACCCTTCCCTTGTCAGGTCGTGAGAGCCTGTCTACCAGATGGTCAGATGTCAACTAGCAGCCACCCTCCCTGCGACGGATCCTCCAATGTCCCAGCTCAATGTATGAGTTGATATATATATATAACTGTAAGTAAAGAACAGTTTGGGTGGATCTCATTCTAATATAATGAGTTAGATGCATACATCATATTGCATATCTCATTTCTTGCTGGGCCTTAGGCTTACAATTTGCTTGTGGTGTAGGTGAGAGTTTGGGTATGGTTACTCCCAGAGTGGAAGTGGAGGCATTACCAGCTAAGCTCTTGGATTGCCCAGTTGAATTGACCTGAGCAAATTATGGCTCGTATGAAACAAAAAATGTTATTTTGAAATAGGTTGATAATTTATAAACATTTTTTAAAACTATTAATTCACATTTTGATTGTCAAACCTTATTTTGGATTTAATTATGTTTATGCTTTTACTCTTATTTAATTATGCACTTTAAATTGTTTTGCAAACTTTAACTATTTACTCTTGTATGATTAAATAAATAAAAATAAAAATTTTACACAGTCATTAAAATGGAGTTGGTATCAGAGCATAATCGGGTCGGGTGTGATTCTGTAGACTGCTGGTAATCCAAGATTCATCAGGAAATACTCCTCTGAGTGTAAGTTTACTTTTGTTCCTTGTACTATTTTCCTTATCTTATTACTCTATAATGTGAAAATGTATAGGATTATAAATGGCTAGGTGAACGAGAGGAAATATTCCTTTTAACGAAAAAGAGGCATGAGGCACCCGGCCGGTACGAGAATATTTATGGTCATGGGGGCCCTGGAGCTTATAATGGGAGGGATGATACCCTCGAACGTATTCCAGCTATAGTCGAGCGGCAATCTCAAAATATGGAGCGACATTCTCAATTCATGGAGCAACACTTTCAACATATGGAACGATTCATGGGCAGTGAGAATGGGAATGGAAACGAGGATCACCGTGCAGTGGCAATTCCGGAAGAGGCAGGCTGAGAGAAATTTCAACTGCTTAAGCCTCCTAGTTTCAATGGGAATATCTTTGATATTGCGGGAGCTGAGGAGTGAATCTACACCCTCAAGGATATGTTTGAATATGCGAGCATAAAAGAAGTAGAAAGGGTAAAGTGTGCTGCCTACTTGTTGATCCAGGACGCACACTTCTGGTGGGATTCAATTAAAGTCTCATGAGATGTTAGAGCCCTCACTTGGGACAACTTCAAAGGGTTGTTCAATGAGAAATACTTCAACCAGACTATCCATACGCAGAAGTTAGTAGTATTTGTACGCCTGCGCCAGATGGGAACAATATCGAAATATGCTCATAAGTTTGAGGCGCTATCCCATTTTGCCTCTCATCTGGTGGCTATAGAGGAGCATAAACTTCACCATTTAATTTAGGGGCTCAAGATTGAAATCCTGGAGGGAGTCATCGTGTCTGGCACCAAAGGTATTCCTTATTCGAAAATTGTCGCAAAGGCCTTGGCAGTGGAAAACATGAAAGCTATGGCGGCGAGGCAAAGGGAGGTGAATCAAAGATTATGGAAGAATAGTTCAAACCAACAATCACGTGGTGGTCCATCTATGGGCCAGGGAAACAAACGACCCTCAGATGGTGGGGCACAACAAAGGCAAGATAAATGACCTATGATAGAAACATACAATGCCCCTTAGGACAGAAGAATGTACCGGCCCAATGCATGTCTAAAGTGCAAGAAGGTCAATCGTGGTGAATGCATGGCGGGCTCTCGGTAGTGCTTCATATGTTGGTGGCCTAGCCATATTGCCAAGCATTGCACGACCAGAACTGGAGGACAAGGAGGTGTGGCTCCATGGGTTTTCTCTATGAACGGACATGACTAGGAAGATGAGCAGCCGATAGTGCTGGCAAGTACGGTTTACATTAATGAATGTGCTGTGTATATTTTGTTTGATTTAGGTGCTACTCACTCGTTCATTTCAACTGAGTTTTGTGCAAGGGGATATTGCTTCTCTAGTTGTGTGAGCTGCACGCATAGAGTATTATTGCCTTCTGGTGACAATTTATTTGCCGATGGAATTCTTAAGGTTTAAGTAGTGGAAATAAATGACCATTTATTTCGTGCCGATCTGATTGTCATGGACAGGAAGGGTTATGATATCATTCTCGGCATGGACTGGTTATCTTTGCATCAAGCGGTCATCAATTATAAGAAGAGGGAAGTCTGCTTCTGCCCTCCTGGCGATGAATCGCATAAATTCCAAGGAACTAAGGAGAAGGGAAAGCTTGCTGTCATTTCTGTGCTCAAGACAGACAAGTTATTGAAAAGTAGATGTGATGGGTTCTTAATAAAGGCATTGAATACTTTAGCGACCCCTGGTGCCAAATTGGAAGATGTCGCTGTTGTCGGGACTTTCCGAGTGTCTTTCTCGATGATCTTCCCTGTTTACCTCCTAACTGTGAGATCAAATTCGTGATTGATTTACATCTGGTAACTGAACCTATTTCTAAGAACCCATATCGAATGGCGCCGGAAGAGCTGTGTGAATTAAAGGTTCAATTAGAAGAGCTAGTTAGCAAGGGGTTTATTTGTCCAAGTTTTTCTCCTTGGGGTGCACCTATATTATTTGTGAAGAAGAAGGACAAATTGTTAAGAATGTGTAAACAAGGTAACGATCAAGAACAAGTACCCCCTGCCGCGGATTGACGATCTATTCGATTAGCTAAGTGGTGCGCGGGTATTCTCAAATATTGATCTCCACTTGGGTTATTATCAACTTAAAGTTAAACCAGATGATGTACCTAAAACTGCATTTCGCACTAGGTACGGACATTACGAATTCCTGGTAATGTTGTTCGGGCTGACAAATGCCCCTACGACTTTCATGGATCTGATGAACCGGACTTTCAGGGACTATCTGGACAAATTTATTATCGTCTTCATTAACCATATTCAGGTTTATTCTCAAACAAAAGAAGAGCAGTGTGAACATCTCCAGATTGCTCTATATGTTCTCCATCAACACCAGTTGTACGCCAAGTTTTCTAAGTGCGAGTTTTGGCTAAGTGAAGTCAACTTCCTTGGCCATGTAATTTCCAAGGATGTTATTGCTGTGAATCTGACAAAGATATAGGCAGTTGCGGATTGGGTGCAACCAAAGAATGTTGGTGACATAAGAAGCTTCCTTGGGTTTGCTAGATATTATAGACATTTCATCAATGGATTCTCTAAAATTGCTTTACCACTCACCAGCCTGATGAAGAAAAACGCATGAGTTTGGTGGTCCAGTGATTGTTAAGAGAGTTTCCAAGAATTGAAACATCAACTGACCTCTGCGCCTATTATGACCTTGTCTGTCAAAGGAGGTGATTTCTGTATCTATTACGATGCATCGAAAAGAGGACTTGGTGGAGTACTTATGTAGCATGGCAATGTGATCGCATATGCTTCACGACAGCTTAAAACTCATGAAGTAAATTATCCCATGCACGACCTTGACCTTGCTGCTGTTTTCTTCACTCTCAAAATTTGGAGACATTATTTATATGGGCAGCGTTGTGAGATTTATTCAAATCATAAGAGTCTCAAATACATATTCATCCAAAAGGAGCTTAACATGCGACAGCGGTGATAGCTAGAGTTTGTAAAGGACTATGACTGTGAGATTAAGTACCATCCGGGGAAAGCTAACGTTGTAATGGATGCCCTCACCCGAAAGGTGGCCTTAATAAGCATATTATGTGATTAGATGCCTGCGGGACTCCAGAAAGACATTCGAGAGCTTGATGTGCAAATGGTTCCGACTCAGTTGGATGTTGTATTATCAAAATTGGCTTTAACGCCTTTCATACTTGAGCAGATTAAGGAAGCCCAATAGGGAGACGGCGTATGCGAGAATTTCAAGTTGAACCCAACTCTACCTAAATATCGGGATTTCTTTATATCTGCTGATGGTATTATAAAGTATAGAAATCGGTAGTACGTGCCCAGTGATACAACATTGTGAACGAAGATCTTGCGAGAGGCTCACTCTTCTGGCTTCTCTATCCACTCTGGATGTAATAAGATGTATAGAGATCTTAAGACGCATTACAACTGGTCGAATATGAAATATGATATTGCCTAGTACATGGCTCTGTGTTAGGTGTGTCAGCAGGTGAAAATCGAACATCAATGACCTAGTGGGATGCTTCAGCCATTGCCAATTCCTGAATGAAAGTGGGAGCATATCACTATAGAATTCGTTACAACTTTACCCAGGACTGGTAAGGGGCATGAAGCAATCTGGGGTGATTGTGGACAAATTAACGAAAGTTTCTCACTTCTTGTCGATGATGATGACGTACAAGATGAACCAATTTGCAGATTTGTATGTCAAAGGGATTGTATGATTGCATGGTGTTCTGATCTCTATTGTATCTAATTAGGACCCGTGTTTCACTTCAACGTTCTGGAAAAACTTAAACAAGGCTATGGGCACGGAATTGAAATTCAATACTGCATTTCATCCTCAAACTGATGGCCAAAGTGAAAGAATGATCCAAACACTCGAGGATATGCTAAGTGCTTGTGTGCTCAAGTTCCAAGTTGGATGGGGAAAGATTCTACCATTAGTCGAGTTTGCTTATGATAACAGTTTTTAGGCCACGATTGGTATGGCACCGTATGAGGCGTTATATGGGAGGAAGTTCAGGTTTCCCTTATAATGGATTGAGATTGGTGAAACAATGTTCTATGACCCTGAAATGGTACAAAAAATGGCCGAGTCTATCGTTATTATCAAGCAGAGGATGCTAGCCGCTTAGAGCCATAAGAAGAGTTATGCTAATAATCATCGATGAAGTCTGGAATTCAATGAGGGTGACCGTGCCTTCCTGAAAATATCTCCACTCAAGGGTGTGGTATACTTTGGAAAGAGGGGAAAACTAAACCTGAGGTATGTTGGCCCCTTTTTAATTATGAAGAGGACTGAAGCTGTGGCATAGCAATTGCAACTACCGGCATCTATGGATGGGGTGCATAACGTTTTCCACGTATCAATGTTAAAAAAATGTCAGGGGGATACAAATCTCCTGGATCCTCAAGAAAATATCAATGTCCAGACAAACCTGAGCTACGAGGAAAGACTTGTTGAAATTTTAGACTCTAGGGTAAAAGAACTTTGACGTAAGCAAATTCCATTGGTAAAAGTTTTATGGCAAAATCATACAACAAAGAAGCCACGTGGGAATAAGAAGATGATGTGAGGGCCAAGTATTCAGAGCTATTTAGTTAGCTAAATTTTGAGGAAAAAATTTTTGTAAGGTGTGTAGAATGTGAACCCTGATAATTTCCTCTGTTTATATAATGTTATGAATTTTGTGAAAACTAAGATGTTATATTTAGGGGCTGTTTTTTGTCGAATAATACTATGTAAATATATGAAAAATATTATGGAATGATTATATTATAAATTTTTTAAAGGAAAAATGTGTATTTTGGGTTTTCGGTTGCACTGTGGTCGACAACGCGTTTGGGGTTTGCGTCTGAAATGTGTTATGAGTCACTCCTTGCATTTTTGGCCTTACCGAGGTCGAGGTGGGTGCAGGGGGTTTGCATCCGAAATGTACTTCTTACTGCATTATAGGATTTTGGTTGCATTGTGGTCGAAGACATGGTAGTGGTTTGCGTCCGAATACGTTACATATTACGTTTTATGATTTTCGGACGCGATGCAGTTGAGTTGCGGATGAGAGGAATTTGAATACTGCCAAATTTGAAGATTTTTTGGTCGCACTGCGGTTGAAGATGCAGTTGCATGGTGAAATAGAAAACATAAATCTGAAGCAAAAATTGAGAATTTGGTCGTCCTGCGGTCGATGGTTCGGACGACTCCCTTGACCGAAAAACCAACTTAAAGCAAGAAATTTATTTTCTCGGCCATTTTTCTTCTGCTCACACGAAATTCTTTTTATCCCTACGAAAGGTCTTTTCTTCCTCCCGGAGCAGATACCAGCTTATCCACGTGGCCTTTCTTCATTGGACCCTCTCTGTTGAAATGGGTAGTTGTCCATTGGCATCTCACGTCTGTTGACAACTTCTTTGCTTGAAGGGATGGATGGGTGCAGTCTTGGGTTATATAACCCTCCTTGGTATGATCTGCGATGGGTGTGATGAGCCTGAGTGTTTTCTTCTGGAAAGAATTCTACTGAGTGCTTGTTAAGCATTCGGTTCTGTGTGTCTCGTAGGGGTGACCCAAGAGTAACTGCGTGCCTAGCTGCTAACGTTTTCTGCTGCTGCCCTGTTTCTTGTGTTGTGAGTCTTCAACGGTTGAGAGGTAAGAAATTGAGTAAGTCTTGACCAGTGGAGGCCTTACACCACAAGCAGTGTCTTGGTTGTTAATCCCTTGTATATAGCTTCTGTAAAATGGTAAGTGTGGTTCTTACTTGCTTGAAGTTCATACTACTCACTGCTTTGTCTACATTTAATATTGGATGGTTGTTTCTGCTGTAAATCCTCTATTACTTCCTGTTAAGCTTGATAGTGTTGGATGATTTTCTGTTTGTTTTCCCTACTGTTAAACTTGATAATGTCGGTATGATTTTCTGTTGCGAGTCTTAATAAGTTACGCATTAGCCTATCTACATTACTACTAAGATGTTGGTTGCTCTAATGAGGTCCGTTGTTGTTGCTTTAAATCCCATTTCACTACTATAGATAAGTGTTGTCATTTTCCTTTGACTGTCGAGCTATATTCTCTGTTGTATGATAATGGCTCTGTGATCTTGGAAACTAAACCACTTGCTGTCGATTTAATTCTGCATAGTAATTTATAATGCTAGAAATCTTGGTTATTCCTTGAATTGCTTAACTCCCTGTCATTAATTACCAAGTTTAACTCCTTGTTATTGGTTTGGTTCTACTAGATGAGTTTTATTCCATTTCACTACTGTCTTTCCATTCAATTCTAAGCATGATTGCACGTTTTATTTCGTTGGATATCTCGCATGTTTCGCTGTTATTTTCTATAAAAAAATAAGCATGATTGCACGTTTTATTTCGCTGAATATCTAGCATGTTTCGTTTTATTTTCTGTAAAAAACTAGATAGCATGTCTTATTTCTCTGTGATACCACCGTTATTTTTCTACCAAATTTCAAATATGATAATATGTTCAATACCGCTATTGTTCTCCTATAATTTGGAAATCCTTTGGTGATATAGAATTGTGAATTCTTGATGAGTGGATTAAATTGTTTATTGTTGTAATTCTAGTACTTCATTAACATGCATCATGATAATAGAAACAATTAGAAAATACCACGCGTAGGTTGGTATTCATTTATGTGAGGAAAAAGATAAAGAAAATAAATATAAAGGGAATTGGAGGTGGGGAGATGGTTCAGATCGTAACCAGGTAGATTCGAGATTATACCCTTCCCTCGGCGGGATGCGAGAGCTTGTTTGCCCTAACAGGAAAAAGATAAAGAAAATAAATATAAAGGGAATTGGAGGTGGGGAGATGGTTCAGATCGTAACCAGGTAGACACGAGATTATACCCTTCCCTCGGCAGGATGCAAGAGCTTGTTTGCCCTAACAGGAGACTCGAGATTATACCCTTTCCTTGTCGGGTCGCAAGAGCCTGTCTACTAGAGGGTTAGATGCTGACTAGCGGCCACCCTCCCTGTGACGGATTCTCCAATGTCCCAACTCAATGTATGAGTTGATATATATATATATAACCGTGAGTAAAGAACAGTTTGGGTGGATCCCATTATGATATATATATATATATATATATAACCGTGAGTAAAGAACAGTTTGGGCGGATCCCATTATGATATAATAAGTTAGANTATAACCGTGAGTAAAGAACAGTTTGGGCGGATCCCATTATGATATAATAAGTTAGAGACTTACATGATATTACATATCTCGTTTCTTGCTAGGCCTTAGGCTCACAGTTTGCTTGTGATGTAGATGAGTGTTTGGATATGGTTACTCCAGGAGTGAACGAGGAGTCATTACCAGTTGAGCATTTAGATTATCCAACTAAATCGACCTGAGCAGATTATGGCTCGTATGAGACGAAAATGTTATTTTGAAATGTGTTGATAATTTATAAACGTTTTGTAAAACTATTAACTCACGTTGTGATTGTCAAACCTTATTTTAGATTTAATTATGTTTCCGCTTTTACTCTGATTTTATTATACACTTTAAATTGTTTTGCTAACTTTAACTATTCGCTCTTGTATGCTTAAATAAAAAAAAAAATTACATAGTCATTAAAAAGGAAACGTTTTAATAATAAGCTCGGGTCGCTACAATATGAATTTAGACATTGTATATCAAGTAAATAGCCAAAAAACAATTAAAGAAAAAATTTATCTAGTTCTCTTGTCTATTTATTTTTCCATTTCCAAAATCCTTCTTGTTCATCCCAAGATCAAACCAATTTGCAGATTTTACATTTTAAGAGTCTCCAAACTTTCAAACAACCATAAAAATGGAGTGATGGGTCAAAATCACCATATCTTTGAAGACCTTTAACCCATCACATTGATATAGACATCGACAATAACATTATTCAGTCGGATATTTTTGGGAATCTCTCCCTCCCTCTATCTTCCTTTGGGTGCGTGGTTAGAACAAGAAAGACTTATAAAAAATTATTATCTAGATCTTATTTGCATTTTTTATTAATATCATTTTATTAAATTATAAATAATATAAATTTTTATATAATAATACAAATAATTTTCGGTATCATGCTGTACGGTAAATAGCTTGATAGTTGTCCATTTTGTTACCATATCATTTCCATGTGATTACATTTCATTGGATATTCAAATAATATCCTACTAATTATTTGAAACATTATCATCAGACATCAATATTATCTCCTCATAACTATTGTTATAGTTTAATTAACGGACACAAGCTTAACTAATCTCATGACTAATTCTTAATGACAATTAATTAAGATTTGAGAATTAATTATTTTCAAGCGATCTTAAGAATTCGGATTGTGGACACATGTTGTGAATTGTTTCCATTTTAGTTATATGTACATATGTATATATGTTATAGATCATATTTGTTGAAAGTTAGACATGAAATTTAGGGTTAGGCTTGTTATCAATAGCCAACAACAAATATCATGCTTAGTCGATAATTCTTTTCTTGTCATTATCATGATTTCAACTCATCCAGGTGGACACCTCTAAAGTCGAAAGTTGCTTTATCATTTTGGCATTTGTTTGAAGTTAAGAAAGACTAATACTTTTAACTTTTGTTCTAAGAAGCATATCCATGTCATTTTACTAAAATCATTTTCAAAGAGTATATAAAGGTGGTTTTGTTTGCAGCATTGATGTCTCCATCGATAAGATATAAAGATGCTTTAACTATCTATGCATTTGTTTTTTAAATGGCAGACATTACATCTTTTCGTGCCCATAACTATAGTTTTCTGGTTCAACAACTTTAAATTTTCATAATTTACATGGTTCATCAACTTTTGAAACCAAATTTTTAATTAGTGACATGATGAGTGAAAATACTTTTCTTTACATTATTTCTTGTGGTAGCCCGCCTTGTGAAAGCCAGGAATGACCTGGTGTGGGTACGATCCATATCAGTGGGGTACATAATCTCACATCGCTTGAGAAAGTAGAAAATGTATGGTTTATAAGTAGGGCTCCCTCTCTACTTAATACAACATGTTTTGAGCTAACCCCAAGAATAAAATCGTATGAATTTTGGGCCAAAGAGGACAATATTGTACTGGGAGTGCTAAGAGACTTTACGCTTCCACTCTTGTTACAAAGAGATTATTTTTATGCATTATAAATTCCATTTTCTTCTTTAAGATTCACTAAAAAAACATTTTTGCATGATTCTACTCAATAAAATTTGAGATAAATTAGTAATACACAAAACATTGTGGATATGTTGAGTTTTACCTTGTTTTTGTTTTTGCATTGCTATACTATTTTGCCTTTGACTATTTGTAATTTTGCTTCTCCCATTTTCACTTGAGAGGTGATTCATCTATGTCGATGAAGTATTACTTTTCCTCAGTCATGTGATTTTTGTGTATAATATCTCTTTTGAATACTTTTACCTGATCACGTAACCAAATCTTTTTTGTATCCTTTTGCATACTCATATTTGTGTATAACAATATCTTTTGTCAACTAAATTTAACTTCACAATCTTATAAAACCAGCAATCTTATTGAAAGTGATTTATTATCTTTCATATTGTTCAACAATACCCATAATCTTCTTTCATGCCTAAAACACGAAGGGCAGAATTTAAAATAGCATTTTTTTTTTTCCAAAAATGTAATTTTGTTGTCTTCCACGCTAAAGAATTGGGAGCTTCTTCCTGTGTTCTTGAAGCCAACTTCTCCTTGATCTACTTAATTTCTTGAAAAATATTATTTTCATTGAAATGTGTGCGCTATAGCTAAACTCTGTTGATTCTTGTGTTCATTTGATGCAATTGAAACTATTATTGCAATTGCTTTTAATTTGGACTAGTCTTTTGAAAGTTCAATAGCACTACAACATAATCAACTTCCATCACGACCCAAAAGAGGCCCGTGAAGGAACAAGGAACGATCCAACTTGTAGAAGGATTGTTCTGTCCAATCCTCGACAAAATTTAATAAACTTAGGAGTGGAAGACTTAATAGACAAATATAAAGAAAAGAGCCAAGGCCCAAAAATGTTTGGCTAAAACCAATAGATCTAATAGTGACATAAGATAGTCTAAATAAAGTTTCAAAACATAGGAGTCTGTTCAGAAATAAAAACACACTATAATATGAAGTACTCATTGTTAGATTTCGGTATGACCGGAATTCTATTAGATCAGCTCGGTGGGCCTGCATTGTAGATCTCCTTTAGGGTTTTATTTTCTGTATAAATTGATGCAAGCTAGATTCGCAAAACTCATAGTAGATTTATTCATCTGCCTGTGGTTTTTTCCCTAAAGGATTTATCCACGTAAATTTGGTGTCCCACATCATATTTATTTTTCCAGTTATCGTTAAATCTCTAACAAATGGTATAAGAGCATTGGTTTCAAGAGTTCGTGCTTCCAAGTGTGCTGAAACAGAATCTCTTTGGTTCTTTCACATCGAACAAAGTTTGTATAATTTTTCAGAAAATTACAATTTTTGGGAAAACGAAAAGGAGAAAAAGGGGAAAAATTGTTCCTTCTACCATTCGTCTTGTTTATGAAGATTTGTTCTTCTTTGTTGTTCAATCGCCATAAGAAACTATTGCTATATCCATCGTGAAAGCTTTGATTTTTCCCTACTTTTGAGTTTGTCCGACGTGATGTACCTCTGAGCAACAAGTTAATCATCAGAGGGTATCTATTTATTGCCAGTCGCCATAAATTTACATCGTTGTTCTCCATTCTCTCTGTCAAGCCGTTTTGATTGTGATTACTGTGAGAGTTGTAATATCTCCCATTTTTTTATATTAAAAATAAAAATAGATATTACAAAAAAAATTTTATTTGGAGAAAACGTTTTGTTTTGGAAACGTTTGCCCTGGGTATTGCCGTTTGAAAACAAGGGGGGATTTCCTCCCTAAATCCTCTCCAATCCTTTATGCTTAAGAATGCCATTTCCCTTCTCATACCAATCTTCCAAATTCTCCTCCAAACTTTACTCCTCGTCTATTGCCATTTGTACTCTTAGAACTATAAAGCATTCGGGTAACGGGAGATCAACACGGTAAGTTCAATTCCTAAAACTCTGTAAATTCGAGTTGTGAACTGAAAATATGAAATCTCTGTATTACGTTATTGAAAGGAGTTGGTGCGGACTTGAGGAAATGAATTTTCTTGGTTTAAATCGGTCGCTATAGGACTCCCGAAATCGGAAATCGGTGAGCTTTAAAAATTAGATTTTTCTTTGTCTTTACTCTGTATATTGGGAACTTTGGTGTGAATTTCTTGCTGTGAATTGGATTTCAATATATGTTGTGATTCATTGAAGAATCAGGCAAATTCTATAATTCTGTTACGTATATTCCCTCGATAAAGAAACGTCGGGTAGCGACTCAGCTAGCACTGAGCCGCGATGCATATTGCGCTAGACTATTGACTTCATTTAGTGTACAACTGGCCGAGACAAGGAGTCTCGGCCAAAGTCAGTCTGTCCGCTGGAAAGAATGGAGTCGAGCGTCGGGAGCATGAATGGCAAACGTTCGCGGCAAAGAAGGAGACTCGTCTCCTTCTTCACAGATTGCAAACCCGGATCTACGAGTCTAGACTTGTGGGCTGCAATCTGCATTGGTCTGGGCCTAAGGTCTGGGCCTAGGGTCTGAACCAAATGGCCAAGAGGCAAGGACTGTTATGGTCTTGCCTAGGGTTAGTTTTTTGGCTTGTTTGGGTATTTCTCTAACCCAATTTATTTCTCTAATCCAATTAATTTTAATTAATTGGGGATTTTAATAAAATTAATGCACAAAACTTTTCAAACCTATTTTTTTAGGTACTCAAATATTAATTTAAATCCATGGACTTGTGGATTTTTGAATAAATGGACATTGGACTTTGTTAGTGTAAACTAACTTCGAGGTGGGGATTTACTTTATGCACTACATTGCATAATTCTTTTTTTAAGTGAATATTTTGAAATTTATATCATATTAAAACGACGTGGCCATCAGATTTTTGTATTATATTATATTTTCACTGTACATGTTTTTATTAAGCACGCATTAAATATTTTTGGATCAAATTGGTCGTGTGAATCAAGTTTGATTGACCCGGTTTGGGGTCCATTTTATTTTCACATATTTTACTGTGCGAAATGTGTTTTTTTGTTGTTAAAATGGGTAATAGAGGATTTACGACATGTCCTTGGGTTCGAATCCCTAAAGTTAAAATAGGTAATAAGACAGCTATATGTGTCATGTCCTTGGGTTACAAATCCCAAACCTGATTAGGGTATTTCTTTGGCTTTTGCGATCACCAAACATTGCCTTTATTCTGTTATACTCCTATGGCATGTTGTGCTCGGAGTTCGTGAATGACTCCATTTTCACTGTGATTTTTAATTTGTACAACAATGACTTATTTTAATTACTTACCACATATTAGTGAGTGATTTCACACACATGCCATTTTGTATATATATTTTTTTAAATGAATTTATAAAACGTGAGTTTTAAATTCATGCATGCATAAAAATCCTTTTAATTCAAATTTTTTTCAAAAACATAATGCTTATTGAGTTTAGTCAACTCACTCCAATGACCATTTTCGGGATTTTATTAGTTGGATTTCTAGTTGCCAAGTCAAGTTTAGAACCGGAGAAGTTTTATTTTTATTTGAGTATTCTCCCTTGAGAGATTTTTGTGAGGAACACTTTAATTGAATGACTGTAATCCTTAACTTACCTTCTGCACAATACTTTACTTTATTTTATTTTGGATTATATTACTATGCTATGTGCTATCACTGTTGGACTTGTTAAGCCCATATTTGTTGAGCCCTGACTTATAAGTAATATTTTAAGTCTTCCACTGATAATGAATATATCTTAAGAGCAAAAGGGTAGGACGATTCAGTTCTTTTGGGTCAAGTCGTTCCCCATTCTGTCTCGGGTTCCTTGTGGGTCGTGACAAGAGTGTCCTCCGTAAAGTTGGATTTATTGCTAGAGATAAAATTTGTTAAAAATCCTTGGGATTTTTGGTAGATTTTTGGGAGATTAAGTTTGATGATTTATATTAGATTTGAATCATAGGAATATATCAATCTTAGAGAATATGTTAGGTTGAAATTCAAATTATGTTTGAATTTTGTGATATTTGCAATTATTTTGGTGATTACATTTGATTTGATTTTGGGGATGATTTATTATACCAAAAATATTAGAATTTTGGGGATATCTTTTAGAATCTTGAGATATCTGTGAATTTCTGCTTCAAATTTTGGGGTGAATATTTTATTAAAACTAGTGATTTTTTGGTCAGATATTTTGTTGAAGATTATGTTTTTGGAGCGATGCAATCTTTAAAGTAGAGCTTCCACTTTTTGATCGAGATACAATATTTCTTTATGGTAAGATAATGATAGTGGAATTTTAAAAGATTTTAAATGACAGATTTGATATGGTAGGTCAAGAGGCGAGATATACTTGCATAGATTTGGATGACACTTTGTGGGATTTGAAGATGTTATCATCGTGGTTTAAGTGTTTGTTAAACATGGTCAGCATTAGTTCCTGAATCTACCCTTGAAGACTTTATATATTGGTGATCTGTATATTTCTTTAAGATTGGCAAGCAGACCCTCGTTACAAATCTTCTTTAAGGGTGTGGAAGGGGAAATTTTGAAGATTTAAAAATTTATTTCATTGCATCAGAATTTGTTTCAAGATGGAGATTGTTAGATTTCAGTATGACCTGAATTCTATTGGGTTGGGCCGGTGGGCCTGCATTGTAGATCTCTTTTAGGGTTTTTTTTTTCTTTATAAATTGATGTAAGCTTGAGTCGCAAAACTCGGGGTTGTATTTTGATCTTCATAGTAGATTTATTTCTCTACTTGTGATTTTTTCCCTAAAGGGTTTTTTCACATAAATCTGGTGTCTTACATTGTAGTTTCTTTTTCGGTTATCGTTCGATCTCTAACACTAACTCTAAACAGAAAGTAAACTGAAATAAAATAATACTATGTCTTACAAACAAAGTCACTTGAGACTAAAATAAAACTAATAAATGCTTAGCACAATTTGACGTTGGCTGTTCCAAGACTCCATGATCACGACTTGAAAAGATGAGTTAATTGGGGTAAGCTAACTAAACTCAATAGAAAATTTAAGTATTATATCCAGTATTCCAAAATGAGGGTGTGTATACATCAAAAATCAATGTATTGAAATCATGGACAAAACGTTATTTAAAACAGGTTCCAAGAATAATCAGTAGGACAAGTCTCAAAACAATCCACTATACTTAGGTAAATAATAAAAATAGGCTACTACTAACATATAAAAAACATCAGTGAAAAATGAGCCACTCACGGTCTTTGAATAAAGAACAACAATTCTGATATGGTGTAGGAAGTCGCATCTAGAGAAATGACATAGTCAATTGTCTCATTACTTTATTCATAGAACAAACAAACACTTTCTCAAATGGTCAACGATGCGGATCAAATAAAGAGTTGTAACATCTCGATTTCCTTATAAAACTTTTTCTTTTTAAAACACATTTGTAAAACAAGTAAAGGATAACTAAGAGAATAATATGCAAGCGGAAGTCTTTAAATCAACATATGACCATGTTCAAATCAGTTAAATAAATCTAAAAAAAAATTAAATAAAACTTATTTCAATTCATGAGCCATAACCCCCAAGTCAAATCTCGTCGGGTAATACAAGCGCTCTTTCCATTATACTTCCTCCACATGCACATCATTAGAATCACAATCATCACATATATCACAAGAGAATTATGAGCCTGATGGCCAGTAAGAAAAATAATGAAATAAAGTGAACTACTCATGTAAGAACTCGATTTTTCGTAAGTCCTTTAAAATGTGTGAAAATTTGAACCTTTGTAAAACTGTTGAAATCTCTTTTAAAACAAATATCAGAGTGCGATGCTAAACCTGGATAGCCACTAACCCTTCGTTAAACCCATTATGAAAACCAGCTAATACAACTACGAAAGCGTAATAAAGAAATCATTTTGTTTGAAACATTGTGGAAGCGTAAATCAATTAAATGAAAGAACTAAATAATTAAATATACTTATTTAGTACAACCATTTTCTCTCCTCACTCTAGCCTGGCCAGCCACGACCTTGCTCATACAAATCCATCATCCATGCTCCGTTGTTTGTTTATTATTAGCTTATTATCTGTTCATCGTTTGTACCTACACTACAAGTAATACGAGAGCCTAATGGCTTAGTAAGAAAAAATGTTAATGCAATTATGATATGCCTCTCTTTAGTCCTTGTTCGAATGGGGGACATCCAAACCAATCATTTCATTTCTTCATTCGTTCGTTTATTACTTTACATTCATTCATTCATTACTAGTACATCGAGCAGAAGATTGGAGGATTTCCTTTGGAATGGAATAGTGATCGGATCTAACCTTTTTCTTGCAACTAAGTCTCCTCTACCAACAAGGCAGGGGGCTTTGCCTAGTTCCAGACTAGACCCGCTACCCATCTGCCTCCCAACTCCCCGTTTCCTTCATTTTCTTTAACATTTTACCTCACTTATGCATGTGCGAGTACCACCCCGAGATGGCACTCCATATTGATTTCTATTAACATGATACATGACCATACATTCTCAACCTAGCATGATGCATGATGCATATCACGTAATCATTAACAATAATTGAGTTGTGCATATAAAGGAAAGTAATTGAAAGCAACTGTAATTGAAATAGAGAATAAAATAAATAATAGTAATTGCAAGTAAATGAGTAGTAAAGAGACAGTAAAGAAACATGTGATGAATTGAGATTAACTAAACACGCTCACAACGAGTAGTTTAATGGAAACATACTTTAGACAACGAATAATATAAACATGCTTGTAGATTAGTAATTTCTTATTCTAGTTAATTAAGCATGCTTTTATTCTAATAGTCTAGTTTATTGTCCTAGTTAGTTACATGCTGAAGATGATTACATGCTAAGTGATCCAAACATGCCTTCTATTATAATTCATTAAACATGTTTTTAATAGTTGAATGGATTAACATGCATAGCTAGTTAATTAAACATGCTTGACTAGCTATGTTCAAGTCTAGTTAATTACTCTAACCAATTTACATGCTCAAGGGAGATGCGATTAACATTCTAGTTAGTTATCCTAGTTAACTTACATGTTCAGATTCATTATAATTAATTAGTTAATTATCATACTCACTAATTATCCTAGTTAATTATCATGCTTACTGATTATAATTATCATGCTCACTAGTAATCACATTTAGTTAATTAACCTAGTTAATTAACATGCTCGTGGAAGTCATTATAATTACTAGTTTAGGGTTCTAATCAATTAACCATTAAAATCAATACAAAACTCAATCTCGCAATTGAGTGGCAACCTAGACAGATCCTCAGAAAAAGCATCAGGGAAGTCACATACCACTAAAAAGTCAGAATCATACCTGAATGTAACAAGGTCATAGCTAATAGCAAAAATACTCTTGTAAAGCTCCAATCTCTTCTAGCCACCCAAACAAGCTCATAGAACAAGATCAATTTGAAAAATTGGGTAATTACCAGGATGCACCAAAATTTTTTTGTCTTCCAATGTAAGGGTGATATTTCTCCAATGACAATCGATCTTAGCTTTATATAGGCTCAGCCAATCCATACCTAGGATTACATCAAATTGATCCAAAGGTATAACTATAAGATCAATAGATAGTTAGTGCCTGCTAACAATAAGGGAAGTAGATCAGACAATGAGATACATTTCATATCTCTTTTTTCGTGGGAGTCCTAAAAATTAGGGAATTTTCTAGATTCTCTATAGCCACACCCATAACACAAACAAGAGATGTAGAAACAAAAGAATGCCTAGCACCAATGTCAAGCAATACATGCATCATAGTATTAAATAAAGGGAGCGTACTATCAATCATGCTCTTGCCAAATAGATCAATAGGCTCAGATCTTGAAACTGCTTAAGATTGGTCAATCATCTTCTCTTTGCCTTTCTTATAACCACCAAATCCAACCCTCGATGAATTGGGAGCAGCTCCATCCATCATAGTAGTAGATCATGCAAGAGTGGCACTAGATGCATAACCTTGCTGATACCCAGTAGACCTCTGAAAGTTGGTACTAGTAGGCTGATTCTGTTGTTAAAATGACAGTCTGTCACCAACTGGCTGTGGTTTAGTAAGCTCTGCGACCTAGAATAATTACTTTGATTCTATCTAGAAGACCCCCTGTTAGCTCTAAAACCAGGTCTAGTAGGAGTTGATTGTGTAGGCGCTGAATGAGTTTGAGTAGGTTTAGGATTCACTGAGCAGTTCCTCCTCAAATGTTTAGGCTATCCACAAATATGACAAACATAAGGGTCTGAGCTCCCACAAGCATAAAGAGTATTACTAGACTGTCCACTAACTCCATTTTGAGTGTGTCTCCCTTGTTCTGACCCTTTTTCTGATCCTTCCTGGTCCTCTTACCACCAACTTACTGTTCCTTGTTCGATTTTCCATTATACTCACCAAACTATTCAACTAAATTAGCTTGAACTCGCTGAGCAGCAGCAACGACATCTGAAATAGAACTTAACTCCATAACTGATAATTGATATCAAATCTTAGACTTCAGATGTTTTCTTAACTTTATCATCTTATCAATCAGATCCAAATCTCTAATATACTGTAACAGCTCCATAAACTTGCTATAGTATTCCAGCATAGTAAGACTCTCTTACTCCAAGTCATGATAAGTGCTGATCATATTCTAATAGTGACTAGCATTACAATAATTGTGTCTAAAGACTGTTTCAAATTGGTTCCATGTCATCATCTCCAATGGGTAGTCCAATTTCAGAGACTTCCACCAGACTCAACCATTTTCTGAAAATCGAAGGTCGTAAACCCAAACCAATATTCTTTCGGGATTCCAATAGTAGTCAAATTCTTCTGCATCACCCTCAACCAATCTTTACCATTCTGGGGGTCAACTCTGGCTGCAAACACTAGTGGGTTCATGTGTCCCAACTGCATAAAGAGGTTCATGCAGCATGTCTCATGATCCTGATTACCGCTATCTAAAGACAATTTTTACAGCACATCCCTGAGGACTACAAGAGGATTAGTAGGCTGCAACTCAGTCGTTTGCACAGTAGGTGTTGTAGGAACACGATTTCTAGGATCTTTTCTTGGATGCATTTTTTAAAATATAAAAAATTTATGGAATAGGTTAGAATATGTCTTCATGCATAGTATTTGTAAATTCTAGTATATTGCTAAACTATCTATCCTATCGCTATCACTTTTCAAGATGATAACCTAGCTCTAAAACTAAAAATTCTGCCATGACCCGCAAGGGGCCTAAGACAAAATAGGAAACGATTTGACCCAAAAGAACTGAATCATCTTAACCATTTCTTTAATTTTCTTAATTAGTAACGGAATTCGTAATAAATTATTTAAAAGTCAGGGCCTGATAAAACACGGGCTAAATAGGTCCAACAAGTAATATCAAATAATGTAACAATATTGTAACGACCCGGATTTTCGTCAATCCTGAAAATGCGTAAAAATTTTAAATTTTTTTTCTTTCTTTTCAAAACAAGGTTATCAGAGTGAGTAAAAATCGGATCGCTACTGACTCTTTCTCGTACTCATTCGTAAAACCCATTATTCAAAACGTTCATGCTATAAATCCTCTTTTAAAATTCTGTGGAAGCGTTAAAATCAATCTTTGTAAATTATAGCAAAAACGTAAAACATCTTTATAAATACTAACCATACTAAGCCATTCAATCGTTTTGATCAACTAAAACTGAATCATTATTTCATCAATACCATTTACTTCTCTTTAACTTCATTGATTCATAACCGTTTACTTTCATTTGTCCTTTGCCTTGCCAACCCGAATCTCCTGTGTGCGAAATCATCCAACCCTGCTTCATTTCGTATTCATCATCTTTCTCTTAGTTGTTCGTCATTTTTACCTACACCACAAGTAAGGACGTGAGCTTACACCCAGTAAGGAGATGGGGAAAACAATTTATGCATTCTCTCTTTAGTCTTTGTTGGATTGAGGGCCACTCAACCCAACTCTTTCATTACGTTCATTTTCTTTGTTCGTTCTTACTCGTACATCGAGCTTGGAGATTGGAGGTTTTCCTTTGAGATGGCCTAGCTGTTCAGGCTACCCATCTACTCCAACTCCCTATTTCCGGCATATACCCGCCTTTAGGGTTCTTTTCTTTTCCCGACATATACCCGCCTTTAGGGTTCTTTTCTTTTTCCCGACATATACCCGCCTTTAGGGTTCT
Organism: Begonia loranthoides; assembly: GCA_022433065.1. Classification (NCBI taxonomy): domain Eukaryota; kingdom Viridiplantae; phylum Streptophyta; class Magnoliopsida; order Cucurbitales; family Begoniaceae; genus Begonia; species Begonia loranthoides. The sequence continues at coordinate 2,904,266 of CM039476.1, forward strand.
TTCTTTCTGTCCCGGCATATACCCACCTTTAGGGTTCTTTCATTCTTTTCTGGCATATACCCGCCTTTAGGGTTCTTTTCTTTTTCATTTCATTTTTCCTCACTCATGCATGTGGGTACCATCCGAAAGTTACCCCCTACTTGGTTTCTATTATCATGAAATAACGTATACATTCTACCATACAAAACATACATTGAAATAAACATGCTTATTGAAATAAACATACTATAAATGCTCATTGAAATAAACATACTATAGTTGAACTTGCGCATATAAAGAATTACATTCACTGAATTGATATCGACTTATAAAAGAAAGAAGAAAATAAAGCAACGTATGGCATGCTCATTGAGGACATGCTCAATTATTTCATTACTAACATGCTCATTAAACTAAATTGGTGTTATATTTAGTCCATACTATAATTTCTTGCTTAAATTTATTAACATATGCATAAGAGTCTAGTTAAGGAGTTCAACGTATTTTTCCTAGGTAACAAGGTTTATCACCATTTTGCTATAAAATCATGCTCATTAGATTGCCTTTAACTAAATTAGAGGGTTCCTATCCAGAACCAAGATACAATCCACATTAAAGAAAGCAATAAAAGCTAAATTGACTTACACCTTGTTCTTTTGTTTCATTCAATTTCATCATAGCAGTTTTCATCTTTCAGTTTTCGTTCGTTCTCATTATGCATTTCTTTTTTCATTTCATCATTCGTAATTTTTTTCTCTTTTCTTCTTTGCTCAATTCACTTTCTTTTATTTCACAGTACCGAAAAGAAAACTTAGCAGTTATCATAACAAGAATAATTTAGACACGGACACGAAACTACTCACGCACACTTTACTTGAGTGTAGGGCACAAGGCCAAGACAACCCATTCCTTACCTTGAAGCTTTAATGTGATCATCACTTAATCGTTTCCTTTCTTCTCTTTTAGTACCAGACAGGGCAGACCCGAAGCCTCCTCTCGCTTCAGCTCTCGGCCAGTACTACCAAACATCTGGACACCCTCTGCAACTCTCCTCTCTTTCCTTTTTAATTCCTCCCAACCCGACAGCCAACTTCAACTTTTCTAAAGTGGGTTGACAGCCTCATCAATTCTTCTGTCTCCTTTTCAATTATTCAACCCATTCCAGCAAAGTGTCGGCAGCGTGAAATCCAGCTGGAAGATTCGTTTCTGTCATTCCACGGCTCAACCCAAAATCTTCGGCCTTCAATCATTGTAGCTGACATACGTTATGTCGTCCTTCATGGGTAGGAACCAGCGGGAAGACTCGAACCAAACTGTAGGCCAAACGACAACAAGTCATTTCTTCGTGAACGACAAGTCGTTCCTTCATGAACGACACCCTTGTCCAACGCGAGATCCACATTCGACTCCTAGCATGGAGCTTCCAACCAACAGTCTAACAATACAAAACAACGAAGGAGGAAATTCGGTGAACTTACCTTGAATCGACGCCGAAAATTGCCTGCAGAAGCAACTCCTATTCGACCCGCGAGCTCGTCCAATCTGAGCCCTAGCCACGACGTCGTCCATCCTCGTCGCTCGCAGCCGCTCGCCGGACGGTCACCGTCCAAGCCCGAGCCTCTGCCGTTGCCGTCACTTTTGTCGCCGGCTCGCTTGCTCCGATTACCTCTCTCACTTTGGTCTCTCTCTCTCCCTCTCCCCCTTTTCCTATTTCTTCTCATCCCGTAAATGGCAAAGGCCATTTGTTCTTTTTTTTTTTTTAATTAATTAATTTTCTTTTAATTCTTTAATTCCAATTTATCAATTATATTAATTCTCCACTCATTTAAATCTTTTTCTTTTTTTTTTACCCAAATCAAAGTCATATTACTAATTTAATTAAATCTTTTATTTAATTAAATTATTCTTAACCCGCATCTAAACTCTCGATTATTTTAAATATCGCTTGATAATTATGATTGACAATTACGCTCTTAGTAATACCCCGATAATTGTCCAATTAATTCTAAATCTTCAATTTCACTTCAATTGTCTTTATTAAATTCTAATATAAAAGTTTTGGGTTTTACAAATATAATCCAAAAGTACCTGAGCGGAATAAAAATGTAAAATAAGGAATTACAGTCATCCATAACAAAGTTTACCTCATAGAGTATCTCTCAAGAAAAGAACAAAAATGTTGAAACTAAAAATATCTGTAGAAATTTACTCCTAGGTTGGCATCTGAATATCCCACAGATAAAGTTATGAAATGGATGTCATTTGGGTGAGTTGACTAAACTCAATAGAGATCAAATTTTATTTTTAACATTTTAATTAAAACAATAATTAAACTTGCATGGTCTAAAAACTAGTGTCTTATAAATTCATTTTTTAGAAAATTTTGTATAGAAGAGCATGATTTTAAAACAAGCCACTATAATGTGTTACGAAACTAAAGTAGACCCTTGGTATAGAAAAATAAAATCTCAGTGAAAATGAAGTCATTCATGGGCTCGGGCACACCATGCCATATGCATATCACATAATAACAGTGATGCTCAGCGGTCAGGAAAGCCACATAAAGACCCTGATCAGATTTAGGATTTTGCGTCTAGGGACACGACACATACACTTGTTTCATTACTCTAGTTAACAATAAAGAAACACATCCTCCCACGATCGATCAAACTTGGTGCACACGACCAAGTTGATCTAGTAATTTTTATGTCCATGCTTTAATAAAACATGTACATTAAAAAACCACAAAATAATATAAAATCCAACAAGCCATAAATGGATACGTTATTTTATATGAGATACGTCTCAAAATATTATTTTAAAAAAAATTTATGTAATGTTATGTATAAATTAAATCTTCACCTTGAAGTGAGCCCATCATCGACTCAAGTCCAATTATCTAGAAAATCCAAATTTAAGAGTCCACATAGCTTTTAAAATTTAAATTTTGGTGCCTATCCAAAAATAGAATTGTCAATTTTATTTTTATTTATTAAAATCTCTAATTTTCACTTAAAATTACTACAAAATGAACTGGGTAGAAAATACCAAAAAATTGACCAAAAATAGGCCCAAAAGAGGCTTGGATCATAGCCTAAAATAAATCAAACCATGATCCAAAGTGGGTTTTTGGTCTATTGCCCATACCGGCTTAGATTGCGGCCCACTTGGACTTGGACTGCAGTCCACATAGGTTCTGGACTAAGGCCTTCATCTTTGGCAGAGCCATGGCTAAGAGATGCCTGAGCCTTGTTGTCCCAATCACAACCGCAACAAAAGTTTCTCCACCCGAGACTCCCTGTCTCGGCCTGTCTTCTAACTAGTTTAGATTGGAAGAGTTTTACACCATCACTTAGTGTTTGCTGAGTCGTGGATTGGTATCTTACTTCTGACGCCATTCGAAGGAAATTTGCTAGATTCTCCAACAATCCGACGAAATCGTTGACTTTTCTCACATCCAAACTTTTGTTTCCCAATACAATAATCCAGACCAAAACACTAGAAAAATAGAGAATAAAAAAAAAAATCAAGTTTGTATATACCTATTCCTTATAGATTTTTGATTCCAGCCTTGATCAACACCGTGGTTCCGCAGTCGACCAAGGACAAATTCCTTTCAAAAGTTGTATCAAAATCAAAACTTCAATCTAGTTAACCCAACACTACATAGAATCCAATTTACCAAGAGTTTGGAGTTTTTTACTTAATTCTTCCCTCCAATTGCCAAAGGTGGCCTCTATTTGTGGGAAGGAAAAATGCAAAGAGAGAAAGAGATGGAAGGAAATGGTAGAGATGAATAGAGAGTGAGGAAGAGAGAGGGAGGAGCATCTCTGCTATAAGAGGGAATAAGAGAAATGGGGAAGGAAAAAGTGGAGAACTTTCCTTCCCCAGACAAAATGCTACCATGGTTGAAGGGAGAAGTTACAAAAAAAAAAAATCCTTAAATATTATAACCAGATATTGTCATCCAACAGATAAGTTTCTTTTCGCGGATACATGTTTTTAGTGAATCCTTCAATCAAATGAGGACATTTCTTTCACTTTACGTATCTATCGCAGACACATTCCCTTATGCAGATACATGTTTTTAGCAAATCCTTCGGTCAAACTATGATGTTTCTTTCACCTTAGTTATCCACAACGTAATGTGTTCTCTTCTGTGAATACTTGTTATTCGCGAATATTTTAGTGAAACGATGACTTTTTTTATCCGCTGCGGGCACGTTTCCTTTCGTAGATCTGCAAATCCTTTAGTCAAATGAAGACGTTCATTTTATCCATCGTGGACGTGTTTCTTTCTGCGTATTATCAAATCTTTCAATCCAAATGATGGCGTTTTGCTTTTTACTTATCCGTTGTGGATGCCTTCTCCATGGACTGTTGAATCCTTCAATCCAGACAACAACATTTTTTTTCTTGTTAATTACTTGTCGCATACGTCTTCCCTTCCACAGAATACATTCTTTATCCTAATACAATGCTTTCCAATCTTTGGATACATCTTTTTCCATAGACACATTCCCTTGTGTGGCAAAATACACTTCCGCAACTCACTATTTACTTCAGACACATTCCTTAATATCCATTGAGGTAACAAATAACAATGTCTTTTACTCATCTTATCTGACGTGGATGCGTTTCCTTCCATGGACACCAATACTTCCGCATCTACCTTTTTTTTTCGTGGACACATCATCCTTTAGTCAACTATCTATGGATTCTTTTCATTCAAGAAACATCCAAATCCTAGGACGTTCATTCTTAGTCCTCGACGCCCATGAATGCACCAAACTCATAATGTAAATATAAATCCTTAAAATTTTCATTTTATTTCTCCACGAAAATTTCATTGCCAACTCAATAATAATTATATATTTTTAAACTATTGAATACCATAAAAATATAACTTTATTCTATAAATTTCTCCGATGTCACATTCTCCCCTTCTTATAAAATTTTGTTCTCAAAACTTTGTGTTTCCAAGCTCTTTGATCTTGAGAAATAATTCTCTTTTCATATGACCTGAAAATCATGAATCTAATCCTTTCATTTTATGGACTATAGTTAGACAATTCAACATAATTCTCAAAATAATTTTCAATGTAAGGTATGATTTTATAAATTAGTTTTATATGAATAGATTTGACAATTATGTTGAGTCTTCTTGCACCTTGGACATATATTAATCTTAGGTTCCATTTAGATGAGTTTCTCCTTTCCTTGTTGCTTTCCACTTTCAAAGGGTCTCTTAACAACCCTTGAATTTTCTCCCTAATCTTTTTGTTGAGACTAAATTTTCTTGATGAACTCCCTTTGCTTTGAGAATGGACTTTATGCCTATTCTATTTTGAGTGCCTTACTTAGAATTTTTTAAGTATGGCACCCCTCGTGTACCAGATATCTTTACGCCTCCATATATCTCCACCCTAAGTCCTTGTACAAACTTATGTACCTTGTGTTCTTTTGTACTTATGAGGTGTGGTGCAAAGTGAGGTAACACTTCAATTCTACGAACCTATTCAACAACCGATCCAGTTTGAAGTAGTTGCATGAACTTTACTAGTTTACTTATTCAAGTAGTATGACTAAAATACTTATCATAAAATATTTCTTTAAACTATACTCCTTAACGCTGTGTCTTGTTTTCATAGCGTTCCACCAATTTCTTGCATCCTTAGTTAACATATACATTACACAAGAAACTCTTTCCTCCTCTTCAATTTTAAACTTCTAAAGTTTGAATCCATTCTTTAGCACTAGCGGGATCCATCACATGTCCATCAAAGTTAGGGGGTCTCAACCATCGGAATCTTTCACAACTCATATTCATTTTCACAGTTGGCCATATTTCTCTTTGTTCCACTCTAGCCATATACCTTTCTAGCTATTGGAATTGACATTCTACTAGTTTAGTTAGTTTGATAATAGCTGCATCTTTACCGTTATCCTCTACTCTTTGGCCTCTTGCCATTTTATTTCCTAAAGAAACTTAAAATAACATCTCAACAATTATTAACTTAAATAAACTTATAGTTGATGTGACATTCGCATGTTCAGGTTTGAGTTGTTACATAGTCTACAAAATTTATTGAGCTCTGATACCATATTGTAAAGTCCCAAAATTCTATTTCTTTTTTTTTTTTTTCTGAAACCTTTAGCGTAGCAGAAGATTTTTCTCTTTAAACATTGTAACAACTTAACATATTTTCAACACAGTATTCATAAATTATTACAATATCACTTTAAATCTCTTTATACAAAATGTGAGTCATCTCCACAAGTCAATTTTTCCATAACAATCAAGTGCTCCCATGAGTATGTGTCATAAACTGTGGCATTGTTCATAGTGCGTCTCATCCTCTAATTTTTTTTACCTACATCACAAAATTCATCTATGAGCATAAGACTTAGTAAGTAATGCATAATATAAACATGATATGCATTTTTTTTGTTAAATGTTTGCATTTCAATGTTCTTTCTTTTCTTTCGTTCGTTCTTTTCATTCTTGTTCTTCATCTTGGCATTAGGATATGACACCAAAGCTACAAATTATTGGGGAACAAGCCCACTAAAGCTCCAATGGGGGTGAAGCCACCAAAGCTCCATTGGTACCATATCGCCAAAACTTCTTATGTATTTTTCATTTCATTGTCAATCTTTCTTAATGGAAACATATGCATGTAAAATATTTTCTTTTTTTTCTAAAAAAACATGGTGCATGAACATGAATGCATAATCATAACACATCCTCGAGCAATAATATCATCGTAATATTATCATCATCTAGTACTTAATCCAACCATTTAATCAAATCATCCAACTGTTATAAACATAGCATGAAACAAAGAATACCAACCTAGCACCTTGTCATGTAGGTCAAAAGGCAAAACACACACATCATTACTTACCTTGGAGTCTTAGCACAATTCATAACAACCATGAATTATTTTCTTGAGTTAGAAGGCTGAAAACATGTTACAATTACACGTTAGCATCCAATCACACATGTTTACATTAAACATCCATAACTTTTTTGTGTACTTTTTCAATTTGAGTGATTGTTGAACTCATAGTTCCCTTAGATGATGCTTATGAATATATCAAATTTGTTTACAAATCCAACCACTTTTTTCATGTGTAATGCGTTCAACACAGATACTTATTTTCATTTAATAATAAGTTTTTATCTTAGAGTTTTACCATCAAACTCCAAAATTCATAATTTCCATTGTACAAGTTCAAATGGCTTAATTTAAATGCCCATAGTTCCATCAAAGTATCTATTTTAACAGACTAAAGTAGTTCTTAATTTGGACATCATTAAAGTTGGTCGGTGCTATCCAACCCAAAATTGGTCAGATTTCCCAAATTTTTAACCAAGCATGATATTAGGTGCACAAACATCATTTTAATTAAGAAATCCTTCCATCGCTTATCACCAACATGTTTGTAAGATATAAACAAGAATATTTAAATCATAAAATTTGAACATAAAATACAACTGAGAGATCCTTTATTGAAATCCTAAGCACTACCTTATAATTTTCTCATTACATTTTTACTAATAAAACTCTTAAATCATTTAATCTTAAAAAGGTAGATCTTTCCTAACCTTCAGAGAGTAGAGAGGAACTGCCATTCGTCATTCACTTGCTTGCACTTTGAAGAACCAAACCTCTCACTTTATAGAGGTTCAAGGTGTATTAGCTTCGCCCTTGAGCTTCCAATCACTATCAAACACCACAATCTATATAGACTTAAAATCATAGATGTAATCATCACATTTTTAACTCCTTAATCCAATGTAATCACTAGATCATAATCATCAGCTTAACTGTTAACTTAATCCCAAAGGTTGATTAATTAATGAACGTTCGATGCTGTTATTTATACATTCGCGGATGTACGTTGCAGATATATACACATCCACAAGGCATATTTGCTACAAATATTCACTTCCTCAAACATAAATATGCCAACCATTTATCACCAAGTCATCTTGCAGATACGTTCCTTTTCACAGATAGATGTTTTCAACAAATCCTTTGGTCAAACGACGATGTTTCTTTCACCTTACTTATCCACTGCGGACACATTCCATTATGTGGATACATGTTTTCAACGAATCCTTTTGTCAAACGATGACATTTCTTACACCTTACTTATTCGCCGTAGATGCGTTCTCTTCTACAGATACTCATTATACGTGAATCCTTTAGTCAAAAGATAACACTTCTTATATGTGCCACGAACATGTTCTTTTTCGCTAATACCCCCTATCTACAATTCCTTTAGTCAAACACCGACGTTCCTTTTATTCACTTTAGACGTGCTACTTTCCATGGATTATCAAATCTTTCAATCCAAACAACAACATTTTGCTCTTTACTTATTTGTTGTGAATGCATACGCTTCCATGGAATGTTGAATCCTTCAATCCAAAAGAAAATATTTCTTTCTTGTTAACTACCTGTTACAGACGCCTTCCCTTCCTACATATACATTCCTTATGCTAATACGACGTCATCCATTCTGCAAATACATCCCTTTTTGCGGATGCATTCCCTTCCAAGGTAACATACACTTCCACAACTCATTGTTTACCTTAGACACATTCCTTAATATCCACTGATGTATTCAAATGATGATGTCTTTTACTCTTCTTATTTGTGACAGACGATTCCCTTCATTGGACACCAATACTCCTACGGCTATGTTTTCTTGTGCGGACATGTCATCTTTTAGTCAACTATATGCATAATCTTTTTATTCAAGAAACATCCAAAGCCTGGGATGTCCATACTTAGTCCTAGATGCCCAGGACCACACCAAACTCATAATCTTAAATATATCCTTAAAATTTTCATTTTATTTCTCTACTAAATTTTCATTTTTTCTCCATCTCAATAATAATTATCTATTTTTAAATTTTTGAATACTATAAAAATATTATTTTATACCAAAAATTTCTCGGGTGTTACACAAAGAGAACCAATGAGTCACTGATGTGTGTGTTGGTGGTTAAAAAATAAACACGTACATGCAAATCACATACTGTTTTGATGATTTTTTTAATGTCGAAGTTGATTTTGCTGACAATTCAAAGTTCAAAGGCTATGTTGTTCAAAATAAGTTTATGGTTTGTAAATGACCACCTAATTACAGAGTTCAACACGAACTTTACCCTATATTTTATTATTATATTATGTTTTCAAAAATTTTTAATATGTTTTTTTTATTGTACTCAAACGAGTTTTACACATTTTCTTTGAGCATCCATTGCTTGGCTTCTGGATCGAATGGTAGACACAAGTGTAGTGTGTAAGGGCCTTTACATTTGGTATTGGTAAATATCAGTGTAGTAGATGTCAAGGCCCTTTGGTTAGAGTCCACAAATCTTATAAGGGCTTACGCATCGACCCATGTTTGGGTTGATGTTGTTACAGATGGCTGATGACAATTATTGTTTAGGTGTGATGGTGTTTTTATAAAGCGACCATTTTCACTAGAAAAGCACTGGTAATGGTATTTTTTTTTACTAAAAATTTTTTTTACAATTTTTAAAAAACTGTAAGTCTAGAAAAGAAAAAAAGAGTGAATTTCTGTAATATTCCTCTCGTTTGAGAAGAAGACGCCACTCAATCTTGCTAAGCATCTCCTCCAGTCATCTCGTTCGATCTTCATCGTTTCAAGAGGGAGGTTACTCCCTGTAGTTCCTTTATCGTATTTTATTCATAACTAGTCAAGGGTCATGTGTGCCTATGTGCTAGAAATATATATCTCTTTCAACGTTTTATGGAAGAATAAAATTTGTTGAAGATTTGAAAATTTGTTCTTTGCATTAAAATTCTTACAAAGGTGAAGATTATTTGAGTTCATTGTCTTCAATTCTTTTCGGGAGGAAGGAGAACCTTGTGTTGGAATTTTTTTTTTTTTGGCAGAATTCATGTCAAAATGGATATTATTAGAATTCATTACCCAAATTCTTTTGGATTGAGTCAATTAACCTGCATTATAGATATTATTTTAGGTTTTGTTTCACTCAATAAATTCATTTAAGCTTAAGTCAAAAACTCGATGTTGTATTTATTTGTCTATTTTGAATATTCTCTTATGCCCATGACTTTTTACAAAAGGAATATTCCACGTTAAATCTCGTCACTCCATTTCATGTTTTCTTTTTCTGTTTTTTTTTTATTTCTAACATTGAGAGCGAATGTTTTCTTTTAATTTAATTTGGATGATTACATAATTTACTATTTGTGCATTTTATTTTTTGAACAATGTATATTTTGAGTTATCATATTTAGTTGGTTATCACCCATGTAGAATTTGGCCTATATTGTGCAGGACATGGCATTTTAAGTTGGTTTGTAAGTTTTCCACTACATAACACTTTACATACCTGGAGTGGGTAGTCAAATTTTCGTTGAGGATGGGGTCGTTCTTCATGAACTTTTGTTGTTGTCCCCTTGTGGGTCATGACAATAGATTATGTAGATAAAATAATTGTTATAAATGAAAAATAAATTTGAGTACTATTTAAAAACAAAAGTAAAATTATATCATCTTAATTTAAAACTCCGGGATCTAAATTAAAACAACCCTTTTACCCTAAATTGTAGCACTAAAAATATATTTTACCCAAAAAAATTGTTATTCAACTATTTAAAGATGGATAGGGTTCTAATAATTTCCCACCATAGCTATGATCCAATAGGATGAGCCGACCACCTTGTTTGGGAGCTGAGTGTGTAAAGATGTGACAAAGCAAGATGCATAATTTTGAGTTTTATTGCAAATGGATAAGACTATCTCATTATTTCCACAACCTTGCTCTAAAGTTGCATGCTAAACAGTTAAACCATTATTATGACATTTCATTTTTCAACAAAGATTGAAGTTAGAGAGACCCACGATCACTTGTTTCTTCTGCAATGCCAATGCTGACTTCAATTACTATGTTCACAATCCCTGTTTTAGATTACACCATTTTTGCCAAAAAAAAAAGGAAAGATGATTTGGTCTGAAAATCCAATTATGTAAACACAAACATTTAGTAAAATGGAAACGAGGTTGATCCTATCCCGGAAAACTCCAAAACAATATGGAATTTGGATTGTCTTTGCTCCCCATTTCCACATAAAATCTAAACCCCCCCACTATACCCATCACCCAACAACTAATAATGGTGCAGAAAAGCACAAAGGCAGGAAAAGAAAGGCTTTCAGTGGGGCAAAATAAAAGGCTATATGGCAGCTGCCATTGTCCTAATAGAGAACACTAAGTGGAAATTTTTGTTAGATCCCTCCTCTTAAGAGAAAAAGAGTGTTAAATAAATCAAGTTTTTGTGGGGATTTTAACTTGGAGAAGACTCGTATTTTGTCCCTCATTTATCTACACATGATGACATCGTGGACTTCCTCCACCATCATTTTAGTTGTTATAACTCGTTGACCTTTCTCTCCCTCTCTCTACCTCTTTCTCTCTCTCCACCACATAATTTCAACTCTGATATGTAAATTATACAGTTAAATCATGTACATTTAGTACAAGTTTCCATTAACTCCTTGCTTGCTATGAAATGAAGACCACTCATTCTTTAGTTTCTTAAGTGTGAAATCCTCATTAATGGCGCTCAATGCACTTGGTATTTGTCCGGATGAGAACTTTTGTATTGAAGACCCTGCTCACATAGATTTGCTGTATAGTCAATAAAATATTTGGCTTTAAGAAAATTCATAGTCATACCGTCAACTCCGGAAAGCTTTCTCAAAGAGAAGGTTTGTCATTTGACTTCTTAGATGGGATTCTACCTTTTACATAACGTTTATGGCCCTGTGGGGTTCACAAATTACAAAATGACACTTCTTCAAGCCTTTTTTTTGTCGGTTTCTTAAGTCTACGAGGGTCAACAAGTAGAAAATATCGTGAAAGATAGATTTAGAAGTTGGTGGGTAATTTCTAACAAAAAAAAATAGTCAAATTCCTAAAATCCTTTTAAAGAAGCCTTATAAAAGACAAACCTCAATTAAAAGTTTAATTTTTGGAAGAGGGAAAATAATTACAATTCAAAATTTTAAAATCATCTCCAGTTAATTTGATTTCAAATTATGTTGAAATTATTAACTTAATTTCATTAATCTCTTTAATTTATGTATCTTTTGGTCAATGCATCTTTTGAATGTGTCTTTCTTAATGTATGTCTTTAATATATTTTTGGTTAAAGTCTATGTATTTGTGAAGAGTCGTCTAGAAGGTTCTCATATGTATGCAATGGTACATTAGTTCATGTATTTGCTTGGGTCATTGATGGGTAGTTCATGTAACTAGGTGATTCATTATATACTAGTCCATGTATTAAATTAAATAAGTGGTTCATGTATTGTGTTATACATGTCCCAAATAATCCTATAAATAGGATAGGAATGTAAACATTTTGTATAAAGCAATTAGCCAAAACAATTTCAAGAAAAAGTTTATCTAGTTCTCTCCTCTCCTTATTTTTCTCTCTCCAAAATCTCTCTTCCTCATTCAAACAAATTGGTATCAAAGCTTAATTTTCGACATTGTAGAAATGTCCAATTCTACATTTCCATTTCATTTCCCTTAACTTACCAAAGAAAATTACGAGAATTGGTGCATTCGTATAAAAGCTTTGCTCGACTCACAAGATGTATGAGAGATTGTTAATAGAGGCTAAGACGAGCCTCGTGATAATTTCACTTTGACTCAAAATCAAAGGGAGACTCACCAAAGAACGCGTAAGAGAGATCAACAAGCTCTTACCCTTATTCATCAATGTTTGGATGAAGCTATGTTCAAGAGAGTATCAAATGCGACCACAGCTAAGCAAGCATGAGAGATTCTACAAAATTCTTATCAAGGAGTTGATAAGGTAAAGAAGATACATCTTCAAGTCCTACGAGGAGAATTTGAGGCATTGCAAATGTAAGAATCCGAGTCCATAATGGATTTTTTTTCGAGGGTTTTGGCCATCGTCAACCAAATGAAGAGATATGGAGAGAAAATAGAAAATGTTCATGTCAATGAAAAGGTTCTTCGCTCATTGCATACAAAGTTTGATTATGTGGTTGTAGTTATCGAGGAGTCCAAAGATTTAGCTATTATGACAGTTGACCAACTCATGGGTTCTTTATAAGCTCATGAACAGAGAATCAACAAGAAGGAGCCGATCGAGCCAATTCTAGCCACCAAGCTCTATGTGAAAGAAAAAGATAATGAATGTGGGAGAAGCCAACGAGGAAGAGGATGTGGACGCGGACGTGAACAAGGTAGAGGAAGAGGTCAAGGACGTCAGAATCTCGATAATGAAGAGAAGACCTGTTTTGTAAGAGAGTGTGGTAGAGGAAGTCACTCAAAACAGAATGATCGATCAAAAGTTCAATGTTACAATTGCCAAAAGCACGGACACTATGCTTGTGATTGTTGGAGTCCTCTTAAAAATGTCAATGAAACAGCAAATTATGCTCAAAATAAAGAGGCTGAAGAAACCTTGTTCTTAGCTTACAAAGGAGAAGGAAGCAAGAACAACGTGTGGTATCTTGACAACGCGGCAAGCAATCACATGTGTGGCGATAAAAGCAAATTTATGGAAATTGACACCTTGGTGATTGGATTAGTCACATTTAGAGATAATTCCAAAAGTTCAAATTGAAGGCAAAGGTATAATTTTAATTCATATGAAAAATAGCGGTCATCAACTTATTAACAATGTTTACTATGTTCTGAGTATGAAGAGTAATATTTTGAGCATGGGACAACTCTTGGAGAAAAACTACTACGTTCACATGAAGGATCATAGTCTTCAACTTCAAGATGATAGAAGAAATGTGATCATGAAGGTATCGATGACGAACAATAGAATGTTTGCGCTGGATATTGAAGCTGACGTTGATAGATGTCTGAAGATTTATGTGAATAACACTTTATGGCTTTGTGTCACACCCCTAATTTTTTGCCGTCCGGAATAGGGCGAATAGGTGTGCAGCGCCGTAGTCCAACTACGACCAGCCTCTCTCTAAATGCTCTCGGTTGTCGCCTCTTGCGTTGAACACAAACTCTTTACGGGAGCTCGACTCCCAACCCTTTCTTTCGATTCCCAACCAAAGAAACTAGGAAACAATCTCGCCACTCGGAACACCACAATCTCTCTCAAGGATGACTAATCGCTCACCGATTATCAATGCCTTGGTTGGTGCCTCAAGGGTCTTATTTATAGGCATAAAGGAAACCTAATTCAACTGAAACTAGGAATCCTATGGCAACTAGGATTCCTAACCCGTAGCTTCAATCTGTTAGCCTTTTTGTTAGGCTTAGTTTTATTTTGATGATGACCAAATGGTTTACTTTAATAAAAATAATAAGTTGGTTAATTGTGTTTTTATTGATAATGTTTTCAATGTTTTATTCAATATATTTATACTCAAATCTATCAATAATACCCATATTGAGGGTATTAAAATGTGCTAACATGTTTATTTGAGTCCATGTAGTGTAGCATATCATTTTGGGACTTAGTTTAGTTCAGGGTTTGTTTTGAAGTGTAGCGCGGATGATGGTCGCGGACGACGCGGACGNCAAATGCCCAGAATTGTGCAACGGCTATTTTTCTCAACGGGCATTTTTGTTTCCAATGGTCATGCGGAAGATGCGGACGTCCGAAAGTGAAAATTCTGTAAATACAACTTCACTCCAAGCTCTCAACAACGAACCGGGAATTGTGGCGAAGCCTTGCCGAATTTAATACACGATTCTAATCACTGTGAGCTATTGTTGTATCCAATTCTCCCCACACTTAAACTTGCGAGTTAATTTGGGAGAACTTGGATTAGCTAGATTTGAGCTTGAAATTTTCAAGTTTAATATTGTGCTTGATTGTAAAGGGTGATTCCCTAAGAATTCATCATACTAGGGTGACGCCCCGCAATAGTCAAATTTAGGATGACGACTCGTAAGAGTCTAAGGTTGACGAACTTATAATTAGTCAAGGGTGACTCCCTGTTTAATAGTCAATTTGTAAATGGTTTTATTAGCACCCGAAAGCCAATTACTTAGTGTATCTCCAAGTGAACCTTGGAGCGCGGACGTAGGCGAGTTTGCCGAACCGCGTAAACAAATATTGTGTGCACTTTCTTTATCCCTTACTCTTTAGTTTATGCATTTAATGTGATTGCATATTTAATCGTATTCGATAAATCACTTAGGGATTTAGAGAATTTAAATATTGCACGAAAATATTAGAAACGCTATATTCACCCCCCCTATAGGCGTATATCGATCCTACACAATCTGTTGTGCGCTGCCCCACAGTTGGGGCACTGTGAGCTCAGTTGGTGCGCTGGGGGCCCAGTTGGGTGCGGGTTGGGCCCAATTGGGGCGCGGGTTGGGCCCAGTTGGCGCGCAGTGGGCCCGGCCCAAATGCACTGCGCCCACTGGGCCCAGTAGGCTGCTGCGGCCAAATCAAGACAGGCTTTCGGACAGGTCCAAACTTCCTGGCATGTGTGCCGCCCTTGTCCGTGCCACCGTGGCCCATGTTTCTCGGAGCCTTTTCCGAATTGCTGATGTGTCCCGCATTTCTCGCGACCCTGTCCGAATGCATGCCGACGTCTTCTCTACTATACGCGCCGGGCGCGTGCTTCCGATGCCTGTGTCTGCTTGGCGCGCGCCCCGCGAGCGCTTCTGCTCTCTGTGCCTACTGCCTCTGCCTGCAGCGCGGCCTGTCTGCCAAGTGCGCCCGGCGCACTATTGCGAGGTTTCCCGAAAGCCTCCTTTCGGGCGCTGCACCTGTTTAAACCTTGTGAGAAAGGGAGTGTGACAATCCTCCCCTACTAGATGAAGTCGAAGGCCTCATTGATGCCCAATCTAAGTAAGCTGTCACCTCGTCTTCAAATTGCCACAAGTCTTTATCATTCTCCCACATTGCCTCATCTTCATCCTCCCATAGAACTAAGAATTGCCTGCGCCTATTCTTTGAACTTTCTCCCATGCTTCGATGATCAAGGATCTTGGAAATCTTCTTTTGAAATTCCACTCGCACCCCAGGTGGAGCCCTCAATCTCTGAACTCTATCTCCTTCGTGATAGGGCTTTAAGAAACTTACATGGAATGTAGGATGCAATTTGGGTCTGTCGAGAAGTTGTAATCGGTAGTCCACCGACCCAACTTTCTTGGTAACCATGAATGGTCCATCATACTTGGGAAGAAGTCCCTTGTCATATCTCCGAGACGTCACCTTCTTCCATATCTGAGGTATGAGTTTGAGTAGGAACCGGTCCCCCTCCTTGAACTCTAGTGGTCTTCTCCACTTATCTGCATACTTTTTCATCCGTCGTTGGGCCTTGCCTAAGCTTTCTTTGGCTTGTTCTAACAGATCAGTCCGGTCTCGTCCGTACCTGTAGGCTGCTGGACTGGGGCCCTGCTCCTTCCTGCGTGCAATTTCGGCCGGAGTCGCCGGCTGAAATCCCAAAGTAAGCTCCGTAGGACTCATTCCCGTGGTCGATGTCCGATGAATGTTGTATAAGAATTGAGCTGCATCCAATAGATCCCCCCAATTTCTCTGGCTAGCCGATACAAAGTACCTCAAATACTCCTCTAATAATCCATTGAGCTGCTCGGTTTGCCCGTAAGTCTGGGGATGGTTTGTCGTGGAGAACTTTAGCTCGGTGCCCATTAAGTTGAACAATGTAGTCCAGAACTTCCCTGTGAACCTCGAGTCTCGATCACTCACAATATCTTTCGGCAATCCAAATGTTTTAACCACGAACCTCATGAAGTAGTCCGCCGCCTCTTGCGTGGTGCATGCCTTTGGTACACCCATGAACACGGCGTACTTTGTCAATCGATCTACGACCACCATGATAGATCCTTTCCCCTCCACCGTTGGCATCCTGGTGATGAAATCCATTGAGACTGACTCCCATGGCTTGCTTGGAATGGGGAGTAGTTGAAGTAGCCTTCTTCTTTTTCCCTCTCCGTCTTGTCCACCTGACAAGTTAGACATGTCTTCACATAGAGCTCAATGTCTTCTTCCATCTTCGGCTAGATGTAGTCTCGTGATAATAAAGCGAGCATCCTCTCGACGTCTGGGTGTCCCGCCCAGCGGGTGTCATGTGTCTCTTTCAAGAGAAGTTGGCTGACCCCGCCCCAACTAAACAGTAGTACTCTGTCACCACGTGCTTTCAACAAGCCGTCTTCTAGCCAATATCGCCTCACCAACCCGTCCTGTACCTGCTTCACAAGTCGCAAGTATGAGACATCTTCTGTAGATGCCGCCTTGATCTTCTCAAGAAGATCCGAGCGAACCTCTGTTATCACTGCTACGCGCTCCACATGCTCCCTGCAGCTAAGTGCATCTGCCACTCTATTCTCGACCCCTGGTTTATGTAGCGTGAAGTCAAACTCTGCCAAGAACTCCTGCCATTGCGCCTGCTTTGGTGAGAGATTCTTCTGCATCTTGAAAAAGGTATTGGCCACGTTGTCTGTGACCACGGTGAACTGTGTGCCCAATAGATAGTGTCTCCAAGTTACCAAGCAATGTATAACCTCTACCATCTCTTTCTCATGTGCTAAATTGTGCTCCTCGGCTCCCTTTAGTTTTCGGCTCTCATAAGCAACCGGATGTGCATCTTGAACCAAGACTCCGCCCACTGCGTGCTCTGACGCATCTGTATGCACCTCGAATGGCAAAATAAAATCTGGAAGCCCCAACACTGGCTCCGTTGTCACCGCCCTTTTCACCTGCTCAAATGCCTCTTGACATGCGTCTGTCCATGCCCATGGTATATCTTTCCTCAACAAATTAGTCAAGGGATTCACCAGTCTCAAGTAGTCTGCAATAAACCTCCGATAATAGTTGGCTAAGCCAAGGAAAGACCTTAGCTCGGTTACCTTTGTTGGCCCGATCCATCCGTTGATCACGCGTACCTTAGCACCATCCATGCGAATCGCTCCCTTTCGGATGTAGTGGCCTTGGAAGTTGATTTCCGTTGCCCCGAACTCGCACTTTTCCCGCTTCACGAATAAAGAATGCTCCTTGAGCTTCTTCAGAACTGTCTCCAAGTGATGTAGATGCTCCTCCAAGGACTCACTGTTGATGACAATATCGTCCAGATAGACCACCACGAAGCTATCCAAGAACTCATAGAGCACGTCGTTCATAAGATTGCAAAAAGTAGCCGGTGCGTTGGTTAGCCCAAATGGCATAACCAAAACTCGTACGATCCGTATCTCAACACCATTGTCATCTTGGCCTCGTCACCCTCGGCTATCCTCACCTGCCAATACCCCGATCTCAAGTCCAACTTGGTGAAGTATGACGCCTTTGCCAATCTGTCAAATAAATCACTTGCATTTGGGATGGAATACTTGTTCTTGATGGTGATTTTGTTCAATGCCCGGTAGTCAATGCACATGCACAGTGTGCCATCTTTCTTCCTCTGAAAAAAGCACCGGTGCCCCATAAGGAGCCTTGGACGGTTAGATGTAACCAGCTTCCAACAACTCGTCCAACTATCGTCACAACTCCGCCCACTCTGATAGCGCCATGCGATAGGGAGCCTGTGCAGGTGGCACCGCGCCCGGCTCCAACTCAATGTGATGATCGATAGCGCGCCTTGGTGGCAACACTTTTGGCAGCTCCGCTGGCATCACGTCACGATATCTCTCCAAAACTGCTTGTACCTCTGATGATATCTCCCCCACTTGGTCCTGCTTGACCTCACGTAGTGTCACCAAGAAGGTTGTCTCCCACTTCTGAACTCCCATCTTCAACTATAGGGATGATTGCATCACGCTTTTGCCTCGGTTCTCACTCTTGACCGTGCAGGGTGTTGTCTCTTCTTGGATAAGAATCATTCCAAGATGTGGCAGTATCGTCGCCTTTACTAGCCTAAAAAACTCCAAGCCCAATATAAGATCAAAGTCGTCCAATGGCACAATCATCATCGGGCATGATTGCTGCCACTCACCTACTCTTAGGAGGGGTTTTGTCGTGCCCTTGATGGGCTGGGCGTCTGAATTGACTGCTTTAATCAAGCTCGTGCTCTTGGTCACCTCCAAGTCGAGCTCTCCCGCCTTCCGCTGGAATAAAGTTGTTGGTCGTGCCGGTGTCCAACATCGCACGCACCTTCTTTCCATTGACCTACACCTCGACGTACATTAAGCCCTTTTGCAATGTCGACGTTTGGCCCGACGCCGTTGTTGCCTGTCTGCTTTTCGTCGATGATTGACTGCTTGTTAGGGCATTCACTAACTGAATGGGGTTCATCCGAGCCTTCTCCTCTCCTTCGGAGTTCTCATCCTGGACCCTTATGGTAGATGTTGTCGCCTTAGTAGGACAATCACGAGCATAATGTGGTCCACTGCATAAAAAGCAACCCTGGTTCTTCTTCCATTGGGGTTGATCAAATCCCTCGCCTTTAGATCCCTCGGTCCTTTTACCCTTATCGTGCCCACCTTGCTTACCTCGCTTGTTGTCTCTTCCCTTTTTCTTCTCAGAAGTAGGGGCGTCCTTGAAGTCCACCAAACCCTTGGCAATCGCAATTGCCGATGACACATCCTTCACGCCATGCCGTCGCAGCTCTGTTGCGCCCATGGTTGAAGTCCAGCCATAAAGTTGAATAATTTATCACTTTCATGCATGTCCCAGATATCCAGCAATAAGGAACTGTATTCTCGAACATAGTCACGAACCGACCCTGTCTGTCGTAACTTCCTTAGTGCTTCCTTTGCTGTCCACTCGGCGTTGAGCGGTAAAAATTGCTCTTTTAGTTCTCGTTTGAGAACTTCGCAACTAATGATCTTCGGCTCCTTGTCAAGACGTTGTCTCCACCATAGCTTTGCGTCCCCGGCAAGATACATCCTAAAAATCATAACTTTGTTGCTTTCCTCGATCCCGGCCTCTTGGAAATATTGTTCTATGTCGAATAGAAAATTATCCAACTCCTTTGCATTCCGATTGCCATTGTAGGGATTCGGTTCCGGAATTTTAAATTGTGTAGCCATTGCGCCAAGCCTCTTTGTCGCGCCACCTGCTGCCGCTATCGTTGCGCTTACCTGCGCTACCTCCCTATCAACCCGTGCGAGCTCCTCTCGTGTGAGTTGTTTCGCCGTCGCTAGATCTTAGCTTACCGAAGCTTTGAGGACATCGATTTCCATCTTTAGGGAGATAATTTGGAGTCGTAGGGACTCCTCATCGCTTACCTCACGAACCCCCGTGAACTCCTCTAGCCTAGAAAGCCTTGCAAGCAACTCGACCATCGCCATTATCCTTGTGCATTGATCGAAAAACCTCTTGAGTAGTGGATCTTGTGTGTAGAAGAGAAAAAGGAGCAACCTTTACTCGTACCTTTGCCCAAACTCTTGCTCTGATACCAACTGTCACACCCCTACTTTTTCGCCGTGCGGAATAGGGCGAATAGGTGTGCGGCGCCGTAGTCCCACTACGACCAGCCTCTCTCAAAATACTCTCAGTTGTCGCCTCTTGCGTTGAACACAAACTCTTTATGGGAGCCCGGCTCCTAACCTTTCTTTCGATTCCCAATCAAAGAAACTAGGAAACAATCTGGCCACTCGGAACACCACAACTCTCTCAAGGATGACTAATCGCTCACCGATTATCAATGTCTTAGTTGGTGCCTCAAGGGTCTTATTTATAGGCATAAAGGAAACCTAATTCAACTTAAACTAGGAATCCTATGGCAACTAGGATTCCTAACCCGTAGCTTCAATCTGCTGTGTGCTGCCCCACAGTTGGCACGCTGTGGGCTCAGTTGGCGTGCTGGGGGCCCAGTTGGGGCACGGGTTGGGCACAGTTGGCCCGCAGTGGGCCCGGCCTAGAAGCACTGCGCCCACTGGGCCCAGTAGGCTGCTGCGGCCCAACCAAGAGAGGCTTTTAGACAGCTCCAAACTTCCTGGAATGTGCGCCGCCCTTGTCCGTGGCACCGTGGCCCGTGTTTCTCGGAGCCTTGTCCGAATTGTTGACGTGTCCCGCATTTCTCACGACCCTATCGGAATGCATGCCGACGTCTTCTCTACTGTGCGTGCGGCGCGCACGCTTCTGCTCTATGTGCCTACTGCCTCTGCCTGCCGCGTGGCCCGCGGGCGGCCTGTCTGCCAAGTGCGCTCGGCGCATTATTGCGAGGCTTCCCCGAAGCCTCCTTTCGGGAGCTACGCCCGTTTACGCCTTGTGAGAAAAGGGGTGTGACACTTTGGCACTTAAAACTTGGTCATCTGAATTTTGGTGGCTTAACGCTATTGGGAAAGAAAAGAATGTTAAAGGGATTGTCATCCATAAACCAACCAGATCAACTATGTGAAGGTCTTGTTGGGGAACAATTTCGAAAGAGTTTTCGGAAGGAGACGACATCAAGAGCAAGTAAACCACTTCAACTTATTCATGTTGATGCATGTGGACTAATTAAGCCTCTGTCATTCGATAAAAACTGGTATTTTCTCCTCTTCAATGATGACTTTAGCAAAAAAACTTAGGTTTATTTTGTAAAAGAGAAATCTCAAGCTTTTGACGTTTTCAGAAAATTCAAAGCACATATAGAAAAGCTATTCCGTTAAAGATTTGAGATTAGATAGAGGAGGTGAGTTTACATTTAACGAGTTTAATGAGTTTTGTGAAGAAAATGTCTTCCAGCGATTCCTGACCGTTCCACAATCTCCTCAACAAAATGGCGTAATGGAGAGAAAGAATCGAAGCATTCTTAATATAGCAAGAAGTATGCTGAAAACAAAGAAGATGCCAAAAGAGTTCTGGGCAGAAGTTGTTGATTGTGCAGTATACCTATCAAATAGATGCCCAACGAGAAGCTTGTGGGACAAAACTCTTCAAGAAGCATGAAGTGGAAGAAAACCAATTGCTCGTCATTTAAGAGTTTTGGAAGCATTGGTTATGTGCACGTCCCTGATCAAAGAGAGACCAAAGCTTGAGGATAAAAACAAGAAATATATTTTTATCGATTATGATCAATACTCCAAAGGCTACAAGCTCTACAATCTAAGTCTTGAAAAAATGAATTATTAGCAGAGGTGTTGAGTTTGATGAAGAAGATTCTTGGGATTTGAATGATGAAGACAAAGAGAGGTATGAATTCATTCCTTTATTTGATAAAGAGGATGAAAGTAGAGAAGTACAAGAGCTCATGAGACCTCCAAGATCACCAACGATTTTAGATACACTTTCTTCATCAAATTCTAGTGGAAGTTCAAGTGAAAGAGAACCACGCATGAAAAGTCTTCAAGATCTTTATAAGGTAACTGAAATTTTAAGTGAAGATCTAACTCTTTTTTGTCACTTTGTCGATTGTAAGCCTTTAGTGTTTGAAGAAGCGGTGAAAGATGAAAAATGGAAAAATGTCATGGATGAAAAGGTTGCATCAATTGAGAAGAATGAGACATGGTAGCTAGTTACCATTCTGGAAGGCCAAATGCCCATTGGTGTTAAGTGGGTGATTAAAGAAAAGAAGAATGCAAAGGGAGAAGTAGAGAAATATAAAGCTAGACTAGTGGCAAAAGGATATAGTCAACGTCTAGGTATCAACTATGGTGAACTATTAGCTCCTATTGCTTGCTTAGAAACTATCCAGTTGATTATTTCACTAGCGGTTCAAAAGAGGTGGAAAATTAATCAAATGGATGTCAAATCAACATTCTTGAATGGAGTTCTCGAAGAAGAAGTCTACATAGAACAACCTCAAGGGTATGTTAGCAAGGGCTATGAAGACAAATTATTGAAGTTAAAGAAAACATTGTATGGCTTGAAGCAAGCTCCAAGTGCTTGGAACAGTCGAATTGACAAGTACTTTTTTTGAAAAATGGATTTACAAAATACCCATATGAGTACTCTCTCTATGCTAAGGTACGTGAAAATGGAGATGCCTTATTTTTTTGCTTATATATTGATGATTTGATTTTTGTGGGAAATAATCAGAGTATGTATGAAGGATTTAAGCAAGTAATGACTAAGGAGTTTGAGATGACAGATATTGGTTTAATGTCATACTATCTTGGTATGGAGATCAATCAAAGAGATGATGACATTTTCGTATCTCAAGAAGGTTTTGCGAAAGAGATTCTAAAAAGGTTCAAGATGGAGCATTGCCAGATCGTGAATACTCCTGTGGCATGTGGAGTGAAATTATCAAAGAATGAGAAAGGAGAAAAATTTGATTCTACAACTTTCAACAGCCTTATTGGAAGTTTGAGGTATTTAACCTACACATGGCTAGATATTTTATTTGCAATTGGATTGGTTAGTCGATTCATGGAATCACCAACCATGACTCATTTCAAGGCAGCAAAATGGATTCTTTGATATATCAAAGGTACAATTGATTTTGATTTACTTTATTCATTTTCTAATGAATTTAAGCTTTTCGGATATAGCGATAAGGATTTGGGTGGAGATATGGATGATTGAAAAAGCACAACATGTTTTGTTTTCTACATGTGTAATACAACTTTTACATGGAGTTCAAAGAAACAACAAATTGTGACACTATCCACGTGTGAAACTGATTATGTTGTTGCTACATCTTGTGTATGTCATGCCATATGGTTGAGAAGACTATTAAAGGAACTGCAAATTCCATAAGAGAAAGCTACATAAATTCTTGTTGACAATAAATCTGCTATTAAATTGGCAAAGAATCCAATTTTTCATGATCGAAGCAAACATATAGATACAATGTATCATTTTCTTCATGACTATATCACAAAAAATGAAGTGCAAGTAAAGTATGTGAAGACTGATGATCAAGCTGCTGATATTTTTACAAAGCCTCTCAAATATGACACTTTCAACAAATTAAGAATGATGCTCGGAGTTACAAGGAATTAAGTTTAAGGGAGGATGTTGAAATTATTAACTTAATTCCATTAACCTCTTTAATTTATATATCTTTTGGTTAATGAATCTTTTGAATGTGTCTTTGTTAATGCATGTCTTTAATATATTTTTTGGTTAAAATCTATGTATTTGTGAGGAGTCATCTGGAAGGTTCTCATTCATGTATGCAATGGTACATTAGTTCATGTACTAGTATGGGTCATTGATGGGTAGTTCATGTAACTAGGTTATTCATTATGTATCAGTCCATATATTAGATTAAATAGGTGATTCATGAATTGTTTTATACATGTCGCAAATAATCATATAAATAGCATAGGAGTGTAGACATTTTGTATCAAGCAATTAGCCAAAGCAATGTCAAGAAAAAGTTTATCTAGTTCTCCCTCTCCTTATTTTTCCCTCTCCAAAATAGTCGAATTCCTAAAATCCGTTTAAAAAAGCCTTAAAAAAGACAAACATAAATTAAAAGTTTAATTTTTGGAAAAGGGGAAATAATTAGAATTCAAAATTTTAAAATCATCTCCAGTTAATTTCATTTCAAATTAATCTTCCACTCTAGTTTATGACAAGTTCATGAGTGGAATATGTTGAATTCCCATTTCATGAGTGGAAGTTTCCTTCCCCTTTTAGCAAAAGAGAGAAGCGCAGAGAGGGGAAGATGCGCACAAAGGAGGAAGATTTTTGCCACAAACCGATTTTCATTAACTTTTGTTAAGTTTTTTTGTATATTTTCATCGAATTCTAATTTTGAGGAGGAAAACATGAAATCATTCGTTGAAATTCAACTATGTCTAATGTTTTCTAGTCCGCATGGTGTCGGCGTGGGTTTTAAACCAATTTGTGAAAAAGCTAAGTTGAGATTTGGGTTTTTCACGAAAACCTTATCGAGAAACCCAAGTAGTGCCATGGCACGATGGTGTGGTGACATGGTGGCTGCTGCACTAGCACTGTGGTTGAAATGCATGACTGCGTATGGGTGTTGCAATGCAACTTTGTGGAGATCACGATGTAGGTTGTTGTTTGGGCCTAATGGGCTTTTCCTTGAACTAAATTTTGTCCCTTGGTGCTACGTGCATTGGCGAAGTTCACGATTATTTTTGCCTTTCTAGTTCAATTCCTATTCTTGTTGTAGGAGCTAACCATTATCACTAGAGTTTTAGAAGGGATTATGATGTCAATGTTGTTGTACGTTTAGAGAAGTTTGCTTACTACGAGCCAATTCATGAGCATATTATTCCTAGTGGTAAGAAAGCTCATTGTCATTGAAGTATGAGTTTATTTTACCAAATTTTCACATGCATTATGGTTTTCAAAATCTTTATTCAGTAATGTATCACACTGAATAATCCAACGTGTCCTATCTCATAGCATTTTAGTTTTATGCATAATTCAGCTGGTATTATACATTTACTTTCAACATGCATGATCTTTCATTTGATTACTCGACATCCTCAAGTTATATTAGACCAATGATTAGGATCACTGTTTTGTTGTGTACCTTTGATTGAGCTAGAATGTGTCATCACGTTACGCGATATATTTATTAAGGAAGCTTAAAAAGTCATGTCCTTACGTGAAATTCCTTGAATTTACGAAGAGTGTTTTTTACGTCAAAATTGGTCTCGAGATAGTCACTTCTATTTCTTGTATGCCTTCGGATACCGATGTGTAAAGGTTTATGAGTTGACTTTATTCTCACTATGACTATTTTTTATTAAAATGGCGTTATTATTTTTATTATAACTATAATACATTATATAACATTGTTTTTAATATTTGCCTCGTTCCTCATTTATGGAACCTTTTTTTTTTTTAAAACGGTAATGTTTTGAATACAAACCCTTGCTTGCACACATTTTCCAACACATATGTTTCACTAATAAATAAAATAAATTTTCTCATGTATTGAATATAAGGATAAGATTCTAATTGAATTTAGTCATTTCATCCCAAATGACTCTATCTTTTGAGGAAAGAACTATTGTAGTTTGGACCAAGAGTGATGTAATACCTCGAAAATATATTTCCCTTTTGATGATGTAATAATTCTGGATAATTTTAATATATGAATATTTTGTTGAATTATGCAACAGTGAATGTAAGTCGTGCATGGAAAATAGATGATTAATGTTGGAAAATGATTTAAGTATGTAAAACTTAGGAAAAGTGCATAATAGTGGCATGCGGACGCTTATGCGGACGATGCAGATGAGAGGGTTCGCATCTGCATTGAATCTGTACAAATATGGGACAATTCGGATGACTTGCGGATGAAACGGACAAAGAGACTCGCATCCGCAATGAATCTGTACAAACCTCGGACAATTCAGACGATTGCGGATGCTATTTGTGGACGCGATGTTTCGTCCGAAAGACACCTACGGACAGTAGGAACAAATGGCTGGGGATGCATTTTCTCGTCCCTAATAGAGTTTCAGATGGATGCGGACGATGCTGCGGACGACACATCTCGTCTGAATGTTAGCAAATTTTCGAGAAACTCATTTAAATCTTTCTCTTTCTTGCAAAACTCACCAAACTCTCTCTCTCTCCCCCTAGGTGCTGCGACGACGTCCCCTCCTTGCCTGGGGTATGGAAGCTTTTCCATGTGTCCTTACTCCTTTGGACCACCCCTCCATGGAAGTGTACAATGGGTAGCTTTCTGCAGCACCCTGTTGCAGCTGCCAGTTTCCTTTTCCCCTCTTCCGTCTATAAGGGGTAAGTCTCCTGCGAGGTCACTCTAACTCTGGCAAATTTTGTGAGTGTGAGAAAGTGAAGGTATGGCTAGTGAGTGTGAAATACGTTGGAGTGTTGCTCTATTGGATTACTCTTGTTGATCAATTGTGAAGTGATCAAAAGGTAAGGATGAAATTGGGAAATTTTTGATTTGGATTATGAATCTCTTGTTTTGGCTAAGTTGATGACTCATCTTGTTATCTTTCTTAGGAAAAATTGAAAAGTGTGGAAGGATAAGTAGATACACTTTGGTTGCTATTCTACTTGTACTTGCTGCTGTGAAATTGTAGTTAACTGCTGGAGAATAAAAGGTAAGGATTAGAATTTGGTTGGCTAAAGGATGGCCCTACATTACGGGTTCTTGTTTGCTTGTTATTGATTTATTGTTCAGTGTTGGAGTGCGAAGTGTAAATCATAGTTTAACTCTATTACTATTGTGGAATTTCTAGAAAAATGCAAATTGTTATCACGTTGAACGTTGAGAATAGATTTGATGAAAAACATGAAATTGATATTGGATTTTGAGTTAAAACATGATCAGTGAAAGCTAGTGATTATGATCTGAACTGAACTTGGTAGAGTGCTTGGAAGATTGTACTGTCAAATTCTGGAGATCATTGGCAGTACTCTTTATTTCTAGATAGGGAATATACATTGTTAATGATAGATTGAATACCAATGATACACTGTCAATTGCGAATTTCTCCTCATATATTAGCTTAGGACTTTTATGGTGGGACTAAACTGTGAAATGAACTAACTACTGTCATTGGTATAGATCAAGTATAGTAGACTGCTCTTGCTCTCACTATTGATATCATTGAGTTCAATATACACTTACCTGTCAACTTACTTAAAGTTAAACCTGAAATATGCCAAAATGGATAGTCGAATAGAGTTGAAGTAGATTCCATGTCGGGTTAGATTAGAATATGATTTACTCTGCTCGCATCGTTGATGAACAGCTCTAAGATAATATTATCTTGCCTCTCTCACGGTAAAACTAGTCACTCAAATAAGGTGACAATACTTATGATATTTTTCATTGAGATTTTATCTGTGATATATAATTGTAAGGATTACTTTCTTTCGTTATACGTATGATTGATTTTTTTGGCATTCATGCATCATCCTAGGGCTTATGAAATTGTTCGCATGCTGTATGTCATCCTAAAATTTATGTAAATAGGCATGTGATGGTTCGGGAGGATTAGGAATGGTTGTCGTGGTGACACCCCTATTGGAGTGCCTACTTCCATTTAAGAAGCGGTGATATATAGTTAAGCCACGGGAATCGTAAGATTCCCAATTCTCTTGTTCTGAAATCCCCAATGTCTTCAACAAAATGATTGGTTATGGCTATCGGTGACACCCCTATTGGTGTGTTTTCCCATAGGAAACATAGGTTAAGCCGTGAGAGCAATTGACTTATCCATCGTCCCGATTAACAGATGAGATAAAGAACTCATCTGTAATGCATCGTGTGATCATGTATCATAAGCATTGCATTTATTATTCTGATTCTTGCTAGGCGTTAGACTCATTGTTTTTCTCGTAATGTAGGTGATTATGATAATGAAGATTTCATTCCAGTTGAGGAGAAAGCGTTCCAGGATAACCCCTCGTGTTATCAACTGATTTGACCTGCTGGGTGCAAATCACGTGTTTTGGAAGTTGTTGGTATTTTGAGTGAGGGATATTTTGGTAATTTACTATTATCAGTATTTTGAATATTATAAACGTTGTACTAGGGACTTTGGTATTTTGTTAAAAATATTTGGGGACTACGTTTTAAATTTTATTATTTCCGCTATGCTTACTCTAATCCTATTTTCTTAAAAAAAAAATGAATTTTAAATGTTTTAAATGCTGTAAAACCGAGCAAAAAATTTTCATGAAATATTTTAAAATGATTTAAAAATAGTTTAAAATTAACGGGGCGTTACAAGTGATGTGTTCGTAAAGTTTCCTTTTGTTCCCTGATTCTTTCATAGTGTTTGAATTTCTTTTTTTTTGGGTGAAAACTGTTTTATTTCTTTCTATTAATTTTTGTATGTTTAACTTTATATGGTGTTAAACATTTAATTTCCTACACAATACTCATTTGGATTTAATTTATTACACTATCATTATTTCTTGCGATCACTATGTGAACTATAGTTCATCTCGTGTAGGTTATGATGATTATTTGGTTTTAAGTCTTTTGTTGTGAACCATAAACCAAACTTTTGGGTTGGGAGTTAGGATCCTCTTCTAGGATCATGTCCATCAACACAACATTTTTAACTTACCTTATCTCTGGGTCATGACAATTGACCACGCTCTCGCTAGTGTCACGACCTAGAGGTAGGTCGAGACGGAAATGTCAGGTCGAACAACATGATCACCCAGCCTAAGACTCGATTCACAATAGAAGACTGAAAAAAAAAAAAAAAAACATAGCCCACATGGGTGGGTTGAATTCCATGTAGTGATCACAAAATAATAAGATAGTGTAAAAAAAATTCAAAGAAATGTTGTACAAGAAATAAAGTATCAAACAACCAATATAATTGACAAACTAGTAAAGAAATGAAAAAAAAAACCAGAGAATCCTCACAAATAACAAAAATGGACAACTAGTAGTAGAGTTACGGTTGACCAGAAACACACACCTTCAAAATTAAGTTGTTTCTGGATTAAATGTGATCGACCAAAAAGTAGTGACTGTCGACCTGATAAAGTGAACATCGCCTCTATCAAAAGAGCGGTCCACCAAACGCGGATAGACTGCAACCACAGGCTTGCATTTTGCACCTTTTCATGAGAAATTTTAAACTCTCAAACCGACCTTTCAATCTAAAACTTAAGGAGACTTCTTCAACACAATTAGGACTGCTTTTCAAGCTCCAAAAGACCCACTCCACGAATTCAATGAATAGAAACAACGAATTAATGGAATTAAAAGAAAGAAAATAGACAATGGTGAAATATGGAAACTTGCACTCATTCTAACTTGAAAAAAGGTTAAACGGAGATTCCATTAAACTGTCATACTCAAGCTCACCACTTTTGAATAATAAGATAAATAAATCAGAGAGTCAACCCTTAATAATCCACTTGAGAAAATTATATATTCTTCTATTCAACAATCAAACTCAACCACCCTCAACAAAACCCCTAATTCTAGACTAAATAGGGAAGTCTAATGATAAAACTTTAAATAAGTCAAGGTTTTGAAATAAATGATTAAAAATAAAATAAAAATAAAAATAATGAGCTAGGGTGGGGATTATGGCACATCATTCTCTCAGGGTTAAGAAGAATTTGATCTCAAATCCATGGATCCTTTAACTTCTTTTCCAAGATTGCTACCTAGATCGAATGTGTGAAAATTAAGTACACTTGTAATATCCCAAATCTTCATTGAGCTAAAAGCTTAGCTTAAGTGATTAATTTGGGATATTAGGAGCTAAGTTAGACAAGTAAAGATATTGGTCAAGAAAAATGCATTTGGAATAAGGAAATTATAACACCCCGTTAGGTTTATAGTTAGATTATGAGAAGGATTGAAGTCAATTAGAGAGTTATTTGATGATATTAGAGTTATATTGGACGATATCAATTAGTTTGATAGTTAATAAGAATATTAAGAGAAAATATAATTGGACGTATTTGGATACAATAAGGTTGATGGTATATGATTTATACCATATTAGGACATATTGGATTTAGTATAAAATAAGGTCAAGAAGGAATGGGGAAATATATGATATATGGAAAAGTGAATTATGGATTATATATGTGTGTGTGTGTGTGTGTGTGTGTGTGTGGAATATATGTGTCACGTTAATTGCATAGGGTAACATATTAATTTGGAAGAATTGTTGAATATCAAATTCTGGAAGGGGCGGTCGATCGGGGCAGTTGATCGGAGAGGCGCGTTCGACCAGTGTCTATCGACTGGCATGCAGATTATTGGATTTAGAATAATTGTTGACGGTCGATCGACTTGGAGGTGATCAACTGCCAATTAATGACGAATATTCTGGAGAGTTTTAACCAATGAGAGATGAAGTGAAACATCATCTGGAATGTTTAGAAGTTGAAGGGAATGACGTTGCATGCGTTTAGATGTCATTGGGTCGCATGTTAATGACAATGCATCGCTAGAAACTTCTGGAAATGGCGTTGAATGCGTATGGACATCGAAGGGTTAGAAATCTTTGATGGGTTACATCTTTTAACCTTCTATCTTCCTCTGGTTATTAATGAGATGTTGGGTGTGTATGTTGCCTATATATAGGAAGGTTGGCAACATTATTTTTCAGAGAAAAAATTGTAGGTTTACTTTGCCAAAATTTGGAGAGAATGTTGGCGTGAGGTGCTTCTGAAGCTCTGTTGTTTCCAGAGTTGAAGTTTTGTCAGATGTTCTGGTGATTTTATATGAGAGAGAGTGATGGTTCTGTGTGAGGGTTTAGTTTCTATTGGTGTTGGAAGAGAATAGGAAATAAGAAATTGTGTGTGTTTTCATAGTGAGTTTCTTTTGAGTAGTTGCTGGATATAACCGCGAAAGTGAAATCGAGTGGGATTTGGTGATGAATGAAGGAACATGGTCTTTGACTTTTCTGTTAGCGTGAATAGTTTAGGCTGTTGTGAAGAATAAAGAGTTAACCCACTAAAGCTAAAGACTTCAGGTACGTGGTATTGTATGTGCTTTGTTCGAAAGGACTTACATCTTGGGAAATTAGGGTTTTGTTTGATAATTGTTTATTAAATGCATAAATTATGTTATTGTATGAAAATGTATGTTGTTTGATTGTGTGTTTATAGATTAAGTTCAGTTCCTTAGATAGGACAGATCATGTTTTAAGAATACGATTAAGGAACATGATAGATAGGATTGTATGAGCACGACAATGTTAAGACTAAGAATCCTAAAGTACACAAAAATTTAATATACATAAACAGCTATGGGTCAGTTAGATACGCCCGACACAGTTATCAAGTAAACCACTATGGACCAGTTAGATACGCACGAAACAGATATCAAGTACACGACTGTGGACCGCTTTGATACGCCCGGCACAGAAGTTAACTGTGGTCCGATTGGATACGCCCGACACAGATGTTTATATGGTCCGGTTTGATATGTCCGACATATAAACAGTAAATAGATGTTTATATGGTCTTGTTTGATATGCCAGGCATATAAACAATAAACGAATGTTTATATAATCTTGTTTGATACGCCCGGTATATAAAAGAACAAAATAACGATAAAATATATGAACAGTAAAAAGAGAAACGAAACAGAAAACCTTATACGATGCTATAGAAATTGTATGTAAATTTTATGTTTTACTTTTATATCACGTACTGAGCGTTAGGCTCATAGTTGAGTCTCATTGATGTAGGTAAGGAGTCGATGAATGGATAAAGCTATTAATGGACGTAGCTAATAGAGTGTTGCTGTGTGGTCGTTTGTGCTGTTGTCTACATTGACATGTGGTTATAGCTCATGGAAAGGAATAAATGTTTTAAAAGACTTTAAATGTTTTACGATTTCAAATAAATGTTTTAAGTTGATGTGTTTATTTAAATATTTATTTAAACAATGAGTTTATGGTATTTACTTATAAAAGACTTTCGCTGTATGTTTTATATTATTAAGACTTCCGTTGTATATTTATGACTTTAGTTTTATTATGCAATGGTTTTACAATGGTTTTAAAGAAAAGAAAAGTTTTATACGGAAAAAGTTATAGGATGTTACAACACCACACATCATCATTCTCTCTTTATCTAGCCATGATCTTCTTCGTAATGACTGCATAGTGGTAGTAGAATCTTTAAAACAACAACTCTTCTCAAAGTGGCTGAGAATGTGTAAAATTTGAAAGGATTTGAAATCTTTCCTTTGATGAGACCAACAGTGTTAAAGCTTTTCCAACACAAATTGTTATTTACTCCAATGGCCTTGTAGGAAACCATCATTAACTTCTATCGATAGGAGTGTCCCCTTTAGGAAATGATTCTAAAACATGCTACCGAGCTCCTCTGAACTTTCCTAATGCTTTGAATGATTTTTCTGTGCTACAAGCTCTCTTTGAAGTCTTATCAAAACTAATGGCTCATTTTTAGCCAATGCTAGAGGCATAATGCCCGATGCATTCTCCATTTCGTTAAGCATGTGTGAAAGTAAATTGATGATTTCTAAATTCAATATCACATTTGGCAAGATAGCCTTTTCTTCACTTTCTTCTTTATGAGTAAATGTCAAGGAAGCATGTTTAACCTCATTACAAATAGTCAAGATTGTATCTTCACTCGAAGGAACTTCCTCCATAGTATGTAATTCTTTAAACTCTGATTCTATTATAAATAGTGGTCCTTCATGGGGGACAAGTAATTTTGACTACTATCTCTTCCTCTTTCATTGGCTCTCCTTTGTTTAGATCATATATACTTCCACTCTTGTTATATATATCCTCCCTAAAACTAGCAAGCTAAAACATGGACTTCATAGGTTTTGTATTGTCCACTAATCTTTTGACACCCGAGGGTTTTGGGATGTGCATCATAGGTTCAAAATTTTGTCTCCTTTATCCTTTTAAAGGTAGAGGCTCTCTCAACTCCACTAATAAGTAATAGGACAATTTTTGAGTGATCTTGTTTACTTGCTTAACAAGTGAACTAAATTGAGCCTATGTAACACCCTCATTGCTTGCATCATATTGATAAGTCATTGCAAATTTAAATCTCTAATAAAAGCAAATATAATTTCAAAAAAAAAAAAACCTCAAGCTCTAATACCAAATGACGTGCCAACGGAAGCTCTAATACTAGATGACGTGCCAACAGAAACTCTGGTGCCAAATGACGTGCTTTGGGTGACTTTTGGTGGGAGAGGGCAACGAGTAGCAGAATTCAAGTCGACTGGAAACACATAGCTTCAAAATTAAGGCACTTCTAGATCAGATGCAGTTGACAAAAAATTAGTGGTAGTCGACCGAATAATGTGAACGTTGCCTCTATCGAAGGAGTGGTTGATTGGACGCGGATAGACTGCGACCATGGGCTTGCGTTTTGCACATTTTTAGGAGAAATTCTGAACAGTCGAACCAACTCTTCAATCCCAAAACTATCAGAGACTTCTTCAACACAATTAGGACTGCTTTTCAAGCACCGAAAAACCCACTCCATGAATTCAACGAATGGAAATAATGAACTAACAAAATTAAAAGAAAAAAATAATAGACAATGGTGAAATATGGAAACTCGCACTAGTTATAACCCAAAAGAAGGGTAAATGGAGATTCTGCAAAACTTTCATACTCAAGCTCATTACTCTTTAATAATAAGGTAATCAAATCTGATAGGCAACCTTCAAGACTCGACTAGAGAGAATTCTTTATTCTTTTATTCAATAATCAAACTCAACCACCCTCAACAAAACCCTAATTCTAGACTAAGTAGGGAACCCTAATGGTAAAACTATAAATAAATCGAGGTTTCAAAATAAATTATTAAAAATAAAATAAAATAAAAATAAAAATAACAAGCTAGGAAGAGGCTCGTGGCACATTAGAAAGGGAAACATAAGAAAATTTCACGACGATCAACTACCTCCAGGATCTACACCTAGGCAAAAGGAGAAGTCTTTGGGGCGAGTGACTAATTCAGTAGGAAATTTTATACTCTACCAAATGCATGTGAAAAAACTTGTTTTATCATTTAAATTTAAAAAAAAATAATGAGCGAGTGAAAAAAAATGCAATGTATGGATTTACATTCAACAAAATTTTTTTATCCTTTTAAAAATAGGCTCTGCGAGCCATCGATTAGGCGAATCTCAAAAACAAATGCTACATACATAGGTAGTTATATAAAAAATAGTGTCAGTATTGTTTTCTGTGGAAGAAAACAACTATAGTGAAAATAAGGTGACTCATGCACCTTTGCACATCGAATGCCCACAAGAGCGTTAGAGAAAGAATATTGACTGTTTGTAGACCACTCAATCGCATATTGATTGTACAATAAAAATCTAAAAGAAGGTTTAGATATTTAAACCTAAAGACATATCATCGTTGTCCCAATACCAACATCTCGCATATGAACAAAACACTTTCCCATAGTAGAATGTGTACAATAAACAAGAAGCCCTAAATCACGACCCTAAACAATATATATTGTACAATAAGCACCTAAACCATGCTTAGGTATTTGAACCCAAAGACCCGTCATCATTGTCCCAATACTAGAATCGTGCATACAAACAAACACTTTCACACAGTAGAAGGTGTATAGTAAACTAGAGACCCTAAATTACAACCCAAAACAACTAGTGATCAATCAAAAATATAAAATGAAATATCATGCATGTGTAAAATAAATATGTAAAACTGGCGTACATATAGTATAAAAATTGTCATGCTGTTAAACATGACATGTTGAGTTTTATATGTGATATCTCACAAATAAGGATTTTGAAAGCCATGATGCAAATACAGTACACTAATGAAACTCCTATTTAGACTACGAGTGCCTCATTGATCAGCTAGAACACGCTATCAAGAATAGGCTTAAAATTCACAATTATCGTCAGAATCTAAAACAAATATGATGTTAAAGTCTCCTATAAAATACTAGGGACAATAGATGGATTCTATATCGGGACTAGAAATGAAAGCTAGAAGAAAATAATAAATGGTTGTGAATTTCGCCGAGGTGACAAATTTTCAGGCCCGAAAAACTATCTCAAGGACACCAAAAATAGGCTCAACAAGACCCTACAACAGCCCACAACAAAACCCGAATGAAATGGGTCAACATGGCCTGAAGAAGGATTGGCGCAGCAGCTCAACAAGGTAGCGCCAAGACACCTATGCTGTGACACACGTGCCATGTGGCGGGCGCTCTTGACCCACGTAGGCGATGCAATGTCATGCCTTAAATTGCGTTTTCCAATATCTCCATCTAAAAACTCAATTTTTCTACTGAAACGTACCGCAATTCAGCATAAAAACTATACCAACACATTCCTAACATAAAAATTGGCCCACATATGTTGATTTCAACCAACGATTTCAAATTTTCAAACTCAAAATCAGATTTCCTAACAAAAACACAAAAAAAAAACTAATGAAAACGAAAGAAATGGAGGGTTAGGTCGGTGCACCCTTGACAAAACTCAATGATTAGGACGCTCAATGATGACCCAGGTGACGAAACTTGCTTTGGCCTATTCTCTCATGCTCTCTCACTCCTTCTTTTGCCTGTCAACGTACCCCCACGGAGTTAATGAATTTCCTCCCCTTTATGTAAATTTTGTTATTATAATTTATTTAATAAAAAAATATAACATACAATACGTAAATTCTTAAATTTTGATTCGTCGAAAATCCGAACATTAACAAACTCAATTCGAGGTAAACTTCGATTTACCTAATGCAAATCTCAGAATTTATCTACCCAATATCTCTCAAATTTTATCGATTTGACAATTTGATCGAAAAATCACATGCGGTCGAATGTTAATAGATTACAAACAATTTGAGTTACACACGATATAAATTGATTTCGAATAACAAAAAAAATTTACTCAAAAATTTTATTATTATGAAATTAGCAAATTTTATAAATAGTTCTTCCTAACAAGATAGGATGCCAAAAAAACTTTCCTTCGGGACCTTGATGAACTATTAAGACACATTTTCGATTGAAGTTTGACTTTTATACCACTTTTTTGCCTCGACGGGCAGTAAATCCACCTCCTATCAATTTAAATCATGTTATTTTCTAGTTAACAAAATAGCCAACTACGTTACCTAAAAATATTATTTGAAAATGTTGAATTGAGCTTTTACATTTACATCCTTCTATATAAAGATCCAAATTTCAGGGGGAAGAAATAGCTACATAAATGCCCAAACTTTATTCTCTAATCTCCCGTTGAGACCCTCCCTCTTCTTCTCTTTGTTATTCTTCTTTCTTCTTCCTTTTTCGAGTCTCTTTCCAGGCTCCGTTTATGCAGTCATGGCTATTGAATGCATCTCCAGCCATCCAAATGATGACCAAAATGATGAGAAAAATGCATTTAATTTTTATGCTTCTGCGATTAAACACCAACCGAATATACCAAAACAGTTCATTTGGCCAGATGCAGAAAGGCCTTGTCAAAATATTAAAGAACTTGGTGTACCATTTGTCGACTTAAAAGGGTTCTTCTCTGGCGATGATGTCGCTTCGACAGAGGCGTTAATGTTCGTTGGAGAAGCCTGCCGGAAACACGGTTTCTTTCTCGTCATCAACCACGGCGTGGAAGAGAAATTGATTGCAGAAGCTCATAAAGAGATGGATTGTTTCTTTGATTTGCCTCTACTGGAGAAGCAAAAGGCTGAGAGAAAACCAGGAGAGCATTGTGGATATGCAAGCAGCTTCACTTCTAGATTTTCCTACAAACTCCCATGGAAGGAAACACTTTCTTTTCGCTATTCTGCAGAAAAAAGTCATTCCGACCATGTCAAAGACTATCTTTGCAACAAAATGGGTGAAAAGTTCAAACAATTCGGGTTTGAAAAACGACACCCATTATCTTCCATTGATGAGTTTCTTTGACCTTCATGACTTTAAACTTGAAGTTTTTGAATTGCAGGGGGGTCTATCAGGATTACAGTGAAGCCATGAGCACTCTTTCCCTAAAAATCATGGAGCTCTTAGGGATAAGCCTAGGTGTTGGAAGAGAATACTTTAAGAAGTTTTTTGAAGAAAATGATTCGATAATGCGGCTAAATTATTATCCACCATGCCAAAAACCAGATCTAACTTTAGGCACAGGTCCTCATTGTGATCCAACTTCATTGACAATTCTTCACCAAGATCGCGTTGGTGGGTTGCAGGTTTTTGTCGACGATGAATGGCACTCTATTTCACCAAATTTTAATGCTTTTGTCGTTAACATCGGTGACACATTCATGGTAAATTCTCTTTCTCTCTCTCCCTCCGATTATCACTATTAGATAATAACCTAGTTGTAATATTTTATTGTTTTCTGACATTTTTAGTAAATAAACTAATGGTTAATCTTGTTTTCAGGCTCTTTCAAATGGAACATACAAAAGTTGCTTGCATAGAGCAGTGGTATGCAGAACGACACCAAGAAAATCACTGGCATTTTTTCTGTGTCCAAAAAAGGATAAAGTTGTGAGACCACCAGGTGCATTGGTGGACAGTGAGAGCCCACGAAAATACCCAGATTTCACTTGGCCAATGCTTCTTGATTTCACCCAGAAACATTACAGGGCCGATATGAACACTCTTCAAGTCTTCTCAAATTGGCTTCGTCAGAAGAGCAGCTGAAGAAATCTGCATGAAAAAAATATGTACTTTCTGTAGGTTCTTTTCTTTTCCTTCTTTTCTCTTTCAGAGAATGACATTCTCATGGTGGACTAAGAGGTCTTGTGTGGTTCTAAAAGATTCGACAGAGGCAATGGAAAAGTTAAAGCAAAGGCCATTTTCGTTTGCGTCTATAAAAAAATACAATTCACGAGTTGGCAGCTGAAAATCATGTTGAAGAAGGATATGATTTGATAAAGACAGACAAATATTTAACCTCTATCATACCAGTTTATTAGGCCAAAAAAAAACCAACTTATTAATAGAAAATACACTGATTTTTGCATAAAAAATCATAAACTGATGGGAGAAATTCCGTGTATCAAATAATGAGTACAATACAGAGTTTTACAACACAAACAAAACATAATGAAATCCTTGGAAAAAAGCTCTTCATTTAATTTTTATCATGTATGTCGTGCTGCAAAAACTTTTTCAACATGCTAAGCACAACTCAGGTGACAGGATGGGAACAGACATTAGAAAGCAAAAGGATGACATAGTCTTCAGTTCACATTATGATTTAGACTCTCTACAATACTATTTTACTAATTGTGAACTGTCTCAGCCAATCAAGATTCATTTATTTTCTATCTCACCACTTTTTCTTATTTTTAGTCCTTTCTTTATTTGTAATCAAGCTACATGTATCACGTACTCTATGTTATCATTTTTTTTTTCAAGGATTCTAGTGGTTGACAGTTATAGTTAGTAGGTAGGAAATTACTTGTATAACATTGCTCTCGTTAATATAATATTGTCTGTTTTAAAATTTAGCCATTTATCAACCTGTCACACCCCAGAGGGGACCATAGACAGGACGGAGAGTGACCTGGCACGAAACTGAACCGAACTGAACTGCTCGACCCTCTTTTATTTATTTACATAGCGGAAGTCTTTAGGGAATTACAATATTTGTCAAAGCCCAACTAAATAGGTTGTACTAAAAGTCCAAAAGTGACATCAAGATAAAACGTTAATATAACCTGAACAAAAGTGTAGAAAATTCATACAAATATTATTACAAATTTTTAATATAAGAATTTAACATCACCGACCTCTCAAATTAAAATAACGAATTAAATAATTGCCGACTCAATCCTGCAACATCAATTGGTGAACTTCCAAATTACCACCTGAATATATATATGTCGTTGAGGTAAGTTGACTAAACTCAATAGGGGTAGCATTTTATATTCAACTATTAGAATAAAAATAAATGAGGGAGCATGCTATGAATAAAACATTTATTTAAAACTAAATAAAATCGACTAGTGAGGCAAAATATGAAAAACGTCCACTATAGTGTGGTATGTACAGAAACTAGACTCCACACAATCTCAGCAAAAATGGAGTCACTCACGAGCTTCGAACATACAAAATAAGGCGATACTCGGCGATAGCGAAAGCTACATAAAATACCCTGATCAGGTTTAAGGTTTCGCACCTAGGGATATAGCACAATCAGCTACTCCATTATTCTATTTAATACAACAAAACACATTCTTCAACGGTCGAATGTACGTATATAAAAACAAGATCTTGTCACAGTCAATGAAGTGCATGCTCGAAATAAAACATGTCAAGCGAAAATAATAAATATTATATTGAAAAAACGGATGGTCAAAAATGAAGCCATCATTTTAGAAGAGAACGCATCTCAAAATTGTCATTTGGAAAACGATGAAATGTTGTACATAAACTAAAACCCCTACCTCAGATGACCTACTAATAGCCGATAAATGCTTAATCGTACGAGAAAATAATCGGTCCAAATCTCATGTTAACCTGACGAACCTATCACCATATATGGATACCCAATTAATTTTCTTAAAAATGATAATAATAATAATAATAATAATTTTTTTAAAACTGTTTTGGACGTCCTTTGTAGGAACGAACGTCCTTTATAGAAACGAACGTCCCTCCATCCGCTTCCAATGGTCAACAATCCATTAGAGTTTTCACGAATCTTATCCAATGGCTATTACTTCGTCCATTAGCATTGGACATCCAACCCGTGTACATAAGAAAATTATTTAGTTAGCAAACTTTAAATCCAACAAACTCTAACTATCCAGAAAAAATCTCCAACTTTAACCAACCAAAACATTCCAATTGACAAACTAAAATTATTTTCATGGCAGATTTCCATATTTCATAATTTAAAACCTTAACTTTTCACCGAATATGCATAGTTAAACCGGGACCAATTAAACTTTAAATTTTCTTATTTAAATGTCCTAACCATTATACAAAATCAAATCACTTATCAAAATTTTTAAATCCAATAAAGCATTCCAAATAAAAAAACCAATAGAATTTTCAATATTTTCCTCAACGAACTTAACTATAAATTCCTCGTTACCTCTATGGAAGTTTCAACTAATTCCAAGCTGTTTGATCAAAGTCCAGAACGTGGCTTCTCTTACTATCCAAACCCCCACCAAAACTTGCAGAGCTTTCTCCCCTCAAATAAAATTTTCTGCAAAGATTCTCCTTTTGTATATGCACCAACGTTGGCAGAGAGGGCTTGCTTCTTTTAAAGACAAAAGAGAACACTTGCAAGCTGAGAGAAATAATTGGAGGAAGGGGACATCTTCAATGCAGTGGTTGTCTCCACCCAACTGCATTCAATTTCCATGCCCGACCTAAATGAAGCTGCTACAATCCCCTCCACTTAGAAAATTTCGTCCCTGAAATTTAGAACAACCTCTAAGGTTCCTCTAAATAGATGTGGGTATTTTGTTGCCATCTCCAATTCAACTTCCCACATAGCTTCTCTTTCGCTATGGTTCTTCCATTGAACTCGAACCAAAGAAATTTCACAACGCCGTAGGACTCTGATCTCACAACCAAGTATCTTCTCAAGTTCTTCTTCATAAGATATATCCTCCTGAATGGGCACATCTGTTCAAGAGATAACATGTGACGGATTAGAGATATATCTTCTTAGCATGGAAACATGGAAGACGTTATAGACATAGTTCAATTGCGGTGGTAACTCTAATTGATAAGCCACCACACAAATACGTTCGAGAATTCCAAAATAGCCAATATATCTAGGAGCCAACCTACCCTTTACACCAAAGTGGCTAACACCTCAATGCGGTTGAACTTTAAAAAACACAAAATTATCAGCCTCAAAATCAATTTCTCTCAGAAGGTCTGCATAACTCTTTTGACGAATCTGAACTATTTTCAGTCATTCCTTTATAGATTGTACTTTTTCAGTTGTTTCTTGGATCAAATCAGGCCTAAGAGCAACACGTTCCTCAACCTCCTCTCAACATAGAGCTGATCTACACGGTTTTTCATATTGTGCTTCATAAGGCAAAACTCGAATACTTATGTTGGTAACTATTATTGTATATGAACTCCACCAAAGGCAAATGGTTCACCAAGCTATCACCGAAATCCCAAACACAACATGTCAACATGTCTTCAAGAGTCTGAATTGTACGCTCAGACAGATCATCTGTTTGAGAGTGATGAGCAGTACTCAAATGAAGTTCAGTCCCTAAAGCTCTTGAAAAGACTCTCCAAAATTTAGAAGCAAATCTTGGATTTCTATTAGTTACTATACTCGAAGGAACACCGTGAAGACGAACGATGTTCTCGATATACAATTTGCTCAACTTTGTGAAAGAAAAATCCATTCTAACCAGAATAAAATGAGCAGACTTCATTAATCGATGAACCATCACCCATATAGCATCGAAGCTCTGTGTGGTCATTCGCAAATCGGTCACAAAATTTATAGTGATTTTATCCCATTTTCACTCAGGAATAGGTAAAAGCTAGAATAATCTAGCTTGTCTTTGATGTTCAACCT
The DNA here is from genome assembly GCA_022433065.1 of Begonia loranthoides. Lineage (NCBI taxonomy): Eukaryota > Viridiplantae > Streptophyta > Magnoliopsida > Cucurbitales > Begoniaceae > Begonia > Begonia loranthoides. Next base: position 2,946,076 of record CM039476.1, read on the forward strand.
TGATTTGCTGACAAGTCAAACATTTGGACACATAATCTCTTATATCTCACTTCATTCTGACCCACCAAAATTGACGCTTCATGTCATGGTACATTTTAGTACTATCGAAATGAATAGCAAATCTAGATTTATAGCTCTCTGATAAAACTTCTTGCCTTAAATCTGAATTATTGGGCACCACAACACGGTCCCTGAAATATAGAAAGTCAGTGGAACTAATTTTCCAAACATAAAACTGCTCACCGGCTTGAATTTGATCCATTTTCTCCTTTACTTAGCATCAAACTTCTGCATATCTGTAACACGTTGAAAAAGTACAGGAGTCGCTATCAAATTAAATACACGTACTGACTAATCGTCTTCCTGATAGTGCAGTTCCAAATTCTCATTAGTTAGATATTCATTCCACTCTTCTAGCACAAGACATGCCAGTGAACCTTGCAGGTGATGACTCAACGCATCAGCCACAACATGGGCCTTTCCTAGATGATATTCCTAGGAAAAATCATAATCTTCCATGTACTCCATCCAATGGCACTGTCTAAGGTTCAAATCACTCTGTGTAAATAAATATTTCAAAATCTTGTGATCAGAAAACACTTCAAAATTTGCACCATATAAATAGCTTCGCCGTATCTTCAAAGCAAAAATAATGGCAGCACGCTCCAAGTCATGGGTAGGATAATTCCGTTCATGTGTTTTTAATTGTATAGATGCATAAGCTATAACTCTGTCCTGTTGAATTAGAACTTAACCCAAACCAACTCCTGACTTATCTGTATACATGGCATACGGTAAAGTCTCATCAGGTACTACCAAAACTAGTGCAATAGTTAATTTTTGTTTCAGCTCCTCAAAAGCTGTCTAACATTTGCCGTTCCAAATGAATTTAACATCTTTTCTAATCAGTTAAGTACATGGCAAAGCAATAGAAAAAAAATTTTCTACGACTCGACGATAATATCCAGGAAAGCCCAAGAAACTGCGTACTTCAGTAACATTCTAAGGTGGCTTACAATCTAACACTGCCTCAATTTTAGCAGGATCAATAAAAAATATCATTGCAGGAGCAATATCGCCAAGAAACTTAACTTTAGTCATCCAAAAGTTACATTTTTATCTCTTCGCATACAATTGGTGCTCATGCAATGTCTGTAAAACAATTGACAAATGCTCAATATGCTCCTCATAAGACATTGAATATATAAGAATATCTTCAATGAATACCACAACAAATTGGTTAAGATAAGGCCGGAAGACTCGATTCGTTAGATCTATGAAAGCAGTTGGTGTATTAGTCAATCCGAATGGAAGCACCAAAAACTCAAAGTGCCTATATCGCGTCCAAAAAGCCGTTTTAGGAATATCCTTCTCATGGATCTTTAACTGGTGATAGACAGACCTCAAATCAATTTTCTAGAAAAACATAAACCCACCAAGTTAATCAAACAGATCATCGATTCTTGGTAACAGTACTTGTTCTTTACTGTCACATGATTTAATTTTCGGTAATCAATACATAAGCGAAGGGAACCATCCTGCTTCTTCACAAATAAAACAATTGCACCCATGGTGAAGTACTATTATGAATGAATCCTTTGAGTAATAAATCATTCAATTGAGTTCTCAATTCATCCAATTCAGCAGTAGCCATACGATACAGAGTCATAGAAATTAAAGCAGTGCTGAACACTAAATCAATACAAAAATCAATCTCACGATTAGGTGGTAACCCATGCAGATCCTTCGGAAAAATATCCAAAAATCAGAGACTATCAACAACTTCAGATCTTGCTTGACCGAAACGTGATCACCGTTAATAGCAAAAATATTTCCATAGTGCTCCAACTTCCTCCATCCACCCAAACAGGCTGGTAAAGTAGAATCAACAGGGAATATAGGAATGTCACATGAATATAGTAGAATTTGACCATCCATTAACGGCAGAGTTACCATCCTCTGATGAAAATCAATTCTTTCTTTATAACTGTTCAGCCAATTTATACTTAGGATCACATCAAATTGATCTATGAGTATCACAATCAAGTCAGCGGATAATTCATGCCAACAAATGACAAGGGCGACAGATTCCGCAAAAAATTTCATCTCATGGCTTTTATAAATAGGGGTACTCAATATAAGAGGATTTTTAAGTCTCTTTATAGTTAAACCCAAAATATGCACAAACAATGCAGAGATAAAAGAATGAGTTGCACCAGTGTCAAATAATATAAGTGTACTAGTACAGAAGATAGGGATCATACCATCCACGACACCCTAGCCAGATAGATCAAAGGCCTCAGCTCTGGCAACTGCATATGCATGTCCCAACACTTTCTCCTTTCCTTTCCTGCCACCTCTGTTACCAGCTCTAGATGGGCTAGGAGTGGGTCTTGCAAACTAGCTAGAAGACCCTATAGGAGTGGGGTTAGTAGCAAAACTCTGCTGGTACCCATTAGGTATTTGAAAGTTTGTACCAAGTGGTTGGTACTGGTGCTGATAAGGCAACCTATAACAGGTAGATTGCTAAGGAATAAAAGTCTAGGGTCCAGAATATGAGTGCTGACCCTGACCAGAAAATCCTCGGCCCGCTCCAAAGTTAGGTTTAGGTGGGGCTGACTGAGTAGGTACAGAACTAGCGTAAGAAGACCTCTGGTTTGCTGGGTAGTTCCTCCTCAAACGTCCAGGTTGCCCGCAAGTATGAAAAATATAAGAGCTAGATTTCTCTGCAGCATATGGAGTTCCACCAGAATGTCCACTGGAACAACCCTGAGAATGACCCCCATGGTTAAGGCCCTTTCTCTGGTCCTTCCTAGTCATCTTGCCAACAGCTTGATGCTCTTTCTTTGCTTTACCTTTTTATTCTCTGAAAAATTCATCTAGATCAGCCTCCACAAGTTAAATGGTAGTCACAACTTCTAAAATATCACTTAATTGAACAATGAAAAGTCGGGATCAGATTTTGGGCCTCTAGTTCATTCAAAATTTCACCATTCTCTCCACTGGGTCCACATCCTTTGTATACTAGGAGAGTTCCATAAATTTTGTATAATACTCAAAGACAGTAAGATCACTTTGAGATAGTTCATGGTATGTACAGATCATTTTTTGTTTATGGCCAGTGTTGCAGTACTTGCCTCGAAAAATAACTTCAAATTGTTCCCAAGCTATCTCACTAACCGAATAATCTAGCTTCAAAAATTTCCACCAAATTGCAGACATTTTTTCAAAAATAAAATACCACAAGGCCCACATGGTATTCAGTTGGGACCTCTAGAGCATCTATATTCTTCCACAAGACACCCAACCAATTTTCTACAAAACAAAGGTCTAGTCCTCCCTCAAATATTGGTGGATTTAGACGCCCCAATTTCTTGAAATAGTTCATTCGATGAAGCACATGGTTCTGAACTCTGCCATCTCTAGGCATATTTTGTAATACGTCTCTCAAAGCATTAAGGGGATCCATTGGTTAAGACTCAGCCATCTGTACAGCTGTCTGTGCAGCCATTTGTGCAGCCGGTCTACGGGTGCAAGATTTCTATGAGCTCTTCTTGGAAGCATTTTTCCAAAAATCTGAATATTTTTCAGTAAAGATCAGATTTCATCCTTAGGCACAATAAATGAAACCACTTTTATATTATCACTCAATCTATGTTACTGATGTCACATTTCAAGATGTTAACTTGGCTTTCATACCAAAACTTCTGTCACACCCTCGAGAGGACTTGTGACAAAACGGGAAGCGACCCACCCCGAAACTAAACCGAACTGCCCGACCTTTTTTAATTAACTTTTTATTTATTTATGCAGCGGAAGTCTTTAGGGAATTACAATATTTGCCAGGGTCCGACCAAATGGGCTATACCGAAGGTGCAATAGTGACATCAAGATAAAACATTAATATAAAATATAAATAAAAGTGTTGAAAATCCATACAAACATTATTACAAATTTTTAATGTAAGAATTTAACCTCACCGACATCTCAAATTCAAATACATAATTAAATAATTGTCTGCTCAATCCTGCAACGGTAACCGGTGAACTTCTAAATTACCACATGAATATATATTTGTCATTGGGGTGAGTCGACTAAACTCAATAGGGCTAGTATTTTATATTCAACAATTAGAAGAAAAATAAATGAGGAAGCATGTTATGAATAAAACACTTATTTAAAACTGAATAAAATCGACTAGTGAGGCAAAATATGGAAAATGTCCATTATAGTGTGGTATGTACGGAAACTAGGCCCCACAAAATCTCAGTGAAAATAGAGTCACTCACGAGCTCTGAACATACAAAATAAGCCAATACTCGGTGATCGCAAAAGTCATACAAAATACCCTAATCAGATTTAGGGTTTCGTACCTAAGGACACGACACATTCAGCTTCCCCATTATTTTATTTAATACAACAAAACATATTCTCCAACGGTAGAATATGCGTATATAAAAACAGGATCCCGTCACGTTCAATGAAGTGCATGCTCAAAATAAAACATGTCTAGCGAAAATAATAAATATCATATTGTAAAAAAAGACAGTAAAAAATGGACCCATTGTTTTATATGAGAATGCGTTTGAAAATAGTCGTTTGGAAAACGATGAAATGCTGGACATAAAATAAAACTCCTACCTCATATGGCCTTCCAATAGCTAGGAAATGCTTAATCGTACGGAAAAATAATTGCTCGAAATCCCACATTAACTCGACAGACCTATCACCATATATGGATACCCAATTAATTTTCTTAAAAACGATAATAATAATAATAATAATTTTTTTTAACTGTTTTGGATGTCCTTTGTAGGAACGAATGTCCTTTATAGAAACAGACATCCCTCCATCCGCTTCCAACTGTCAACAATCTGTTAGAGTTTTCACAATTCTCATCCAATGGCTATTACTTCGTCTATTAGCGTTGGACGTCCAACCCGTTTACGTAAGGAAATTATTTAGTTGTCAAACTTTAAATCCAACAGACTCTAATTATACAGCAAAAATCTCCAATTTTAACAACCAAAACATTTCAATTAACAAGCTAAAATTAATTTCATGCCAGATTTCCATATTTCCATTTCATAATTCAAAGCCTTAACTTTTCACTGAATACGCATAATCAAACACGGACCAATTAAACTTTAAATTTTCTTATTTAAACATCCCAACCATTATACAAAATTGAATCACTTATCAAAATTTTTAAGTTCAATAAAGCATTCCAAATCTAAAAACCAACTGAATTTCCAAAATTTTCTTCAACGTACTTAACTGTAAATTTCTCGTTACCTCTCTGAAAGTTTCAACTGATTCCAACCTGTTTGATCGAAGTCCAGAACGTGGCTTCTCTTGCTGTCCAAACCTCCACTAAAACTTGTAGAGCATTCTCCCATCAAATAAAATTTTCTGCAGAGACTCCTTTTGTATATGCACCTACGTTGACAGAGAGAGAGAGCTTGCTTCTTTTAAAGACAAAAGAGAACACTTGCAAGTTAAGAGAAATAATTGGAGGAAGGGGACATCTTCAATGCAATGGTTGTCTCCACCCAACCACATTCAATTTCCATGCCCCACCTAAATGAAGCTGCTACACAACCAATAATGGATTGACTTGGCCCATTCCTCGAGTGAGGAAGAAAGAATACCTAGATCCGCAAGATGCAACAATTTTATTTCGAATATTGTCCCAAAACCAAAATATTAGATTGAATGACCTAATGTTCAAAGAAGACCCAACTTTCCAACTAAGGGTTTGCTTCATGGTTCGCAATGGAAGACTTAAAACTAGGTTGAAGGTATAACCCACACGAGATTGAATGAAGTCTACTTAAGGTTCACAAAAATATAAAATCATGCAATAAACTAAATCCAACATGTACAAAAATACCAAACATGAAATAAAAACATACAAAACCCATTATCGTTATACCTACTCAAAAGAGAAAAGAAAGAAATAGTACAAACTTTGAATCAGACACTCTAAAAAGAAAAAGGAATAAGGGGAACTACAACAACACAACTACTCAAGATCCTACTTGTCATGATCTGGAGGCGACCCTAACAGAATCGTCGGGTTAGGTATCCCGATCCTCGTAGAGAACCCGATTGCCCAGCCCAAGGCTAGGATGAAGCAGAGGTCTTTACATGAAATTTAGCTCAAAACTAAATTACATGGGTTGGGATCAATTGAGTGATCAACAAGAGTTCAGATAATATAAAAACGTAAACAAATAACATACTATGCAGGAATCAAAGAAAAGAACACCCAAACAACAAATCCCAAACGTACAAGAGACGAAAGGATTGTTGATGAACCATCACCTATCCAAGGGGAAAGAAGCACCCACCAGAGGGGACACCAACAACACTCCCCAACTACTCCGTATTAAACCTATACATCAAATATAAGAAAAAATAAAGTCTAAGGGTGTGTGACAAACTCAATAAGGGAATCTATACTAAATGCAATGTATGCAAAAAAATGTTTTCTCATCCTTTAGAAAACCAATGTGATGCGCAACGGAAGGAGGGTAAGGAAATAAGCTTAGAGTTGTCATTTGTTGAAGAGGAGCTGAACGTCTGAGGTTGGAATTTGTGAAGGAGTGGCTGATCACCCACTGAAGAAGAACGATTGAGAATAGGCAATTTTGATCGTCCAAAAATTTGCGGTTGGAAGGGCAGTCGAAGGGCCAAGGAAAAATAAGAAAGATTCAATTGAAAACGAGAGTAGTCGGTAAGCTGAAGAGAAGGAGATCTAACAATCAGCTTGAACTTTCTATAACTTGCCACAAATATTCTTTTGGAAAGTTTGACTTTGAGAAACAATATCTCTATGAATTTAGAAGCTTTTTCTATGAAATTTTGACATCAACTTCCTTGATGAGAGAAGAATAACTCCTCTAAATGGAATGGTAAAAAACACTATGGATTTAGAAATATGCACGAGAGGAGTAAGTTGGCCAGAAATAACAAGTAGTCACAACTTGCACTCCCTTATGGATGCCTCCACCAATGGAACTCCTCTTGAAAGTTGGACACCACTTCACACACTCTTCCTCCCAGAAGTAAGAGTACGGATGCCAATAAGAGAGGCTACTCAACTTACAAGTAATCCAAATTTGTGATGTATCACACACGAATGACTTTGGATATAACTCACCAAAGGTTGATAAATGAATCACTCATATTTCAAAATAAGCAAAAGCTTTTTTAATAATCAAACTTCAATGTCTAAAACACACATACTAGGTGGCTTTATATAGCCAATTATAAAACATAGAATAAGAAATAACATAGTAGGAAATCAAGCTAATACTCGATCATACTTGGCTGATTACTATAATAAATTTGGGTAACTTTCTAAAATAATTATTTACTAATCTTTGCTTGCTTTTCCTCCAAGTTTCCATGACTTTTGGCAGCTACTTTCTAATCAAGTTTTTCCACTTTGATGGTTTTCATATCCATGCATTAATAGGCCTTCCTTTTGTCCACTTGTTTGGCCGATTTGGAAAGCTTTCCTTTTCTCTACTTCCTTGATCTTTCTTGTCCTTCAAGCTTGTCTGCTTGGACTTCTTTCCATAGTAGCAAATGCGTGGGCCTTATTTGGACTTCATGAGTTGGTAGTTCATCCATTTGGGTCATAATTGGACTACCTTCCAAATAATTAGATAGGTAGGTGTTGATAGTCTTTGGGCCCTTGCTCTTGTGAATGGACCTTACAGTCCATCACAATGTCATGCTTCTCATTTATCGTACATGGATTTTAAATCTCCATATTATTTTATTAAACTAGCCCATGACCATCATACGATCTCATCAAAACCTGCTACATACATAGATAGCTATATCGCAAAATATGCCAATATCATTTTTCGTACGAAAACATTATCAATGAAAAGGGATGGTCACAAAAGTACCTATCTGGCACAAACCATAGAAAGGTGGTCATCTACCGAAACCAAAACCTTATGAGATAGAGGAATGAAAATGACGGCGATCTAGAGATCCAACATATCACACGAGTTGTTGACGAGCCAAGCTCAGCGCCGACACAACTCATATAATCGTGATAACATATAAGGTTTCTCATGACAGGTTACTCCTGAACTAGCTACATATAGGATCCAAGTTGACGAGGGTTGCCGACGACAGAACTACAAGTTGTCATGCATACCGTCAAATAGAATGGTACTAGGCGAGCAAAACTCAGTGACAACAACCTTCAATCTATGTGAGTAAAACCTTGGCCAGGTTCTGAGACTCAAAACCCAAGGACATGTCATCAATGCCCTATCACCTTTTTGCATGTACAAACAATCAATCTTATCACATTAGAAGATTGTACGAGATAGCATTATGATGTTTTGCGCCAAAACTACCAAAAGCATCATGAGGATTCATCTTCTCAATATATATGCATAGAATATCAACATAACCATGTTCAATACAATAAACATAAGAAAACATATGTATACGTAAAAATGAACGTGTTGTCGAACAGTCCCGTAAAATTTTCAAGTGTGGTACCCCACAAAATATCAATTTCGAAAACATGATGCAATGCAACGCATAAAGTATAAAAATCCCTACCTCGATGACGACCACAACAACCTTACTAACTAGACAACTCCATGCGCTATCAGAAGTGAGGGTCAAAACTAGTGACATCTCCAGAACCTATAACAAGACTGATGTCAAAATCCTAACAATCACACGATGTATAACAGATAAGTCCAAATCAAGACTAGAAATCCAAGACGGAATCTAGAGACAACCACTAGTCCCAAAACATAAACCAAATCTATGAATACATTAAGAGTCCTAGACTGAACATGAAACTAGACCAAGAACCAATTTTGGCTGATGAAGCTGAACGAAGGTCGTTAAACCCAACTCTGAGAAAGAAACAGTGCAATGACTAAAACATAACCACGGTCGATCTGGTACCTCAACAGACAACAGAAAGACCCACCGGTCAAAAACACACAATAACAGTCAACGGGACACGACACGCTCTACCAAAACAACTCAGCTATCACAATCTACAAGGGATCCAAGACAGAACAGGGAATGACCCATGCCAAAGAACCGAATTGCCCGACCCTTTTCACTTAAATTTATTAAATAGTAGCGGAAGACTTAGAATAATTATTACAAGCTAGGCCTCGATGACTTGAGCTTAACAGATCCAAGAGTGATATCAGATAGCATAGTAATATAATCTAAAATGAAATAACTGTGCAGAAATTAAAAATAGGGATTGCAATTATTCTTAACAAAATTTAACTCACAAAAGGGGTATCTCAATAACAAATTATTAAAGTGCAAAAATAAAATAAAGTCTCACGGAGTTTAATATTGACTCGGCAACTGGAAATCCAAATGATAAAATCTTGAAAGATGTCATTGGGGAGAGTTGACTAAACTCAATAGGGATTATGTTTCAATAAATTTAATAAAAATGATGTTTAAGCATCCATGAATTTAAAACTCAAATTTCGTAAATTTGTTTTAGAAGATTTGTACAAAAGGGCATGTGTTCAAATCAACCCACTAGTATGTACATAATAAAAATAGGTCCTTGTTGTATGAATTAAAAATCATAGTGAAAAATAGAGTCATTCACGCACTTCGGTCATACTATACCATAGACATATAATAGAATAAAAACGATACTTGGCGATCGCGAAAACCACAAAAAAATACCCTGATCAGGTTTAGGGTTTTGCGGTCAGGGACAAGACATAAAGTTGTCCCATTACTCTAGTTAACAACAACAAACACATTTTGCACTGTCAAATGTTTGAAAATAAAATAGACCCCAAACTGGATCAATCAAACTTTGTTCACACAACTGAGTTGATCCAAAAATATTTTAATGAATGCTTAATTGAAACGTGTATAGTGAAAATAAAATATAATATAAAAATTCGACGACCATAAAATAGACAAGTCATTTATCCAAAATATTTATTTAAAAAAAAAATTATGCAATGTAGTACATAAAAATAAATCCCTACGTCCAAATGGATTAGTACTGATTATAGCCCAAAATTCAATTCCAAGGGTTCATAGATTTAATTAAGTTTGGGTATCTATCCAAAATTAAGACATAAATTTTGGTCAAATTTGTATTCCCCAAAATTTTTAATTATTATTTAAAATTAAAATTAAAATTAATTGAACTAAAAAATATTAAAAATCTACTCAAAATAGGCACAATTTAGGCATTGGACCATAACCAAAAGGGGTTGGACCGCGGCCCCACTAGGCATTTGGGTCTGCTGCATAGCAAACCCAAACTGCAACGCAACAAACAAAAAGAATTTGTTTGGCTCGGGGTTCATCCTAGATTGCGGTCCACATATTGGATGACAGCTCGAGCACAGAGTGCTTGTTCATGGACGTCGCCTCTCCGAACCCAGATAGTGTCGTCGTTGGACGCGGATGTCGCCATTCCATGTCTCGAATGCTCCTGACTAAGTCTTCACACATCGCGGCTCAACATTGTTGAACCGTGTTTTGGCGTTTCATAGCCGATGCAAAATCGAGCATCTAAGTTACCGGTTTTGTCTCGACTCATGACCTTCCAAAATTTACAAAATCCCTACCAAAAGCCAAAACATAGATAAAAATTGAGTTTCCATACTTTCGCCAGTAACAGATCAACAAATCGAAAGGGAAAATTTTGATTTTTATACCTTCACCGGCGATCTTCGATTTCTAGAGTTCTCGATTTCGGAAACCTCTGTTCTAACAACACAAATTTAACATTTTGTTCCTCCTGATTCGCGTGATTTCCTTCCAATAGTTTCAATCAAAATCATAACCTCGAACCAGAAATCGAAAACTTGAAGTTGTGAAACAAAGGCTTACCATGGTCGACAATTTGAGCTTGATCACAAAGTCTCAATTTTTTCCAAAATATCCAATTATGGTACTGTCTTATGGAGGCGTTTCATCGAGAGACAGTAAGGAGTGATGAAAGGGTGAAGCAACGAAGAGGAGGAGTATCCTTTGCCAATTGATGGGGAAGGGAAGGTTTTCGGGAAGAAATCCTTCCTTCCCGCAATGTCCATAATGGTGGTGATGTTTTCCAAAAAGTTTTCCCCAAATAATAAATCTATTTTTTTAACAGATATTACACCAGTAGTTGAGAAGACATAGCTGGAGCCATTCGAACCCAACAACGTTCAGTAAGACACGATTGCAACTCTCCAAGACTCAACAGTTGAGGAGACTCATCTAAAGTCAATCAAGTATGACTTTATTGGGGATTGGCTTGAAATTCATAAACCAAACCGAGCCTAAAACCTTGCCAAATGACAAGAATTTCTATCAATAAGTCACAAGAGACAGGTGGAAGGATCCTATACCAAGTCTAGGAACCAAACCAAAGCACAAACGAACCAAAAACATGCGAATCTGCATTGTGCGGTCGACCGTGAATAGTGTTGTTGTCAACCAGGAACCAATTTGCACAATCTGTCCCATTTGCAATCGACCAGAAACACTATTTTTGTCGACCAACACTATTGCGGTCGACCACTTTGATCAACCAACACCGCTTCTTGTCAACCAGTGCATCACCCGCATGAGTTGGGTTCCTGCGATCAATCGAAATTTGCACAGTGGTCTACCGGAGCAACGAATAACCGTACAATAAACTTCAAATAAACCAATGAAATTTCAAAATTTCCTCGGATTCAAGTTTTTTAACCTCGAATCCAAAGCCAATAAATTTTCAAACTTTAACTTCAAAAACATAGAGGAAAAATTGAAGTACTTACCAACGACCTTCACAAAAGTTATTGGTCTAAACGTCAGGAACCCGAATCCGACGTTGAAAATCGCTAACTCCCCGATCAGGCTCCCTCTTCCTCTGTGTCTCTCTCTATGTGTCAGCCGAACTCCCCTCCTCTCTTTCCTATTCTTCTTCTCTTTTTAATTATTTATTTTCTTAATTTCTTTAATTCTTTTATTTTATAAAATATATTTTATATATTAAATAATTTCAATTCAAATCTCGATTCGTTCTAAACACTAACCGACAACGATTCCTCAGCCAAAATAATTTACTAAATTCATTTTCTCAATTAATTTACCACTCAAAATTACCTAATTTTACCGATTATTGACTATTTGATGGAAAATTCACACGTGGCCTCTACGCAATAAATGGAAAATTCACAAGTTTTAGAATCTACATGGTTCTTTCTTGAGAAAAAAAGATAGTTTTTTGAGGTCAGCAAACTAAATACAATAGGGATCCTATCACTAGACTCATTTCAATGAAAATTGGTTCTATCATTAATTAGTTAAAAACATGAGTTGGAAAATGTGTACATACATGGATTTATATTTATAACTTTTGAACATTTTAAAAACTAGTTTGCATGAACTATCAGTAGGATAAGTATTGAAAAAGGTTACTTATTAGATCGTAATTATTCAAAAAATAGTGGCACCACTGTTTTTTGGAGAAACAATCACAGTAAAAATAAAGTTAACTCACAAATTTTTGCACAATGGTAACTGAAGTCATAAGTGACTTTCTACAGACCATTCATTACGTAAACAAACACCCTTGCTAAGTTTATGAATTTTTTCCTAGAGACACGACATCTAAAGCTGCCCTAGTATATATCATGGGTAATGTGCAAACACATTCTCACTCAATAGAAAGAGTACATCAAACAAAATAACATATCACAAGCCCAAATCACAATCAAAAACTCTGTTTGGAATATAAAGTGAAATACAATATGTGTTAAAAGTAATCGTGCAAAACCAGTGTATATATACTACTAACATGGTCTAAAATAGTACATTTCAGGGTTTTCAGTGTGATATATCACACAATAAATGTTTTGAACACCATGATCTACGTGGAAATGTAGCTAAAGAATCCACTACCTTAACTACAACGAGCCTTCTTATTGTTGGGAACGGTAAGCTCAGGAATCAACTAAAAATCAAAAGGTGAAGTATAATGGCAAATAGAGAGGGAAACTACCATTAATTGGCAATTAAGGAAAATATATTGCTTACCTTTTAAAACTTGGTAGTTGTATTCTCCCTCACTTAAGAAATTTCTTCCTTGAAATTTAGAACAACATCAAATGTTCAACCAAATAAGTGAGGGTACTTCATTGCTATTTCTAACTTAATCTCTTATTTAGCTTATTTTTTACTATGGTTCTTCTACTGAACTTGAACTAAAGAAATTTCACAGTGACGTAGAATTTTTATTTTATGGCCCAATATTCTCTCGTACTCTTCCTCTTAAGATGTATCTTCCTTGATTGGTAAATATGTCCAAGAGATTACTTGCATCAGATCTAATATATACTTTCTTAGCATAGAAATATGAAAGACATTGTGAACATAACTTAGCTATGGTGGGAACTCTAATTGATAAGCCAATGATTCCACTTGTTGGATAATCTAAAAATGACCAATATATTTGGGAGCTAACTTTTCCTTCACATCAAAAAAGACCAGCGCCACAAAGTGATCAAACTTTCAAAAACACCAAGTCATCATCTTCAAATTCAACCTTTCTCCTTTGAACGTCTGCATAACTCACCAAACGACTTTGGACTATCCTCAGTCTTTCCTTAATCATTTGTACCTTCTCAGATGTTTCCTAGATCAAGTTAGGTCTAAAAATGAAATGCTCCTCAACCCAACATAGCGGTGATTTATATGGTCTCCTATATAGTGCTTCATACGGAGAAATACTAATACTTGTCTAATAGCTGTTGTTGTAAATGAACTCACTAATGACAACTGATTCACCCAACTATCTCCTAAGTCCAAAATACAAAATGTCAACATATCCTCTACAATTTGAATGGTGTGCTTCGATTGACCATCTGTCTGAGGATGATGTATCGAGTTCAAATTTAGTTCAGTGTCTTAAGCTCTCTAAATGGCTCTCCAAAATTCATAAGTAAATCTTAGATCTGTATCTGACACCATACTAGAAAGAACACCGTGAAGAAAGATGATGTTCTTGATATACAACTTGCTCAATTTCATTAAAGAAAAATCCATTCTGATTGGAATAAAATGTGTCGATGTCATCAATCGATCCCCAATTACCCATACTACATCTAAACTTTGCACAGTCCTAGGCAAACCAATAGCAAAGACCATAGTAATTCCATCTCATTTACATTCACAACTAGGTAAAAGTTATAACAACCCAATTTGTCTATAATGCTCAACCTTAATCTACTAATAGGTCAGACACTTAAATACATAATCGACTACATCTCATTTCATTCCAACCAACCAAAACTAGTGCTTCAGATCATGATACAACTTGGTTTGTCGAGATGAATAGCAAATCTAGACTTATGACTCTCTACTAAAACTGCTTTTCTTAAATTAATATCGTTGGGCACCACAATACGGTCCATGAAAAATAAAAATTCATTTTCGAACCTTCAAACTAATCACCAGCCTGAATCTAATCAAACTTTTTCTTTAACTTATCATTTGACTTCTACATATCCTTAGCACATTGAAGAAGTATGGGGGTCGTTACCATGTTAAACACTCACACTATCTATCCATCTTCTTGATACTACAATTTGTAATCTCCAATAATTAGACATCTCTTACAGTCTTTCAACACATGACATGAAAAAGAACTTTCAGGATGGCAACTCAAGGCATTGGCCGCAACATTGGCTTTTCCGGGATGATACTCTAAGGTAAAGTTATAATCTTCCATATATTTCATTCATCAACGCTGACAGAGGTTTAAATCATGCTGAGTAAACAAATACTTCAAACTCTTATGATAAAAAAATACCTAAAACTTTGCACCATATAGATAACTATGCCATATCTTCAAAGCAAAGATAATGACTGCCAATTCTAAATTGTGGGTAAGATAATTCCGCTCATGCAGCTTCAATTGTCTAGAAACATAGACTATCACTTTATCCTACTGCATTATAACACAACTCAATTCAATACCAGATGCATATATATACACTGCATAAGGCAAATTTTAATCACACACTATCAAAACTAGCACAATAGTCAATATCTATTTAAGTTCCCCGAAAGCTATTTGACATTTGCCGTCCCATATAAATATCACATCCCTTCTATACAACTGTGTTATCGGCATAGCAATAGAAGACAAATTTTCCACAAATCGACGATAATAACCAAGCAAATCTAAGAAACTATACACCTCAGTAACAATCTTAGGTGGCTTCCAATATAACACTGCTTTGATTTTGACTGGATCTACATCAATACCATTTTGAAGAACAAGATGACCCAAAACTTTAGCTTTGTCATCTAGAAAATGCATTTCTCTCTTTTAGCATAAAGTTGATGGTCACACAATGTCTACAAAATGATTATCAGATGATTCGGGTTGTCCACACGTATGGCAAACATAAAGGTATGAACGCCCACTAGCAAAAGGTGCACCACTGGGCTAACCACTGACTCCACTTTGTGTATGACCTCCTCTATTCTAACCCTTTCTCTGATATTTCCTGGTTATCTTGACACCAACTAGCTCATTTTTCTTCCCCTTTTGATCCCAAGCCAACTATCACACCTATCGTCTATCACAATCCATTATGTATCACCGTTTCTTTGTATACACCAAACTGCTCATCGAGATTAGCTTGAGAATGCTAAGTAGCTGCAACCACCTCAGAAATAGAACTAAACTGCATAGTTATTAGCTAATGACAGATCTTAGACCTTAAGTTCTTTTTGGACTTCACCATCTTGTCCTCAATAAGGTCCAAGTCTCTAATGTACTGAGAGAGTTCTATAAACTTGGCAAAATACTCTAGCACAATAAGATTATCCAACTCCAAATCACGGTAGGCACTGTCATGTTCTGACAATGACCAGCATTGCAATAATTATTCCTGAAAATGGTTTCAAACTAGCTTCCAATTATCGTCTCTACCAGGTAATCTAATTTCAAATATTTCCACCAAACTTCAAGCCATTTTCTCGAAATAGAAGTTTGCAAATCCAACTCAGTACTCAGTTAAAATACCAATTTTAGTCAAGTTCTTTTGCATCACCCTAAACAAGTTCTCAACACTCTGAGGTTCAGCTCTGCCAACAAACACTACGGGTTCATACGTTCCAGCTGTATGAAGAAGTTCATTAGGTGAGTCACGAGATCCTAACTGTCACTATCCGTAGACAAATTTTGCTGTACATCCCTCAGAACAATAATAGAATCAACAAATTGTGACTTAGCAGTCTACATAGTAGGTGCTGCAAGCACACAATTTCTAAGAACTCTTATTGGAGGTATTTTCAAAAATCTAAAAAATTTTTGGTATAGGTTAGAAAAAATCCTCAGGCACAAAAATTTTAATTCACTTGTATATCATCACATTATCTATCTTATTGATGTTATTTTTCAAGATGACAATCTGGCTCTGATACCAAAAATTTTATCACGACCCAAAAGGGAGTCTGAGACAGAACAAGAAACGACTCGAGCCAAAACAAACCAAGTTGTTTGACCCTTGGACTTAATTTATTTGTTGAGCAACAAAAGACTTACATGAGATTAGAAAAGCGAAGGCTCAATCAACTAAGCTAAACCAAGCCCATCCGTTGCATCCAAGCTAATGTAATGATATAAATTCTTATCATAAAGTGTCAGAAATTAAAGAAAAACATAAAACCAAAGGTGGAATAGAGTTCAACAAAGTCCAACCTTACAAATTAAACCCTTGAAAAGAAAATACTAAAATTGAGGAAAAATAAAACACGCCAAAAACTATTCTTGTGTCAACAACTCTAGATCCTCCAAACTAAATTTTGAAATGAAGAGGAGTCAGTTGGGATGAGTGACTAACTCAATAGAGATTAACTTTTACATTCAACAAGTTATTAAGAAAGAGAGTTTGCATGGGCATTTTGAATTAAAATATTTTATGCAAAATGAGAATAAAATGTATAATAGGATAAGTTTTAAAACAAACCACTATGATATTTCAGGGAAAATAGAGTCACTCATGAACTTCGAGTATACCCTGCCATCAATAGTAACAATAATAAAAGTGATACTTGATGATCGCAATAGCCATGAACGACCCTGATCAGCTTTAGAATTTTTCTCGTAGGGACAGCGCATACAACTGTCTCATTACTCTAGTTAACGATAATCGAACACATTCTCCAACAGTTGAATATGCATATAGAAAAAGATGACCCCCACATGAGTCAATCAAATTTGATTCAAACTACCAAGTTGATCAATCAAAATGCTATGCATGCTCAAGTATAAACATGTCTAGTGAAATAGTTATACAATACAAAAACCGATAAGTTATCAAAATGAACACATCATCCTTACACAAGAACTCTTCTCAAACTAAATTTTAGAAAAATGATGCATTGCACAAAAGAAAAATAAATCTCTAACTCAAAGTGGTCTAATGAGTAACCAAATCCCAAACAAATCCAAATAGTTCAATAATGAGTCAAGCCCCAATTCTAAATCTCATAACCTAACCATAACATCACTACAAAAATTAGTATTGAAATCCTAAATTTTTGGCCAAAGAAAAATGGCTCAAGAACAATTGAGTCGAGTGTCAAACACCTCTCCAAAATAGACTCTAAAATGACCCAAACATTTATTGGTCTAAATTCTATATCAGGCCAAAAAAATGCCATGAGCTGCTGTAACGACCTAGTTTTTTGTAAATCCTTTAATATGCATTAAAATTTGAAACTTTTAAAAGACCATTGAAATCTCTTTTAAAACAATTATCAGAGTGCGTCTAAACTGAACTGCTACCAACCTTTCGCAAACCGTGGTATACTTGAAATATCACAGCTATAAAATCATTTGTAAAACATAGAGGAAGCATTATAAAATCATTTATTTAAAACATTGCGGAATCGTAAATAATTTATAAAGTCTTTTGTTTTGCTCTACTGACACTAAACAATTAAATATACTTTAATTACAAATCATTCTCTCTTTTACTCACTTAGCCTAGCCAACCACAAGCTCCTTTACATGCAAATCCTTCATTCCTGTTTTATTATCTGATTATCGTCTTTTGCATTTACTCCTAAGTCTGTACATTTATTCCACGTACCAGTACCTACACCTACACCACAAGTAAACTGTAAGCCCAAAGGCTTAGTAAGCAAAAGGGTTTAATACAACGTGATATGTCTCTCTTTAGTCTATTTTGGAATGAGGGCCACCTAAACCAATCCTTTCATTAAGCCATTCATTCGTTCATTACTTTACATTCGTTCATTCATTCATTACTCGTACATCGAGCAGAAGATTGGAGAGTTAATAGGGGATGGAATAGTGGATCAGATCTAACTTTTTACTTGCAACTAGGTCCCCGTTCCCAACACAGTAGGGGGCTTCACCCAGCTACAGACTAGACCTGCTACCCATCCACCTCCCAATTCCCTATTTCCTTTATTTTCTTAACATTTTACCTCACTTATGCAGGCGTGAGTACCAATCTAAGGTGACACTCCCTATTGGTTTCTATTAGCATGATGCATGACCATACATTCTCTTCCATATAAATAAGTGAATAGATCTTTGTGATTCAATCGAATCGATTCTCGTTCTCACCCTCGAGTCAGGAGTTGTTGCCCTAATGTAACTTCCTTTACAGCTTGCCTATATTCTAGCAGAGGTAGTTCGGAACATGTAATTTCTGGTTGATGGAGGAAGTTCCTGCCGTTTGAGTTGAGATTCAGAGCCTTGAGGACTTTGATTGCCCCTTATAGCAGTCCTAATTAACCTAACATGATGCATGATGCATTATAACGTACATTAACAGTAATTGAAATGCACATTGAAATAAAACTGACTATAATTGAAATTACGCACAGAAATTGAAAGTGCACATTAGAGAGCAATTGAATATGGAATTGTAAACGGTGAAGCACATAAGAAAATCAAATAACGAACGAACTCAATAAGGAAATGCAGAAATTGAAACAATGAAAACATGCTCGAATTAATAGAACGCAATAATAATCGAAAGGGAAATCAAAACATACTATTAATTAACATGTTGATTATCCTAGTTAATTTCCTAGTCATTTTTCATGCTCCCTACATTAATTATTCTAGGTAATTATTCTAATTAGTTATCTTAGGTAATTTACATGCTCAAGAAAGGATTAGCATCGTTATTCTAGTGAGTTATCCTTGATAAGGTTGTAGGCTCAATATTAATAGTTAATTAACATGCTTGTAGGTTTCACAAGTAATAGCTAACTAACAGGCATAGATCGATTCATAATTTAATTTATTTGTCAAACTTCCTAATAAATCAACATACTGCTAATATCATAAACATACTAACTAGAAATCATGATAAGTTAGTTAATGAACATGCTTGTCTAATTAATTATTCTAGTTATTTAACTACTCTAATTAATTGTTATACATCAAGAAATGATTAAGTTACTTAAACATGCTCCACTAGTTAATTAACATGTTCATCTAGTTAGTTAGTTAACATGTTCAAGTAATTAATTAATTAACACGCTCAAGTAATTTGTCAAGTGACATGCTCAAGTAATTAGGTAATTAACATGCTCGAGGATTAGTTGTTAATTGGACAACGAGTTAAGTCAATAGATATGCGTAAGTAATAATTAACATACTTAAGTTACTTAACATGCTTATGGTGATTCGTACAATTAACTCGAATTAATTACTTTAGTTAATTAACATGCTCACTAGTAGATCAAACATGTTTAACTTAGATTTAAGTATTTACACAAGGATATTAACATGCATAATAAATGGCCGCAAAGTAATGTAGGTACAAGGAAATAACGACAAAGACATTTAACTAAACATCAAGAAAACATCCAAGAACAGCATAAACTCTTAGCCCATTGCCGACTTCACATTACCTGTTATCATTTACCCATTTCACATTCATCACAATCAGCACTATCAATTGCAGGAATCATTTGCAGGAATTTTAACAACAACAACATATATATATAAAATTGCTGGAAACTAACAAATAAAGGAACTCACGGAGCTAACAATAATAAAGAAAATGTAACAGGGTATCAACACAGAGCTAACAACAACAAAGAGACAAAGTTAACAGCCAAGGAAATATTACAAAACATTGACAAATTGAAGCAATTGATCACAAAATCAACAATAATTTACATAGTACAAGCATTCTACACTATCATCAACATAGGAAATATCTATAGCAACTAACAGTAAGCATTTCAGGAAACTAACGTATAACTCACGCACTCTATTTGTGGTATAGGGCCTCCACTGGCCAAGACACACCCAAGTCCTTACTTAAATCGATGAACTAACAGGGACAACAAAGACTCCAAGCAGCAGCAGCTCCAGTAATGACAAAAACTCCAGCAAGTCCAAGCTTCCCCTCACGTAGCTCACTTTCAAACTCTCAGCTCACTCGTTCCACTCACATGTATTGCCTAGGGGAATCACATCGCTCACACAAGTTCATAGGGGAGAGCTCTCAGACTCTCTCACAGGAAGGAAGGACTGAACAGAAAAATGAAGGGAATGCAAAGGAAGAAATGACTTGTACAAGAAGGAGGAAGGGACAATTCATACATGGAGGAGACAAACTGGATGCCTAAGGGGTAGAGAGGAGGCGGCTCGTGGTCTACGGGCTGGAGGGTGGGGGAGGGTCATTCGTTGTCGAGAATGAAATGGCTAAACAAGAAGGATTCAAATTTTAAATCCCTAAAAATTACACAGATCTGGCCTGATTCGGACGAGTGCGGACGTGATGGTCTCGTCCGCAAGAGCAAAATCCTGAAGGCAGATTTGTGCCTTCGGACGAGAAATGGCATCCGCAGCCATTCCATACTGTCCGAAGGTGATATTCGGATGCAAAATGGCGTTCACATAAGGCGTCCGAATGTGTCTAGAAATTGGACAGATTCAATCCGGACACAGCCACCCGCATCCGCATATGTCTGAAAGTCTGGGACACAGGTGAAGTCAGGATGCGAAATCGCATCCTGAGTCGTCCCAAGGCTAAGGGTGACATTCAATGCACTTGCGGATGACACGTCTTGTCCGCAAGTCGTCCGCATGCGTCCGATAGTTGACTTCAAGACACATCAGGATGCAAATTCTCGTCCTTGTGCGTCCCAAGCGTCGGGGACGCCACGCAATGGACTTTGGGACGATATAACTCATCCGCATGTTGTCCGCAGGCGTCCGAAAATGCCCAGAACAGCCTTTCCTCACCTTTTTCCCTACTTAGCTCTCATCCCATAACACTTACCCCATAAATACAAGGCATAAAATGACATGTATAAATACGCAACGTAATGTCCTAGTCACTCCATCCTTAGTTCCATCGCGTATACGAGGAAAATGTTATCGGAAATACCCCCTTGACTTAACACTCCGACTACGTCCTTGGTAATACCCCGATATAAAAAGTCAGGGTGTTACAGCCGCAGCTTAAACTTTCCGAGCCGCAGTCCAAAGAGAGTCTAGACCTTGGCCCAAACTAGGCATGGGTTCTGGGTCACAACCCAGCATCGTCTTCTCAAACGCGAACCACAATAAATTGCAATATTTTCTAACGAATTCGAAACTTGAATGATCTGCAACCCACAGGGTTGAAACTATAACATGATTCATGCTCAAAATTCGACGAATTAAAGCTCAAAGATCCAACATTTAATTCAAAAAATTGAAAGTATATTGACAAATTTAACGGAGGAAATCTAGAGATAAATTGTAGTACCCCAAAAGGGTGGGTGCTGCAATCTCACATCGACTTGGGGGAAGTGAAATGCATGAGATATAAGTGGATGTCCATCCATACCAAGTGGACGCGTTTTGAGTTAGTGATATGGGACGGTGACCCAAGAACAAGTTTGTGCAGTCTAAAGTTCACCCAAAATGGACAATATCTGTTTGGCCTGAATGGTTATCCACTTAATATCAATATTGTATCAGAGCCAACCCAAGTCTGGTGTGGCCGACGAGAACGATAAGCCCCAAAAGGGTGGGCCCCAAAAGTAAATTTTAATTTACATAACACTATTTCAAATTTTAACTACCACGGCAATTTCTACTTTTTATCGATTGAATTGTTTGACCAAAAATTACTCATTTTATATCGTGACTAATTACAAAAATTCAAGTCAACCACCAAATAATTTAATTTTTAAAAACACTAAAAATTTAATTAAAATTTTCTTTATAAAATTGTCAAATTTTAGTGTTTTAGTACAATATTCTCCACTTTGATAATGAGACCCATATCCCACAATTCCATGGTTTTATAAAAAAATACGTTATACTAATAGAGAAAAAAAAAATTAACTCCAACTTTACGACCAAAATACGTTCACACCTCACAATTATATGATCCTAGGCAATCCTGAGCTACATAGGTCAAACCGACACAAAACATACTATTGATTTATTTGTCTCATTACTGAAAAAACAGGTTTCAAATTTTCCTGCTTTTTACAAAATATTCTCTACGTTCAGAAAAAGACAATGTGTAGGATTTGTTCATTGATACTAGCCCTTCTGTAATCTGCCTCAATCTTTAGCTTCTTATCTATCTCTACAATTCTTTTGTTTTATTGTTTGTTTTTACTGTCTTTCCAAGATCCCCTCACACTACCAAATATTATTCATCTTTGTAACGCATTCTGTAAAATATAATATCCTTAAATTACTAAAATTAAAGAATAAATCTAGAATGAAGGCTATGTCTATATGTCTCTCAAACATTTATGTAGAAACTATTTCACTGATATGAATAATGCATATAAAACTATTCGATTCATTTTAACAGTTTAAAAAAGATATTAAGAGAAGTTTATGTCTTCAAGAATCGCGCATAGAGATATTGCTAATAATGCATATAAATCTTCTGGAATTTTTTTTTATTATTTATAAAATATCTCTACATAAGAACTCCGGTAAAAACAATACTTGAAATGACAACCCAAAAAAAACTTGTATACTGAGATGTAAATTTCGAGACAAATATTTAAATTTCATTTTTTTGGGGCAAATTAACAAAACAATCACTTAATTATGATATCAATGTCAAGTCAATCATTAAACAATTTTCACTTACAAATAAAACATTCAATTATGAGAAATTAACGGAGAAAAAATTACTGTCACATTTTCCTTTAAATGACATTTTTTTCCACTGCAGAACATTGTTTTTGCTGCAGAACATTGTTTTTCCGTTATGGAAATTGAGTCTTTGAAATTGGATTCAATAAAGTTTACTTTTCTCAGAGGAAAGACGACTTTCCATATTGAAAAGACTATGTCTTTTCAATCAAAGTGTGAATTCAAGTAATTTGACTTCTTTGGAGGAAGAGTAATCTCAAAGAAGAAAATAAAAAAAACTTTAATTGATCGCTGAGAATTACTCATTTGCTTCGATTTTTCAAAATTTTGTTATTCCCTCAAATTATTGTTTTAAATTTAGATTAAATAGCAATAGAGTATTGGAATTGTTGAGATGAAAAAACCTTATATTCGTCGATGATTCTCTAGCAAAAAATATGTGGGAATCTCTGACTTGTATTTTGAAAAACTCAGTCAAAGATCAAAACAACGTATTCGAAGCACATGAGAGAATACATTTTCGAGGAGAAACTTCTTACTCTTTCATTTTCAAAATAAGGTCGCTATTAACTATAATATTTGCATAGTTTATTTTCTATAGTTGAGTATTTTATTTGTTAACAAAAATTATTTTGTTATTTTTTAATATTTTTTTTTCATTTGAAACTTAAACCGGTTGAAATTTATTGATTTCTTTTTTCACCATATTTATCTTTCAATAAAGGGTAATGGGTTGTGATGTAACGTAGAGCAGTAGTATAAAATAGACAATTTAAATACAATTTGTTCCGTTTTTACTGAAATTCAAAAATAAAAAACAATTTCCTGTTGATAATTTTACTATGTTTTAAATCAATTACGTGCCAAAATATGAATCACTAACTTTATTAATTAATCTATTTCCCTTAGATTTTCAGACCTGATTAAACTGATCAGTTCTTACTGTCGGCAAATATGACAAAGTTCAGGGCTTCTCGAGGTACTAGAAAATTGGGTTGTGCATATTATTATCATAAATTGTATATATTAAGATTCCAAAGCAAGCTAGTACAAGCATGTGCTAAACTATAAATTTAGTAATGGATTATTTAATAAAATTGTAGGATGAGATTAATGTTGCTTGAACATTCATTTTACTTAAAAATTAACTTACATTAAGGAGCTGTTCAGCTTCTGAAAATAAAAATATATATATTATAAATTTAGAAAACTTAATTAACTTTAATCAACAATTATTTGAGAAAACTAATTTTTCTAAAATGAGAAAACTTAAATATTTAAAAGAGATACTTGAATTTTAATCTCTTTGGAAATTCAATTGTGCTTTTTAGAAAATGATATAAAGAACCCTTTATATAGGCAAAATAATTAGGTTTGAATTACACCTAATTTGTATTTTGTGACACGTCACACTAATTTTTTTACCATTAATTTCACATCATTGATATTTCAAATTATAATCAGTTGATGACTCATTCTAACACATCTTTGTAATTTAAAATGTTGATATAATTCTTGAACTGCTACAACTTTTCTCCTCTTCATAAGCAAACTTGCATACTACTCATCAATTTTGACAATCTTAATTGTATTTCTTTATCTTGAACTAGATTTCTGATTAAATGATGTCTAAACTTAATATGTTTTAATCTTGCATATAAAACTAGATTCTTTGTCATAATGATTGTTGACATGTCATCATAATAAATTATTGTTAACTTTTCTTGAGACTTCTGAACATCTTTTTAAATTCTTCTCCGCCAAGCTGCTCATAAGGGATATTTGTTGCAATGATATTTGTTGCTACAATATTTTCTACTTTAGCTAAAGATAACGCCACAATTTTTTATTATCTTGAGGACCAAGAAATTGGATTTGAACATAAACAATAAAACATAACCCAATGTGTTTTTTCGATCATCTATTCATCTCTCCCAATCACTATCTATACATCCAACTACATTGAAATCATGTTGTTTGATATATTTATTTCTACAAGATTTCATACATAGAATTACCGTAATATTTGGTTTACTGCAAACTAGTGAATTTGGCTTGCTTTAATCATAAATCTAGAAATAATTTTGATTGGATAAAGGATGTTTGTGAAGGATCGATAATAACCTAAGAGGGGAGATGAATTAGACTCTCTAATCTTTTTCGTGCGATATTTATTTATCTAAAACTCTAAGTGATTTAACGTATAGTATGAATTAAACAAGCACAAATATAAGAGAGAGGGTTACAGATGACACCAATATGTTTACACGATTCCGCAACCCCGCCTACGTCCGCGCTCCAAACGTCCACTTGAAGATCCCTAATCCATCCAATCTCCCTTGTTGACAATGTTTGACTTACGAGTGCCAAACAAACCATACAATTGACAATTCTGGAGCGTCACCCTTTGCTTTTAACTGGTCCGGGGCGTCATCCCTATTTGACGAATTCGTAAGGCGTCACCCTTTTCGTTTAGGTACAAAGATTGTGGAATTGTAAAGAACAATAAAAAACCTAACTCTCCCAATAACAACTCTCAAATTTATGGATGGGGAGAGTAGGTTTCAAACTCACTAAAAATATTTGAGAAGTCGAGTGTAAATTTTGGCAGAGCTTCGCTATTTCTCTCGTTGGTTACTTTGAGCTTTGGAGTGTTTAGTATTTATATAAATCTACATTTTCGGTCAACCCAATCCTTTTTTAGTCGACCCGTTCTAGCTGTTGCAAATATAAATGTTGGAAATTCTAATCGTTGAAAGTTAACCATTGTGTCTTCTGTGCTTTTTTGGTCGCCTATCTCGACCGAATCTCTTCGGAGTGCACTGTGTACATTTTCGGTCGCCTATCTCATCCGTACCTTCTACCACATCTCGTCTGAAAAGCCCACAGAACAATCTGTAAAGCATTTCAGTCCCCAATCTTGACCGCGTCTCAACCAAAAAACTCAGGATCGTACAACATACATTATTCGGATGCATCACCCACGCCCTCTCCTTCGTCCAAAACTTTGAGGATGAATCTGTAATACTTTTCAGTCACATAACTCGACAGGGACTTCAACCGAGTCTCGTCTGAAATCTTCTGGAGTAATCTGTGTATGATTTTGGTTGAGGTCTTCGAGCGCAGCTTTGACCGGATTACGTCCAAAAACTGTCAGAATGAAATTATTCTCTTTGATTCGCAATCCTTGAATTCTCTAAGTCCCAAAATGATATTTAGTCACTACATGGACTTAGATAAACTTGTTAGCACAACTTTAATACCTGTATTGAGGGTATTTCCGATGAATATATATATATGTTATGATTATACTATTAAAAATATTAGTAGTAAAACCACAATATTCTTTCACTATTGTCTCTTTCAATTCTTTGAACATTAGGAGATTAGTGCCAATATTTATTAAATCATTAACACAAAGAAAAAAAAAAGAGAAATTCATCTGTATCCCTTTTCTTCACAAATAAAGATTGTTTATTTGAACTTCTTTGAAATCTATTTTCATGTAAATATTTATTAATTTTTGTGTTCCATGCTCGTGTCACTTGCTTCAACTAAGAAGAGCTTTCTTTAGTTGATAGACCATGTAATGTTTTTCTTCGATGACAAGCTTAGTAGATATTCAACATAAACTTTTTTCACACTCTTCATTTAAAAATGTAGATTTGACATCAAGCGGGTAAGCTTTTAACATAGTCATATCTCACAAATAGAAACTCTAGATATCATACTAACATAAAGTTCAATAGTCACATCGTAGATAGTTAAACAACAAAGGTCCAAAATATAAATACTATGTGGAAATTAGACCCCATGGTGTACTATAACATTATAATCAAAACTTAAGGAAATATACTAAGATAAGATAGTCATCTCACAAACAGAAACTCTTAAACAAAGAAATATCTAAGAAAAATAATTATCGAGCTCAATCCTGCATCAATTTCAAATGATCATGTGAAGGTGACACAGCTTCAGCATACGAGATTGTTTGTTTACGGTTGAAGGGTATCTTCGGGTGATTGGGTAATTCTACAATCTGGTTGCATCCAGTATAAAAGACCATGCACACATATGAAAGCATATTATTAAAGATCATAATATTGCTCTGTTCGGGTGAAGAGAAACAGAGGTGTTCAGAGAGTTACTGTGCGTGTACAAAGAGGAGGAAGAGAAGGCGGTATCTGGGTTCAAGTTTGCTTTCTTTTTTAGTTGTCCTCTCTGTATGTTGTGAGTTTTATCAATTCTTGTATCTTGTAATCTTGACGTGATCAATAAAGGTGCTCGGCGTGTTCATCCGTGGACGTAGGACATTTAGTCCGAACCACGTAAAATACTGAGTCTCTCTCTCTGTGCATTCTTCTCTTTTGTTTTTGTTCAAATTTAGTCTGCGATAAGTTGGTGATATCTGGACGTGAACACCACAGATCACTTGCTATGACCTGAAAGAGAATGTCATTAGGGTGAGTTGACTAAACTCAATAAGAATTCTAAGTGTTATATCTAGTGTTTTCAAATTATGGGTGGGCATGTATCATAGGAAACCATGTTTCAAAATCAAGGATAAAAATGATATTCAAAATAGGTTTCAAGAACAGTTAGTAGGGCAAGTCTCAAATCAGTACTATATGTGGTAAATAGTAGAAATAGGCCACTACTGTCATATGGAAAACATTAGCGAAATGAGGTACTCATAGTTTTCAAATACATGATGTCATAAGCATATCAAAAAGACGATACTCAGTGATCGCAATAAGAATAACAACCCTAATCACGGTTTAAGATTCGCACTAAGAAACACGACACAACCAGTTGTTCCATTAATCTATTCATAGGACAACATATAGACATTCTCTAATTGTCAAATGTGCGTATCAAACGGTGACACTCACTCGAGTTGATCAATCTCGGTGCACACGATTGGTATGATCATCAATTAAAGTAAGTATGCATGCACAAAGTAAGTGTGACAACAAAAGTATAAGTCTAAAATAAAATCTAACATGTTGTAATCTTGACCAGACATTTCATAGAATACGAGATAACGTCTTAAAATTGGTTTGAGCAAAACCATGATATGCACTATTGAATGCAATAAATAAAATCTCGAGCCCAATTGGCATACATACCACACTATTGTAGTCCAAATCCAATATTTGTGGAGTTCAATCAATCCAACAGGTCAATCACATTACATGGCATTGTACTATCGTCAATAGGTTTTTTAGACTTTCAAAACATGCGTTGGAACTTATAACGAGGATACAAACAAACTAAGGGATCTACGAAGACAATCCCACTAAACTTTGGTCTAAAAAACTAGGATTGAAACACCCACTGGTTGACCACTCGACTATGGAAATAGTCGACCAAATGACCAACTGGTCGACTGAGAAAACAACGTTCGATCGACCTCAACCAAACTATTAGTGACCGGTCTACCAATCTAACCAATATGTCGTACCCTAAATGATTGGGTACCTGTCCAACCGATCTGGTCGATCAGTCTCAATGAATCATCGATAAGTTCTCCATGAAATGTTAGTTTCTTCTCATTTTTTGAGTTCGATAGTTAACAAACTGATCCAGACTCATTCAATCACGATTTTGTGCATCAATTGAGAATTTTATACATAAATCTTGGGCCTTTCATCTCAAAACTTGGATTTTTTTTAACCTAACTCTAAAAACCTACAAAATAAAGACGAGAAAGGAAAGAATTTGACTTAGTCTTGTAGATTCTTTAGTGATTTCTACATATCCACAACTCTAGAACGTCGCTCAATTGATAATCACTTTGGATTTTTTAATTTCTAAACAACAATCCAAATTTTCCCAATTATACCTTCAATAACACTAGAAAATGCCATACAATGGGGGAATTGAACATTGACTTACCTAAGATTCAAAAAAATAAAAACTGCAGATGTAACGACCACATTTTTCTAAACTCTTTTTTTTAAAGAAACTATTCTTTTCTCAAAACCCGATCGTCAATTGAAAACTCTTTCTTCTTAACACTTTAAAAACTTTTAAAAGAAAATCACATATTTTGAATCATCTGAAAACATATTTTTTTTCTCTAAAAAAAACTATTTGCAAAGCGGAAAACTTTTCTCTTTGAACACAAAATAAATTTCATCATAATACATAAAATTAAACTACTATCCATAAAATTATAATACATGATAAATCTCTTTTCTCTTTACATATATTTTTGTTGTAACAATGTCAAGCCTTCTTCACCATGGAGATACTTCTGCAATTGTCTTTTTCATTGTATCCTTTGATCCATTCATTATTATCTTTCCTCTTACCTACACCACATAATTCATCTATAAGCCTAATTCTAACGTGCAACAAAATGCAATGTGTGGCAAGTTGGTTTTGAAAAAGATTGTCAAAGCTACAACCTTTCTATTCCACCAAAGAAATCCCGTTAAAATAAAGAAACTCACTCCAACAAGTACAATGAGAGTTTATGTACAATCTTACAGAAACAATTCACCAATGGAAATTGGTGAGAAGATTGCACGAAAGGACAAAGCTCGAGTAAGACTCACAACACAATCAAAATTTCATAGAATTCGATTTATCCAATTTTCTAACTGAATCCTCTAAAAACTAAAATACCCATTCAAAATTTAAAAATAACCGAATAACTAAAATATCTAGGTAAACTTAAAATAATTTAAAAATAACTAATAACTAAAAGATCTAGTGAAATTTGAATTTCACTCTAATCTTGTTAGAGTTCAAAATCCACAACATTCTCATCCTTTCAAATTGATTTGGGCTTCAATTTTGAGTAAGAAAGAATGAGTTGTTGTGGCAGAAACGTAGTTCTTTGTTTGGGGACCTTTTGACATAGTAAAAAAAGTCCAAATTTAACGAAACACCTCATTCTAGAAAGCTTGAAATGTCGCTACAATCTTTATGAAGAAGAGTTTTTGATATGAGGTTATAACAATTTCCAAATATGTCAAATAGTCTTCAATGGTCAGATCACCGGTTTTGGATTTCTCCATAAGTCTCTATGCTTGATTTTCAACTTATGTTTATCTTGAATAACACCAGGATATATTTGGATGTTTGATGAATGTGATTCATTCTCTTTTGCCTTTGTAGACCTACAAAATAAGCAGTAAAAATAGTGTTAGAGAATCTTTGTGCTCGATAGTGAATAGAGGAAATCCGTGGCACATCAAATGCTTAGTAAGAAATGTAAATAAACATGAAAGATAAATCACTTTTTATAAAAACATCATAAAATCCTCTTCTTTATTTACTGTTTTTGTTGCGTTCTGACATTGGGACACAATACCAAAGTTGTTTTGTTCTCCATTAGGAGCATCAATCTCCCAAAGCTCTAATCGTACCTTATCACCAAAGCTATTATATACATTCTTTCATCTTTATCTTTCTTACCTGAAAAACTTATGTATGACAAAACACTTTTGTAACTTTTCTGAAAACATATGCATGGAATAATGCAACATTCACTTAGCACATTACTATCATCTAAATATAACAACAGATCCTCGAAGCAGTTATAACATAAACTAACAAAACATAAAATTCTCAATCAACCTTAACATAATTTAACAGAAACTGTAAAACACTTTTCTGGCTAAATTTATTATTCTGTGGTATAGTCCCTGAAGGGCCAAATGGATGCATCCTTTCTTACCTCTGAACCTTGGAACAAATACCAGCAAGATACTCTTTACTCGACTCCTCTGCTTGTGAATCCCTTTTGACTCAGTCCCCTAAGTTGTTAACATGGGTTCCTTCCCCTTTTTCATCTCAAAAGTGGCCCCAGCCTTCGACCGAGGGACTTCACATAGATCATTAGAAAACTCTTAAAGTATTTTTCTTCAATGAAAAGTTACCATTTTAAATCCAAGGTCTTTGTTTCTCCATATGCATCACATCTAAGTTCATCCTCAATGGATCTGTGAATCCTACCTCTTTAATCACCACCTATAATTCACTACGATTAAATAATCATTTGGTAACTTTTCCTCCACATTACTAATATTTTTTGCAGCTAAAACGTGGCATAACATCCATCGCTTTCATTTGAACAATGTCACTTTATCATTTGCGAGCTTCCTTCATCGTTCATAAGCTGCTTTAAAACAATAACTTACTGTAGCAAAGCCTATGCTCCCGCAGTGGTTAAGTTTGCATCCACTATGAATATTCCCAGCGAATATTTCCCTCCTACAGCGCTAAACGACCAATCAACAGCCACCACATCTTTTCATCACTTAACCAAACAACATTGTTTCCCTTCTCTTCTTAGTTGCCATGGATGCATTCGCTCTTGTGGACACGAGCCCTCCCGCGTCTTTCATTGAAACAGTGTTGTCCAATTATAAAGATTTCCTTTCTGCGCGGCATCAAATCCTCTCATGGGGAAATCTTTCTCTTTCATGAGAGCATCTTTATCTTGATTTGACGTTTCAGGTTTTGTCCTCAAATAAAATCCAACGGTCCTTCCTTCTCCCGAACCCTCTCAAAATCTTTCTTTCTGCTTCCTCATCCAACAATTCTAGTCTCTTCCACACTCTCAATCCAACACTCATCCTCTCTTCCACACAGAATCTTTCCTTTTCACAGAAGCATCTTTTCCTTGATCTGACGGCCATCAACTCTTCTATCATTTAAATCTAATAGTTGCCATATCATCCAATTTTCCTAAAACATTTCCTTCATCCAAAATGAGATCGTTCTGCTTATGGATTCATCTTTTTACGAATCTGTTTGCTCCTACAGATACGTTCCCAAATCTCCTTCCTTTAACACAACATCGCTCACATTAATTTTGTTGTAGCATTTCTTTCCACAAACGCCTTAACTCTCGCAACTCCACTATACACTTACGTCATTTATTAAAACGACAACATTTCTTTCTTTTAATCCATTTGTTGATGATGCAATTCCATCTGCGGACATATTCCCAACCGCAATTCTACTGCTTACAACGTCTCTTTACTCCAATGTGATGTCATTTAACATTGTCGTGGTGCAATATTTTGCAACTCCATACTTATTCCATCCTCATAGCCATGCATGCACCCTCATTTTCTCCTTTTCCACAAACAATTTCAATATATGCCAAATATTTATATATCTTAACCATAAAATAATGTATCAATAAATTTCTCTCTCAATAGCCTTCTCTCTCTGAACATCTAATGAAAGAAATAGGTTTCACTAGAATAACTTTCTTTTTATAACCTCCTTGACCCATTTATCATTGGCTCGTCCAGCCAAGTAACCTAATCCTTTGCAAAATCTTCTCTTTTAGCAATATAATTTAATAAATCCACAAAATAGTAAAAAATTAAACTTTTTGTTTATCACATTCTCCCCAACTTATGAAATTTTTTCTCCAAAATTTAAAATAGCTCATGAGTTCCATTGAACAAGTAAAATCAAAAGCGCTATTGTATTTAAAAAAAATAAAGAATTTCTAACCATCTTATTATCCTAAAATAAACATAAAGCAATTAGAAAGAAAAAAATACGGATGGAGTATTCATTGATGAGTTTACTTGTTTACGAGGAATTGTTATTCCTTAATACTTTATTTTGATTTTATCTCATTCTGTATCATTTGATAACCCAACAAATTTATTATATTATCTCTAGTTCAAATCTAAATGAAAATGGAAGAAATTCAAGGATATTTATAACTTGATAAATTTTGACAACACAACTTTCTATATCCATTGCTCTCTCGGGACTATATTTATGTCTTTGCTCATGATCATTTTTTAAATGGATCTATTTTGTTGGAAAATGTCAGTTATGAGTGGGTCTGCCTTGCATATATTTTTGCTCCAATCTATCAAGTAAATTCCATTTTATTATGGTTCTTCCACTAAATCCAACCCTATGGAATTTCACGATTTCCGAGAATTTGAATCTACAGCCCAATATCTTCTCAGACTCCTTCTTATAAGAAACATTCTCCTAAATAAGAACATCTATCTAGGAGACAACATGCAATGCATATTAAATGTATTCCTTTAACATCGACACATAAAATACATTATACACTAAACTAAGCTGGAAGGGCAATTATAATATGCATGACAATATACTAATTTGTTCGATAACAAGAAACGATCCAATCTATCTTAGGCAAACCTACCCTCACACCAAAACTATTAACTCCATGTCTCTATTTGAATTTTAAGAAAATAAAGTTGTTAGTCTCAAACTTAACTTCTTACCTTTGGAGGTCTGCATAAATCTTTTTTAACTATGAACTATCCTTATTCCATCTTTAATAATTTCTATGTTTTTCAATTTTCTTATGAATAAAAATATAGTCCAAGCATCACTCTTTCGTCAACCTCAACCCAACCCAAGGGTGATCTACTCAGTCACACATAAAGGACTTCATACCGATACTAGTATGGAAACCATTTTTATAAGAAAATTCAACTTTTAGCAAATGTTTGACCTAATCATCATAGAAATCTAGAATGAAAAATCATAACATATCCTCAAGAACTTTGATTTGATGACCCAGACTATCTATTTGTTTGAAAATAATGTGTCACACTCAATTTTAACTTAGTGCCTAAAGCTCTTTGCAGGGCTCTAAAAATCCTCAAAGTACCTCAAGCCTTTGTCCAAAACTCTAATTGAAAGAACACTGCAAAGTCAAAAAATGTTCTCCACAAAAAGCCAACTAAACTCAAACAGAGAATAATCAACTCACTATGATAAAGTCTATAGATTAGAAAATCAATCAACAACCTAAACAAAATCATACCTCTTTGTAGTCAGCCAACAATCTAGTCACAAAATCTATGTTAATTTTATTACGCTTGCACCTTGAAATATGTAGGGCTGAAATAATCTAGCAGGTCTCTAATGCTCAACCTTAACCTACCGCCAAGTAAAAATTCTAGACACATAGTATACTACATCCAATTCATGTTAGTCTACCAATATTGACCCTCAATCCATTATACATTTTAGTACTTCCTGAATGAATAACAAGTCTTACTTGTGACTCTTAGCAAAAATTGTTTGTCTCAACTATGAATTAGGTGCCACGACTTTGCCTTTGAAAAACAAACATCATTCCGCACTAATCTCTTAAGCATCATCTAGATACCTATTTTCAATCAATAATCTCTACTTAACTCATCATTAATCATCTGCATTTTCTCGACAAACTGCAAAAGAGTAGAAGTTACTACTAATTACACATTTAAACTACTTGACTATAAACATGTCACTTCATACCATAGTGATTAATAATCAAAGATTTCTTATAATCTTCTAACATCATATAAAGAAATAAAGCTTTGAGAACATCAACTCAAATCATGACCAACAACATTGACTTTACCATGATAATACTCCAAAGTAAAATCATAATCTTTCATATTTTCCATCCATCACCTCATATATGGATTGAAATTTTGTTGTGTGAAGGAATATTTTAAACTCTTATAATATAAAAAAAAAAAACCTTAACTTTCACGTCATACAAATAACTTCGTCATAATCCTAGCACAAAAATTATCACCAACAATACCAATCGTGGGTGAGGTACTTTCACTCATTAAACTTCAAGTGTACGAACACATGCAATAACTCCTCCTAGCTGCATTAATACACATATATGCCTAACATTTGGTATCTTAGTATAAACTATATACAACAACCACAACCTAGAGTTGTCAACACTAGTGCAGAAGTGAATCTATCTTTCAACTCATTAAACACTACCTGACAGTTCTCATCCCTAATAAAATTATCATTCTTTTTTATCAGTGTCAATGAAAAAACAATGGAGGAAAACTCCTCACAAAGTGATAGTAATAACCAACTAGCCTAAGAAACTCCAAATCTCAATAACATACCTTGGTGACTTCAATTCTCACAAAGAGATACTATCTCGAGAATTAACGTGCCTAAGAATCTTTACTTTTGTCATCTAAAATTTGTATTTTTGTCTTTTAGCATACAACTGATGACCTTAATTTCCCAAATGAACCATAATTTAATCACGAGTCTTAGAAGAAACCAACATATCATTAATAATAACCATGACAAAGTAATCTAAGCAAGGTCTGAAAGCTCGATTCATCAAGTATACAAAAACAATTAGGGCATTGATCAGGCCAAACGAGACAACCATAAAATCAAAATGCCCATAATTCTTCTGATAAGTCATCGTACGAAACTTTTACTAACAAATCTTTTAACTAAGGATTATCAAACCTTAAATCAATCATGAGAAAATATCTCGATCCACCTAATAGATCAAACAGTTCAGAACAAATACTTATTATTGACCATTACTTGATCTAATTTCTCATAATCAATGCAGTTATTGACCACTACTTGATCTAATTTCTCATAATCAATGTACTATAGAAGCAAATTATCATGTTTATGAGGAAGCAACACCAATATCTCTCACTATGACACACAATCGTAAATAAATTATTTACCCAATAAATATTCAGTTGCAAGCTTAGCTCTCTCAACTAAACTAAAGCCATCACATTCAAAGATTGAAGCAGTGTTGGAAACACTAAGTCAATATCAAACTCAATATCATAGTTGGGAGTAAACCTCAACTGATCCTAAATAAAATAAACATGATAGAATACTCAATCTCAATTGGCAGATTTGGATCCTGGCCAACTATCTTATAGTTGTTAGCCTAAATGTCATTAGGTTTATTTGTTTTGATGATGAATGTGTTAATTGCAATTATAAGTTGCGTTTATGCTTAATTGTGTTATCTTATTATTTATATTTCATATTAATTTGAAATACCCTTT
Organism: Begonia loranthoides; assembly: GCA_022433065.1. NCBI lineage: Eukaryota > Viridiplantae > Streptophyta > Magnoliopsida > Cucurbitales > Begoniaceae > Begonia > Begonia loranthoides. The sequence continues at coordinate 2,982,052 of CM039476.1, forward strand.
ATACGGGTATTAATGGGATATAACATATTTATCTAAGTCCATGTAGGTTATATGATGATATTTGGGACTTAGAAGAATGAAAATGAGCAAAACACGAGGAAAATGTTGACGAAAGCACTTTGGTGGTCGACCAAATTTGTGAAGAATAGGAGAAGCGATCGACCAAAAAGGAAATGGTTGACCAATTCTAAAAGGTAGAAGGCTCAGCGGTTTATCAATTGAAGAAGTGGTCGAGCAGTGAAGAAATAGTCAACCGCAAAATAAGACAGATTCGAGCCACTTTTTACAATATGAAGAAACGGTCGACCAATAAGAAAATGATCATCCTGTTTGACGACCTGAAGCAAAAAATGGATGACCAAAAGCATAACGGTAACTTTCCATTGGTTGGAGGCGGTCGACCAAAAAGGAAATGGCCAACTACTCAAGCTACGTTTATATATAGAAGGCACTCCGGTGCTCAGTTAAATAAGTAAGAATCCTACCGAAACGCTGTCAAATTTTATACTCGTATTCTCATCAAGTAAATGAGTGCATAGGCTTAACTCTCTCAATCCTCAACTTGAGATTTTACATTAAAGAGTTAAGTTCCAAAGTTGTATTTACGTTTCCGCATTCTGTAAAATGCTACATCAAGGGTGACGCTCTGTAACAGTCAAAGGCTAGATTGACGCTTGTGAAGATCAATCCAAAGGGTGATGCCTTGAGAACAGTCTGTAAAGGTTTGATTGACACCTATGAAGTCAATCATCACTAACTGGGTAGGTTAGGTGATTAAGGATCTCCAAGTGGGAAGCTTGGAGCATGGACATAGGCTGGAGTTGCCGAACCACATGAATAAATTGTTTGCACTTTCTATCCCTTATCTCTTCATTATTGTTATTGATTATATACTTGATTTGTATTAAATCACTTAGTGATAGAAAAATTAATATCGTACAAAAAACTTTAGCATATCTAATTCACACCCCCCCCCCCCCCCCCTTCTAATAGCCATGCACATGTTCCAACAATAGTCACTGTAAATATCAAATATACTCGCATGATACTCCAATGTTATACATCCACCCATACAAACTTGTAAAGAATGAATCATTTTTACATTGCTGTGGTACATGACAATTTGCCCACGTACCAGCTAAATAGTCATATTCTTCATATAGAAATCAACTTGAGTTTAATACACGCCTAACATATCCCTCTTCAATATCGCATCAAACTGATCCATATATATAAGCTATCAAGTCTACAGGCAACTCATGCCTATTAATAATGACATTCGCATAGTGATAAATATGAAACTTCTCATTATTGACATTTATGCATTTGCAACACAAAGGGAGGTTAAAATTTTCCTACCACTAACCACAGAACGAACACAATAGTGCGAAACCAAAAGAATGTCCTATCTTAATGTCTAACAACCCATAACCAATAAAATGAAAAGTCCTAATATAAACGACGCCTTGTCCAATCCAATCTTATGCATTAAAATCTCAACTGCATAAATATGCTCAAAGAACTTCTCCGTTAGTTCTTCTTAATTATCTCACACTTACTAGGTTGTTCTTTGTCAATTATTCATTATATTCACTACAACACCTGTCAAAATTAGTCTCAACATGCTAAGTAATAATTAAATCCTTAAAGATAGAAATGAAACTTATACTTGTTAGGCTAATGCAAATCTTAGGCCACAAGTGGTTTCTAAACTTACTATTCTATCAATCATAACCAATCACTTTAATATACAGTGCCAATTCTAAAAATTTAATTTGTATTCCAAAATTATGAACTCCTTATAGACCAAGTCAAGATACACATCAATCATATCATATATATGCCTTCATGTTTAGTAATTATCACAAAGCACCACTTCATACTAGATCCATTTAGTATCCCCAAATGAGTAATCAAGCCTCAAGGACTTATATCGTACTCTTGTCATCTCCATAAAACCAAATACGACAAAGTTAACACTTTACTTAGCTGGTATACCAATGGCATTCCATGCCTTGATCATTACTCAAAATTATCTCTCACAAAGTAGTGCTGGTCCATTCTCGAATATTAGCAAATTAAGATATTAAATTTGTTACATAAACTCATGCAACAAGTCTTAGGTTGTGCACCCTATCCTCTATAGGAAAATTCAGTAGTGCAACTCTCAAGGCTACAAAAGATCAATAGACTTATGCTCTTCTTGGTAGCATATATTTGTTTGCAAACTTCAATCAAGTCTTAGTACAATGCCATTATGCATGGAGGACCTAAAAGTTTTTCTATATACTATTACACTGTCTATCTTAGTGATGTCATTTTCAAGATGTTAATATCCTTCTAATACCAAAAATTTCTATCACGACCTAAAAGAAACACGAGACCAAAATAAGGAATGATATGACTCGAAAAGATCAAACTATCTGACCCTCAACGACAATTAATAACTACTCATTGTGGAAGTCAATTACTACATATAAAAATAAAAATAAAAACTAGCTAGGGCCCAAAACATCAAAATAACCCAAAGTTGAACAATGACATCGAAGATAATGAAACACTAAAGGTCCAAAATATAAATACTCTGTGGAAATTAAACACCATGGTGTATTATAGCATGATAATCCAAACATACGAAAATATGCTAAGATAAGAGAGTCTATCTCCTCAACAAAAACTCTTAAACAAAGAAATATCTAAGGAAAGCAACTATTGAGCTACATCCTGTGTTAGCTCCTGACAATCACTATGACTTAAAAGGGATGTCATTAGGGTAAGTTGTCTAAACTCAGTAGGGATTCTAAGTGTTATATCTAGTATTTTCAAAATATGAGTTTGCATGCATCATACGAAACCATGTCTCAATGATAAAAATGTTATTCAAATTAGGATCCAAGAATTGTTAGTAGGGAAAGTCTCAAATCAATCCACTATGCTATGGTAAATAGTAAAATTGGCCATTACTTTCATATGAAAAACATAAGTGAAAAACAAACTACTCACAGACTCCGAACAAATGATGCCATAAGTATATAAAAAAGGCGATACCAGTGGTAATAATAAAAACAATAACCCTGATCAAATTTAGAAATTCACACCCAAAGACAAGACATAGTAAGTCTCATTACTCTATTCATAGAACAAACAAATACATTTTTTAACAGCCAAATGTGTGTATCATACAGTGACCCTCACTTAGGTCGATTTATCTTGGTGCACATGATCTATATGATCATCCATGAAAGTAAAGATGCAAGCGCAAAGTAAATGTGACAGTTAAAATATAAGTATACATGAAATTCTAAATGTTGTAATCCAAACATGTCATACAATACGAGATAACGTCTCAAAACCATGATTTGCGCTGCTTAATATAATAAATAAAATCTCTACCTCAACTGGCATACCATAGCACATTGTTGTAATTTGAATCCAATATATGAGGAGTTCAATCAATTCAATTAATCAATCATAGTCCCCAATATCGCACCATCGTCAACAAGCTTTAAGACTCAAAACATGCGTTGGAACCCATAAGATGGGTAAGCAGCCAAATCAGGGATCAACGAATCCAATCACACTCAAATTTTGTCTAAAAAAGCTCAATTTTAAACACCCACTAGTCGGCCATAAGTACAAGTCCAATCGACCAGAAAATGATTTACCAAATGACCAACTAGTTGATGGAGAAAAAAATGTTTCTTCAATTAGTCCAATCGATCCAATGGACCAAACCATAAGTGGTTGGTTCACCAGTCTAACTGGTCCAGTCAACTACGCCGTAAATGAGCGGTCCAATCGATCTGGTCGGCAGGTCCCAACGAATCACTAACAGCTTCTTTGTGGAACATTAGTTCCTTCCTTATTTTATGATTCTGATCATTAACAAACTGATCCAGACTCATTCAATCATGATTTCATGCAATAATTGAGAATTTTATACATAAATCTGGAGTCTTTCATCTCAAAACTCAGGTTTTTTTTAACCTAAGTCTGAAAACCTCCTCGATGACAATGTAAAAAAGGAAGAATTCAAATTACTTTTTTCGATTCTCTAGTGATTTCTACAGATCCACAACTCCATAACTTTGCTCAATAGATAATCACTTTGAATTTCTGAATCTATCCATAACAATCCAATTTTCCCCAATTACACCCTCAAAAGAACAAGAAAATACCATACGATGGGGGAATCTAACACCCACTTAACAGATTCTGAAAAATGAAAACTCCAGAACACATCTGTTCAAATTCATATAGATTCATAATGTAATAGAACATGAATCGGTACTCTTTAGTGTCAGTGGTGATTCAGGAAGATCTTTTGATATCATTAATTGATTGGTTGTTGGACTAAATATACTATATCCTTTAGATTTTTTGTTGTAGCCGATGAATGCAAACTTTTCTCATTTCTCGTCAAACTTTTCTTGTCCGTGTTCCATCAGGATTAGCCGTCCTTGTTTCCCAAGCGATTCTCTTGTGTGTGCGGCTTTCTTCAGATATCCCTTTTGCCTTGTTGCTTTTCTACTCAGTTGATTTGGCAGTGCATCCAAAATAATTGAAATCACTACTAACATCACACTTACATTTATTCCAAGCATCATGAGCTAGAAATCTTTGGGCTGATTACTTTAGCCCAAAGACTGGTTAGAAATGTCTTTTGCTTTGAGATTGTTTCTTGCCATCTCGACAGTTGTTCTATTCTTTCTTTCTCTACGCCATTTCTTTGAGGAGTGCAAAAAACAGTCAACTACCATTTGCTTCCTTCTTAAAGCAAAAGTTCTTAAATTGAATTCTCTTTTATGATCAATTCTAAAAGCCTTTAATGAGAAATTACTCTATCTTTCAGCCATACTCAATCTTTCAGCCATTTGTTAGGACTTAAGGAAAATAGAAAATGTTTATGACTTTTACTACAAAAAGTACACCCACATCATCCTGCTAAAATCATAAACGAAAACTATAAAAACATTTTTTATGTTTGAAAAGTATAGAACATTTTTTATGAACTAGCACCTGTGGTTCTTCCGCTCTTTAAGAATTTCTCGAAAATGATAAGCAATACATCGTTTCATAGATACATCATTCATAAACATAGTTGCCTTTTTTCAATTTTTGGTATTCCGATCACCCTAAGTTTTTTAATTTCACAGTTTAAAATTTTCATATTAAAGATGACCATATCTCATATATATCATAACATGAGTTCATCTATTTTATCAGCCTTTAAAGAAACATTTTCAACCAACAACATAACTAATAAAAAAATATTTTGTTTTTAGTCATTTCCACCTTTACAATCAACAAATTATTTTTATCTTGTACTTTTCTTTCTCAAAATTTACTACATATCCTTTTTTAATTAAGTGTACAACAGTCAATCATATTGAGTAAAATTTGAAACATAAAGAACACCATCAATAAGCATCAATAAGTGGAGTGTTTCAAGCGACTATTACGGGGCGTCACCCTTTGACTATTACGGGGCGTCACTCTTTCTTTGACTATTGCTGGGCATCACCCTTGTTTGATGAATTCGTAGGGCGTCACCCTTTTCGATTTAGTAAAAGTGTTTGGAAATTGAAAGCTCACAAATATACTATAGAATTGAGTATAAAATTTAGCAGGGCTTTGCTTCAATTCTCTGTTCGGTAATTTGAGCTTTGGAGTGACTTATGTTTATAAGCATTTCTCGAGCGATCGATCTTTTTTCTTTCCAGTTGACCCTTTTACTAAGTCGTTGGAATTCTGCCCGTTGGATTTTGATCGTTATGGCAATCTGTACATTTTGCTGTCGACCTCCTGAGTAATCCGTCCATTTTGTAGTCGACCTTTGCCTTTGGAGCAGCTTCACTTGGTTGACCATTTGCCCTGTTTTGTCGACCTTTTGCTCCTTTTTGTTATTCTTGATTTTCCTAAATCCCGAAATGATATGTATTCACTACATTGACTTAAATAGACATGTTAGCGCATAATAATACACGCTTTGAGGGTATTTCCAATAAATAGACATATAAATATTATGATTAAACTATTATGAACATTATCAATAAAAGCATAATAATCAACTTATTAATTCCATCAAAATAGTCATCATCTAAATAAACTAAGCCTAACAAAAAGGCTAACAATCTCCCCCTTTTTTATGATGACAAAATCCAATAAGTTGGTTATTTCTAAAACTAAGCATGTGCATACATTATTGCATATTTGATCTATCCTCCTTAATTTATGCAATTTCATGCATACATGTTATACCAATTCATTATGTCATAATAATGTTAACTCCCCCATTAACAATCTATACATTACAACTTATATAAAACTTCTCCCCCTTTTTGTCATAATCAAAAAGAGATCCATGGGGAGGAGAGTCTAAAAACTAAAAAAAAGTCAAGTTTCTCAAGTACATTTCTCCCCCTTTGTCTATGAACTACTCTTTCTTCTCCCCCTTTGACATTATCAAAAATACTTAGAAAGGGATGAAATTTTGAAATTTTTTTTGCATGGTTTCCTTTGTTTATACACTCCCCAAAAATGCCGCAAGTCCCTACATAAGTTCATACTTCATCCAAAAACAGTATTCACAACCAGAATATATCAATAAAGAGTAATAATATACCATTCACAATATTCATGATAAGGATAAGAGTTAAGTTAAAGGAACAAAACACTGAATTAATTTAAGTCTACAAATTGTAAAGATTAAAGCTAAATCAGATCAGTACAAAGGACATCTTCGTAGGTAAGAGGAATGACATCGGAGGCAGGAGGAATGTTATGTTGACTGTTGAAGTAATGGCTGCCCCACATCACATTCGACACTTTGGCAATGCAGCATTGAACCACTTCTAATTTTAATTTGATAGCGAGATTCTCTTCGTGATGTAAGTGAAGTTGTTCCTAAACCTTATTTTGAAAGGTGAGACTCTTATCTTGAAATGATAGAAAATATCCAGTCAAAAAGTCGAGTCGCTCTTCATCTGATGCTGGATAAGTGGTAGAAGAGGAGAAGGAATAAGTTTATGGTTCAGAGCAAGAGTGAGGGACCGATGGTCCGACTAAATCAGATGGCAGATGATCAGACATTGGGGAGTCATCATCATCATCGGAACTTGATATTTGAACCGAGATGGCAGCTTTAGATGCTCTAGCCACCCACTGACCGTCCTCACTAATGGTAAAGCCCATTTATGCTAAGGTATGCACGGAATAAATATCCACCTGACAAAGGGAAAGGACGAGCAATGAAGCTGGGATTTGTACACCTTGAGATTGAAATACTTTCATCAACAGAAGATTGAACGGTAATGATCGAGATTTGCTCCTTGCGGTTTCGATCATGACTTGAAGAATAACGTATCCAATGTTGAAGGGCTTTTGATCAAATATTCGCTTGAGGACATAAAGGTCCATCTAGCTCACATTGTCACAGTGACCATCTCTCGGTACCAAATTGTACGATAAACTATGATGGACCCCCTGTGCCTTTACATTAAAATCTAGTGCCTTTGGTTTTACCATAAAAACAGGCTCTAGATTTTTGAGAATAACTTGTAAGAAGTTCATGTCGGTATGGGATCAAATGAACATTGGATCCCTCGAGTTCGTATAGAATTATTCATATCCTGTGACCCTCGCTCAAAATCCAAAATTGAATTGATGCTATGAGGAGTTAAACTCATATGCTTTATGTACACATATCTCGTTACTTTTAACGGTCTAAGACCATACTCTAGATTAGAATAAAACATATGGATAGTAGCTTCAGAATAGGGACCATCAAAATCAAAAAGCTCGAACAATCCCATAAACTTATAAATTTCTTCTAATTCCAAATCTCCTAAGCAATTCCAAGAGATTTTCAACGATAAGATCAAATGTCTATGTTATAATCTTCATCATATCTAGCCTTGCAGTCAACATTGATAAATAAGCGGGATGAAAAATCTTCCGAGTTGGACAGTGAAGAGTTACCTCTTGATGGTCGCTTGTCGGTTCGTCTAAACATGATATATGAAGATTGTAAGGACAGAAATTGATGAACGGAGGTTGAACGAGGAATAATCGGTCGAAAAGGGAGAGAGAGAATGATGGTGACACAAAAAAATCACCGATGAGGTCGTTCAAAATTAGGGTTAGGTTGAACAAAAACTGACTTAAAATCGATGAAACAATCGACATTTTGAAAGTAGAAGGTCTACCCTTTTGGTCTAAACAGATTTGCATTTTATTTTTGTTAGATTTGGCCTAATTGAGGTTAAATATCCTTAAACCACATTGAATTCTCATACTTCTAGAATTCAAATTTACCAATTGTTAAATCAAGCCAATTAAGAAAAATGCAACAAGTTTTCTCTTCCTTTCTTAACTATTAAACAATAAATGAGGGATTTAAAGGAAGAAGGTCATCATCTTGGAGCAAAAACATCAAACAAATAATCAAAATTTTAAACAATTTTATTTTCTCCTCCTACGTCAATGATCAAAGTTAAATTTATGGCGAATTTCAAATAATCAAAACAATTCAACTATCTCTCCCCTTTTATCACTAAAAAAATTCGATCCAATGGGGAAAACCAAGTCATAGATCAAAAACAAATACCAACAATTCTTTAATTGACATATGAAAATTTTTATACCACTTTTTGAACTAAAAAAATTTTCAAACTTAAAGAATCAATTGAAGCATTAAAAACAACTATAAACCAATAAAATCAACAATGATACCAAGAATATTCAACCAATCAAATCAATATTTCAAACATAATATCATTTTCCCTTTAACATTTGCAATACATATAAGAATTAGGGAAATACTCAAACAACCAATCCTATCAAGTTTATGTTCTCACCCTAAGTCATTGATCAACATAAAAAAAATGGGGAATTATCAAAGTTTAAGCCTAGCATAAGCAAAATCATCAAAATTTAAAAACTCAACAATTCAAAACAAATTAATAATTTCTATACACTTCTATTTTCTCCTCCTATATCATTAATTAATTTCAATTCAAGGGAGAAATAAATCATCGAAATCCAATACCAACAATTCTTTAACATGTTCAATTTAAGACTACCAATTGTTGGAACAAAAACAAGTAAATATATACCAATTCAAGAATAGAAAGATAAAATTGACTCAACCTATACATTAATCCAAAGAAAAACAATTGTGTACCTCTACCAAAGTTTATTTGCATTTTACCACATTGGAGGCAAATTCTTAAAGCTTCTCCCCTTTTATTTTGGATGATCAATCATCCAATCCCTTTCGGCTCCTTGGGAGAACCTCCAACCTACAACACAATCAAGTGGTTTCCTTTGGTACCCAAATCTTTTTGGGTCCAATTGTTAGAGGTTTGGTTCCTTTAGGAACTCACACAAATTTTGCATTTAAACAAGAATTAGAATGACTACTCAATTTCAATGGACAAATAAAAGATCTGTGCCCTATACAATCACATACATTACATGTGGTAGGGCTAACAAAGAAATTCGTGTAATTCTTATTTTTAGCAAAGGGTTCATAGTCAATTCCGGCTTTATCAAATGTGACCCTTTGCTTACCTAAGAGCATTTTAAAATTTTTACTACCGTTAGTGAATTTAAGCACTATAGCATTCAAATCATCATTTTTCAACTTCAATTCACTATTATCAAATTCATAAGTTTTAACTGTAGCATTCAAAATATTATTCATGCTCTAAGATTCAATAATTTGATCCCCAAGAGATTTAGTCAAGTTTGCATGCTTTTTGATCAAATTATTCTTCTCTTTTTTTAACAATTTATATTTATCTTTAAGCTCATTAAAACTCTCTAGCAATTCAATGAAAGCATCATTATCATTATCGAAATCACTAGAAGATATACCTTTTTCGCATTGGCCATGAAGCAAATGTGGGAGACTTCTTCAATCTCAGAAGAAGAGTACTCTCTATCATCCCATGTGGCTTTGAAGTTTCTGGCTTCCTCCTTGCTTTGGGGCATTTGGTGGATAAATGACTGGGTTCTCCACATCCATAGCAAACTATGCCCTTCCTCCCTTTTTCCTTCTTCCTTTGAAGGCATTTGTTCAATTTTCGGGTGAGGATCTTCAATTCTTCATCGTCATCTTTCTCTTCGCTCTCTTCCCTGGATTTGTCTTTAGTGCCAATGGAGGCCTTAAATGCAAGGGGCTTCAGAAGAATTCCCTTCTCCTTTTGCTCCTCCTCCATGTGACTCAAAAGGGTAATCTCGTGCGTCGTTAGGGAATCGATGAGTTTCTCCATCTTTAAGGCCTTGAGATCACAAGCTTTTTGTATTGCCGTCACCTTTGGAAGTCATTTGTTTTGTAGGCACCTAAGGATTTTCCTAACCAACTCTTTGTTTGGATATTCTCTACGAAGCATTTTAAAACCATTAATCACGTTAGTAAATCATGTAAACATAGAACTAATGGATTCATCTTTCTCAATGCAAAACAATTCATATTCATGAATGAGCATACTCAATTTGTTCTCTTGTACTTGGTTAGTACCTTCATGCGTTATCTCAAGCATTTTCCATATATCAAAGGCACTATCACATGCTTATATTATATTAAACTCACCTAAAATTAAAACACAATACAAGAGATTTAGAGCATTAGCATTCAAGCTCAATTTACAAAAATCAATATCATTGTATTCGTCATCCAATATTGGTACACTCAATACATTTTCAATCTTAAGCGGAATATAAGGTCTGTTAATCACAATTCTCCAAATTTCAAGTTAATAGATTGAATGTAAATCTTCATCCTAACCTTCCAATACGTGTAATTACTACCATAAAAAAATGGAGGCCTAAGGGTGGATTGCCCTTCCTTATGCATGTAAATCTTCATCTTAACCTTCTAATCTTTTCGTGCGATATTTAATTTTTTTAAAACCCTATTTGACTTATTGCATACAAAATATAATTCAATGGATAAACGTAAAGAGTAAAGGTTAAGAGATGCAAACAATATTGTTTACGTTGTTCGACAACCCGCCTATATCCACGCTCCAAGCTTCACTTGGAGATCACTACTAGATTGGCTTACAGGTGCCAATTAAACCTTTTACAAGCGACTATTACGAGGCGTCACCCTTTGAATATTACGGGGCGTCACCTTTTCTTTAACTGTTGCGGGGCATCACCCTTGTTTGACGAATTTGTAGGGAGTCATCCTTTTCGATTCAATACAAGTGTTTTGAAATTGAAAGCTTACAAATATACTCTAGAATTGAGTATAAAATTTGGCAGGGCTTCGCCTCAATTCTTTGTTCGATAATTTGAGCTTTTAAGTGACTTATGTTTATAGACACTGCTCGAGCGGTGGACCTTTTTCTTTCCGAATGACCATTTTACTAAGCCGTTGGAATTTCGCCCTTTGGATTTTGACCATTATGGCAATCTGTACATTTCACGGTCGACCATGCGGTCAACCTCCCGAGTAATCTGTCCATTTTACGGTTGACCGGGCGGTCGACCTTTACCTTCGAAGCAGCTTCACTTAGTAGGCCCTTTGCCCTATTTTGTCAACCTTTTGCTTCTTTTTGTCATTCTTGATTTTCTTAAGTCTTGAAATGATATATATTCACTACATCGACTTAGATAGACATGTTAGCACATAATAATACCCATTTTGAGGATATTTCCAATAAATACACATATAAATATTATTATTAAATCATTAAGAGCATTATCAATAAAAGCATAATAATCAACTTATTAATTCTATCATAATAGTCATCATCAAAATAAATTAAGCCTAACAAAAGGATAACATTACCTCCTTTGTTTGCAATACTATTGTTTATTTTCCTTTAACTAGTTGTAGTTTTTCATCTCACATTTTCACTAGAGAAGAGAATTGTTCATTTATTTTATTGAAGCATGCCCTTTGTCCTATTATATGGTTGGTTTATCTACTATTTATATTTGTATAGGACAATATATTTTTTCAGTAATTTGACTTCACTTTTTTCTAAAATCAACAATCTCATTGAGAATGATTTGGAAATTTGCATCTAGTACACTTGTATTGACAATCTCTTGATTTGTGTTCAAATATTTTTGCAAACTAAACAAAAAGAGATAGAATTTACACTAATGCTTTCGTTTTGTTTAAAATTGACCTTTTTATTTCCTCTCCCACTATTGAAATTTTTACATCCTCTCTTCTCTTGATAAACCCAATTATTTTCTTGGACTTTTGAACTCCTTATAAGGTTAAACTTTAATTGAAACGCTTGGTTCACTATTGTGTATGCAAATCTACTAATGGTTTTTTTTCGTGGCCTTTAAGAGACCCAATTACCTCAACAATAATAAGTATATGCGAATAGAGGCCTGCAACATATCCTCGAGAATCAAGATAGTCTACTCTAAATGCCATCAGTTTTGGGATGATATGACTTGCTAAGAATCAACTTTGTACCCAATGCTTCTACGAGGCCCTCAAAAGACCTATAACCAAATCTATGGTAATTTTATAATATTTTCATTCTAGAATAGGCAACATTTGCATCAAACCTGCCAGCCTCTGTTGCTCTGCTTTAACCTATTGTCATGTTAGACACTTGGCCATGAAGATTGTCACATCACTCTTCTTGCCAACCCACATGTTCTTTCTCTTCAAGTCTTGATACATTTTCTTGCTACATAGGTAGATTGCGAATCTATACATGTAAGTCTCAACAAGTCTAGATTGTCTCAAATCCTAATTGTGAGGAACAAAAACTTGGCCTTTAAAAAGTATGGTCCCCTCAGTGTTGATTTCTCATCTTTCAAGTTGTTTATCATTTTGCATCTAGCTCATATGATGCACCAAGGGATGCAAAGCTTGGAAAATCCCTTGTTGTTAGCGGTCACCTCAGCTAGAGAACAAAATACCAAATTTTAGATTATACAACTTGCTCGTTTGTTATCCAATTAGCGTGAAACTTGTATCACGACCAATTTCACAAGAGATGATAATTCCCTCCAAAAAGTACGCAAAATTACCAGCTTGAGACAGAGATATGCGAATGAAAAGATGGCTGCCTGTATGGGTACCAATATGGTAATTTTAAGTTTGAAAAAGGAATAACAACAAGTCAATTGTTTCTTGTCCAAATTGCATGAAATTGAAACCACGCACCTTTTTGAATGTGTACAAGTAAAACTTTAAAAAATCAGAATCAAATTCACTCAGATAAAGAAATTATGCACAAATAGTTACAAGCTAGTCCAAAAAGACACCATTGTCGTATCTTTTGACTTCAATGGCTACCATGCAAGAAGTAACTCTCTAACTTGGATCTTTGGAAGTTTTCTATAACCTTGCTGAAGATTCTACCTCTAAACAAGAGGAAGATAAAGTTATAACAATAAGAGAAGTCACCTAAAACAAACAAAAAGGTGAAATCAATTGATACTCGCAAACTTGATCGAATAGGTACCACTAAAAAAGGGATGCGATTTTGGGAGGGAACTCCATCAAGTTCAAATGAACCCTTTTATCAAAGTTTTCAACTATCTACCAATAACCCTGTAAGAGATTTATATACCTCAAAATTAGTGTAACAAAGATAAAAGGCAGAGTACTAAAAATATCCCACAAAATACCCCTTCTTAGCTAGAACATGCTCTAGCCAAAATCTCCAATCCATATCTTGAATTTAAACATAAATTAAACGCTAAACATAAAAGAAGAGATAGATACTCAACCTCCATCTAACATCTTAGACAAAGTATCAAATTAATGGGTTAATGTTCTTTGCTCATCTTTAAATGGATTTGGGCTTCAAGTCTGCATAAAGGAAAATGGGCTTCAATAGCAAATACAAAGCTCTCTATTTTGGCATTTTTTAACATAGCAAATGATGTCCAATATTTACAAGCTAGCCCATTATGGAAATCTTGAAAAGTCATTACCATCTTTATGAAGAAATTTTTTGATATAAAATGTTTCAGGATGCCAAAAATGTCAATTACTTGTCGGAGGTCAGATTGTAGGCGGATTTGTGAAGTCCACCAAATCTTCTACACTTCCATTTGAACTTCCACTTATGCTTGACGTTGAATAACTCCATTTGATATTTGGAAGTTGGTTAGATGCATTAGTTATCTTTGGTGCACTTTCTTCCATGACGACTTACAAAATGAACACTAGAAATATTGTTAGAAATTCTCCTTACTTGAATGTGAGTGGATGGATCTCGTGGCATATCATCATGTTTTCCCCAATTTCATCATCTTGCCACTGCATCTACTTAGCCAAGCTACCTAGTTGTCCATACAACATTGTAAATCAAAATAGCTAATCACTACAGACTTCTTTCACTCGTCAAGAACTAGATATGCAAGTGACCTTGACGGTTTTGTCTCATAGCATTAGCCACAACATCTGCTTTGGCTCGATGATATTACAAACTGAAGTTATAATCTTCCGAATATTCCTTCCACATGTGTTATCTCAAATTCACATCCCACTAATTGAAAAGATATTTAAGACTCTTGTGATATGAGTAAACTTGAAAATGCACACCATAATAATAGCACCTCAAAACCATCAGGGGAAAAATTATTGCAACCAACTCCAAGTCACGAATTGGATAATCAACTTATGGGTATTCAACAGATGGGAAGCATATGCAACTATCTTACCTTGCTCCATTGGAATACAACTTAGACCAACTCCCAATGCATATGGTTGCTCACTGTTAGATACTACCATACTAGTGCACTCATCAACCTGCTCTTCAACTTCTTAAATAAATTTTAACAATAGTCATCTCATTCAAACCTAATATTCGTTCTTATCAACTTGGTCACTGGTGAAGCTATGATGACATATCCATAACAAAACAACAGTAGTAGCCAGCTAAACATAGAAAAATATGAAAATCTACCACATTATACTTTGGTGCTTGCCACTAAGCATATGCTCGATCATTGTAGAATTTATCAAAATTCCTGCACGAGAAACCAAGTATCCCAAAAACTTTACCTCTTTCTCCTTCTTAGTGTACAATTGATGTTTTCTCAAAGTCTGCAATATAATCCTAAGATGTTCCCTATAATTTGAAATAAATTTTGAGTAGACCAAGAGGACATCAATAAAAACAATGATTAATCAATCCAAGAATATTCTTAAAACCCTAGTTCATAAGGTCCATGTTTGAGTATTGTAGCATTCGTTAAATCAAAGGGTAAGCCTAAGAACTCAAATGCCCTTATTGCATCCAAAAGATTGTCTTTGAAATATTCTCCTCGTGGATCTTCAACTAGTAATACCTAGACCTAAGATCAATCTTAGAAAAATACCTAGACCCACCCAATTGGTAAAAAATTTGGACAATCTTAGCAATGGATATTTTTCTTCGCGATCAACTAGTTGCTGCACCACAGGACTCTCTCGGAGGTGGGGTGTGGAAATGAAGGGGACGGATGTTTGGGGTGAAGATCAGGTGTCGAAAGATGGGTCAGAGAATGAGGGAGATTACTAGAGGATCGGATAGAAAATGGGAAATGGCGAAAGATAAAAGGCTATTGGATTTTGATTAAGGAGGAAGGAGGGTCATTTGATGAGGATAAGGATTTGTGGCGAGGAAAGAAAATCTTACCCGAAGCAAAGGGAGAAATAGATTTCTGTAGATAGAAAGGCTCCTGCAGAAAGGATCGAAAGTTTGAAAGAGAGTCTGGGCAAAAGGTGAGACACGTGGATAGTTGGAGAAAGTCCCACCTGGTGTTTGCGGCAGAGTGAGCGTTTGCGGATAGGAAAAGAGTCACGTGTTTGGCACATGCGGCTAAATGAGAACGGCTCAACCATTTGATGGATCGCACAGAAGGAAGGATGTTTGTTGGATGGGAATATTTGGCATCCGTGGAGAGGAAGATTCCTAACAAAAGCGAAGGATGCTGTTAGAGTGGAAGGATGCTGATGGAGCAAAGGAATCGACGGCTGAGAGGGAGTCCGTAAAAAGAAGAAGACACGGGGATGGCTCATGATGCGGGGCTAGATATCTACGCCAGGAGTTGATTTCGTAGAAAACAACAAAAGACAAAAAATTTTACAGAGCGGGTGCTCTGTCTCCAAAGATTGAAGACCTCAAAACTGCAATCCGACTCAATAATTTATCCTCCATTTGAAGACCAACGATGGTGCAATGAAGCTGAGATAACACAAACCCAAGAGACAATTCAAAAATGAAAACTTCACGACTCCTCTTCTCTTGGCCACTCTACAAGAACAGTGACCAAATTTCAAGCTTCAAACTTTAAACAATGATGGATTTATGGAGCGGTGAATGGAGAATGATTCGATCCAAAGAACCATAAGTTGGTCTAAAAAGACACCACGACCGTGCCCTCTAACTTCAATGGTCTCCTAGGAAGGAGACACTCCAACTTGGATATTCGTAAGTTTTCTATGTCTTTACTGGGGACGTCCACCTCGTGAAGAAGATGGAGAAAGGCATAGCAATAAGAGGTTTCACCTAAAACTCACAAAGGGATGAAATCAAGTTTTGATACACACAAACTTAATCAGATATGACTCAACAAAGAAGAATGCGGCTATGGAGAAACTCCACACTTGAACAAATGTTTTGTTTTTTTTTCTCAAATTCAACTCCGTGAACAAAGGCCCCTAATTGATGCTTAAATACCATCACTAATTAGAGTTATGTCCTATTGACTAAATTACAAAAATAACACCCTTAACTAAAACACAGACACGACAACACAATTCCTACAATTTTTTTTAAAATTATTATAAAAGTAAAATAAAATAAAATAAGATAAAAAAAAGCTAGTCGTCGTGGCACATCACTAGCTCAGCTTTTGATTCAGTACAAAGTCGAAGTGAATCTTCTCCCTTCTTAGCAAATAACAAAGAAGCATCAATATGGTGACATTCTTTCTCGAATAAATCTCTTATCAAGCAGTTCCTATAGTTGAGATCTCAACTCCACTAACTTTTTTGGAGCCATCTTGTACGACATAATCAAAACTTAAGTATAATCCAATTTACACATGTCATCTCCGAATTTGGCAAGAAACTTGGTAAATCCTCTTTTCATATGTTAGGATGCTCCTTTATAGACAAATCTAGATCATATCTTATGGTTATCTTGTTTTATCCAGGTCATGTCTTGTGGTTTCTTCATTATTGTCGATTAACCAAAGACTTTTGTACTGCTCCAATTTCTTATAACCACTAATACAAAACTTCAAATAAGATTAGTTGTTACCTGGCAATGATTGTACCTCAATTTAGATGACATTTAACATTTGCCTTAATACTTAAGTAGTCAATCCATACCCATAATCATGTCAAACTGACTCATTGACAAGGAGATTAAGTTCATAGAAAATTTGCAATCGTCAATCACCAAGCAAACCACTTAACACACCAAAGACACCTCACTTTGGACATTCAAAGACGTGTTGAGTACAAATGGAGGTACCAAATCATCCATCATTAATTCTTGCAAAGAAGCAAAGAAAATATAAATAAAAGTGTGTGTGGACCTAGTATTGAACAACACTTGAGCAAGACACTCAGAAATAAGAATCATATCGCTATGATGCCTTAATAAGCCTAGTAAAAAAAAATCTCAATACCTGCCACTACATATTTCTTCTTGTAAGCTTTCTTCTTTTCCTCCAAGCTCTTTCCTACCACCTTTATCTAAGTTCAGCCTAACATCACCAGTCTGATAGGCACTTTCTCCAAAATCAGTAGACCTCTACAGAGTAAGGTCTGAACCATAACTTTGTTGGTACCCATATGGCTTTTAAAAATGGTGACTATTGATTGCATCTGATGGTGGTAGGAAGGATGGAGCTCTGATGGCTGAGGCAGAGTAATAGCCAATTGTCAACGGTGGGACTGAAAAGATTGGCCATCAATAACTCGCCCAACATTAGGCAGAAGCCTCGTTACACGGACTTCAAGAGAAGTGTAAGACTAAAAAAATTGCTACTGGTTTTGTAGATGATGCTTCCTCAGGTTTCTAGGCTGTCGAAAAGTATGACATGTGTGAGGGCTAAATCAAGCATTGTTAGACAATCCACTGCTACCACTCATAGCCTAGCCTCCAAGTGGGCCCTAACCTTTGCATTTGCCTTGATTTTTCTTTGTCATTTTTCTATCTTCTCTCTATGTTGCTTTTTCCTTATAATCACTTCCACTTTTTCCTTATACTCACCGCATTTTCATCTAGATCTGCCTTTATCCTTTGCACAACCGTAATCACCTCAGCAATATTATGGATATCAAAACTAAGAATCCTTGAATGAATCTTCAGTCTTAGACCCCTCTAAAACTTCACATTCTCTTAGCTTTTTTTTGTCTCAATGATACATTGTGACAACTTAACACTTCTCATGATACTTCATAATAGACATATATCCCTGAGTCAAATCATAGAAGGTGGCGATCATTAAGTAGTGGTGCTCTTAGTTGCAATAGTTACTTTGAAAGATCTACTCAAACTATTCCCAATCCATGGATTACACGTCATAGTAAATTCTAATTGAAGCATCAAGTAATGTTTTCAAGAAATTTGGTTGAAAACCCCACACGATATGCAAAGGAACCTCTAATGTGTCAAAGTTCTGATTCTAAACTTGAAGTCCATTCTCTACTTCTAAAGGAACAACTCAATCCTCAAGCATAAGTTGGTTCACTCTACCAAACTCCCAAAAATAGATTCTATGAATTACTCCTGGAGCTTGCTCTTTGCTCCACCAATAACATTATGAAGTTCCTCAAGAATCAAAGGGAGCATATCATATGAGAACCAATTATCCACTTTGGGAAGGCCTCATGGTACTCACTCTATGGCCTATCGGCTTATCTATAAAATTCATACCAGGTATTAGAACAATGTTGCGTATGGTGGACGAATGTCCAAAGTATTACTATCAATTCTTAAGTAATCACTTTTAAAGACTTATTGCCAGTAAGTATCTGATACCAATTTATTTCTACTAGATAGAAACATTGGATTGAACGATCTAGTTCTCAAAGAAAACTTGATCGTACAACCAAATCTAGTTGTTCTTTATAACAACCCGATTTCCTTTTTCTTAAAATGTTGCAATTTAAAATGCTCTTTCTTTGTAAAACGCATAAAATTTAAAACCTTTACATTTCACAGCAAAAGAATTTGCATTTTAAAACTAAGTGAAATAAAAGGAAATGTTTAGATAAAATTCTTTTTGTTTATAAATCAAATACTTTTACAAATACAAAATCATTTACATTCATTCATCTTTTAACCTTTAGTCTAGCTAGCCATAAGATTCGCAATGTGCACATACACCATCAACTACTCCTATCCTTGACATCGTGCATACCTATATCACAAGACTTAAACTATGAGTCTAACGCTTAGTAAGAAGTGAAATGCATAATGAACATGATATGCACATTATAAAATAATTTCCTTTCTTTTCTTAACGTTTATTTGCTTAGGAAAAAGGTGATGAACTTCAATCAACAATGAACTTATGCTATGACGGTGAACTTGTACCCTACTGGTTAACTTGTACCAGAATGGTAAACTTATACCTCAACAGTGAACTTATATCATATGGTGAACTTATATTTTTTTTCTTTTAAACATCTCAGGAGTGAGTGGTGAACTTTTAACCCAACTCAAACCCTTCTCATTTTCTTTTAGAAATCTTGATACATGAACATTTACAATTTATGATGCATAAACATGTACGAATGCATACAATTCCTCATATTTCTAGCATATCATTGGCATATAAACTCCTCAAAATCTATAAAGCATAATATCAACAATAGGTTCTTATAACCACATTCTTAATAGCAACATCAAACAACACATCAAAACTATACATCCTTGAACAACAACGGAATCACGACTTATATCTAACAAATCCAAGCATCAAACACGCAACATCAAATATCCAAAGCTCAACATGATCAAAAACCTAACATCTATTAAACACACATAATAGGATCAATTTTCTCTAATATTTATCAACACAACAACATGATTAACCTATTCTAAATTTCAAGCAGCCATAATTAACTTATCCTCTAACACAACCACACATCCTATTTGGAATGAACATGTCTAGAACATAACCTCCAATCCAGCAACTTATTAAGAACAATACAACATCAAATTGACAACTTATTCTCAACATTATCCTTCATAGCAGTAATTGTAATTGTAGAGTTAAACCCAAACTACATAGCACACTTATTCCTCCGTATTCAAAAATACAATAACCAAATGAAAAGGGACTCATTCAACAGATAACAAAACCCCATTAATAGATTACCCTCCAAAGCATGAATATCCAATCTTAACTATCAACAAAGTAGAAAACAACACACAATTTATCTAGAACCATAACATCAAATTATTCAAAACCAGCATCAAACAACAATCAAGCCCTACCTCTTGTTATGTAGCCCAAAATGGGAAAAACACACACACACACTTCTTACCTATATTCTTGAAGAAATTGAAAGATATCACTTCCTTAAGATTTCCTCCAAGCTTTCCTTTCTCTTCTCCTTCTTCTTCCTTTTCTTCTTTTCTCAGATATTTCCCCGTTCTTCATCTCCCATGGCTTTCTTTCCTTTTCTCATAAACTCTTCCTTTGAAGTTCTCTCTCTATCAGACTTCTCCCTCTCTTTCACAACCTTTCCTCTTCTCCAGAACTCTCCCTATTCTCTCAAGTGTTCATTATCTTTTATACAAATAACCCCTTCTTCTACTTACTTAAGTAGGTCGTGACGCTTGGCATGGCAACCACATGGAGTCCACCTATTTTTCTTCCAAACATAATAAAATGTCGCAGCTCATTTCTCGCAACTTTTTAGCTTCCCAATCGATCATACCTTTCAAATGATCGACCGCAACACGACTTAAAAAAAATTATTTGGGAAAATTGGTTGATCATCCATTGCACGTGATCGATAGCAAATTAGCATTTTAAGACCGAGGTCGACCACCATTTCCTTCCTGATCGACCGCAAAACTCACTTCTTCATAAATCCATGGAAAAGTCAGTCGATCACCAACTACTCCAAACGATCAACCGATCAATACCCCATTTCAACTCTGTAATATTTTGCAATGAATGTGATCAACTGCACACCCTTTTGATCAACTACCTCCTTCTTACTTACTAAAACATGGAAAATCCTACACTTCTAGCAAACTAAACCCCAAAACACCTCTCCATACTAATATCATCCAACAATTGTTATACTAAACTTATTATTACCAAAATATGGGGTATTACATCCTTGATTCAGAACAGAAGATGTAAAACCAAATTATAAACCATAGCTCACACAATATAGACCGAGGATCATATAGTGATGACAAGTAATAGCAAGAGTGCAACAAATTTAATCCAAAAGAAAATACTATAGAAGAAACATAAATTGTCCTTTGCTCATATAAGTTTTACACGAAAATAAGGGAAAAAAAATAGTTCTCACCAAAAAGAGAATAAAACAATAGAAGAAAGGAAAAACAAAGGAATACTCCAGGAAAACGACTACTTTGGTTCCTAAACACTATGGTTCTTCCCTTGGAAAAAAGTAGTCATTTGGAGTGAGTTGACTAAATTTAATAGAGACCCATCACTACACTTAATGCATCAAAAATTGGTTTTTCCTTTATCAGTTAAAAATCAACGACTTAGAAAAATGTGTGTGCATAGATTTCATTTTAAAAACTAATTCAATGAACTATCGGTGGGGCAAGTATCATAAAGTAGTGCTACATACTTGACGTGCCTCTAAAAGAGGGGTCAAGAATCGGTTCAATGAAAATGGAGTAATACAAGCAAGTAGCTCACTTGCAAGTAGGAGGTGGCAGATGATATTTTCTAACAACCGCTTCTAGTTGGTGACGATTGATCTCCCTCTCACGGGCTCCTATGAAGCTGATTTTTGGACACCTCAGTTTCACATATATCTATTTTACTCCCTCCAAAGTTTAGATCAAAAGCCTGTATGCAACTCGAGATCTAGAACGAAAGCTTCTCGGAGGTCAGTTGGAATCAGCAAAATGAGTCTTCAGTAAAGAAAGGTGCTTAACTTCTGAACCCGAACTCCTTTTCTGTTGATTTTTCTTTCCTTGGAACCCTGATGGATAGGGGGTTATTTTAGCAGTAGTTTTAGTAACTTTGGTACT
Source organism: Begonia loranthoides (assembly GCA_022433065.1). Classification (NCBI taxonomy): domain Eukaryota; kingdom Viridiplantae; phylum Streptophyta; class Magnoliopsida; order Cucurbitales; family Begoniaceae; genus Begonia; species Begonia loranthoides. The sequence continues at coordinate 3,004,251 of CM039476.1, forward strand.
AGCAATGTTGGAGAAAGAATGTAAGGCAGATTCAGGAGGAGCCAAAGGTGAATTGATCTGCACCTTTGGTTTATTTGAACTCCACAAGAAGTGTCTCCAACAGGGCTGGGATGTGCGTTTTACCTCACTTACACTCCGGATCTACTACCTTAGAGGTAGCAGGGCAAGGAGGGACAATAAGATCTTCAACCAAAATGAACAAGGATTGAAGAAATGGTGGCTCACTCACTCAGATCTACTCCAAGAAGCTTGGGCGATGTTCCTCACAAATGAGGTGAAGAGTTTCTCTTCAAAAACTAGGTTTTTGGTCAAATGTTCACTACTGCTCAGCAGCTATAAATGTACTATATATAGTGTCCCCATTAGGGTCACAAAATAAGGAAAAATAAAAGAAAACAAATGACAAATAAAATGGCAATGTGAATGTTGATCACCACTCGGCTAGGTGTAATGTGAATGGCCGAGTGGGCTTAACTTGTGTGGTCCATGGACTCTAGCATCACCACTTCATTTCTCATGCAAAAGTTCCTTTTCTAAAACCATGCGAATCTCTAAAAACACCAGCATAATAATCTCCAAAAAGCATCAGCATAAAATGTACAAAAGGATTGAACACACGGCCTTAATGGGAGTGCTTTTCTTGAGAGCCGAGAGGAACATCTCCTTGAGTTGTCTCCTCCATTTTCCAAACCAATAAATTGAAGGGTTTCTCTATGTCTTCAATTGTTGGTTCTCCTCCAAGATTAGCATAGAATTGATCCCCTGCAAAATAAGCAAACAAATTAGAAATCTCCCGGGCTCTCGATCTAGTCAAGGGACCTTGCGCATATCAATACTACACCGTAGCTATACAAAAATAGTGCAACCACATATCTCCTCGTAAAAGTGCTAGATAAAAGAGGTCAACTCAAAGAACATAACACATCAGTAATCGAAGGTGTGTAAGAGAGAAGTGACTATCAGAGATTAGTCGTTATGTAAACAAAAAACAAACAAGTTCTCTAGATTTAAAGATTTTCACCCAATGATTGACATTGTGAATTGTGCCAATATTATATCGCAAAACGTGCAAAAACCTTATCGCTTAATTGAAAATTTGCATCAAACAAATGACCCAAATCATGGGTCCAAAACAACTAGAAGCTATGTCTAGATATACACTAAAATATCATGCATACTATAAGTAAATGTGTAAAACTTGCAAACATATACATGAAAGCTAACATGTTGTAAAGCAATACATGTCAAGGTTTTTAGTGTGATATATCATAAAAAAAATTGAAAACTATGATTCATGTGTAAATATAGTAAAATAAACCTTGACAGCAATGAGTTTTCATACCATAGGAAACAATATGCTTATGAATAGGCTCAAAGTAAACAAACTCCTCAAAACCTATATTGAGACTGACATTAGAATTTCTTTGAGATAATGGTTAGGTACTATATGGAGAATAGAAACCAAACTGAGAAAAGACTTGATAATTGGTCTCGAGTATCTCTGAGCCATGTAGCTCCAAGGCGATAAAGAAAAACCACATGAAACATTACTATGCAGATGACTCAAAATTGGACCGCGGTTGACTAGAGGCACTGATGATTGACTAGAATAAACAGTGACAGTCAATAGAAAATTAAATGTGGTCAATCGAACAGTATGGTTGCGATCGACTAGACCACCACATGTGCAGACTGAAGATGGCATGCATTAATCAATGATGTTATGTGTTTTAACAACTAATTCTAGGATCGATGCAGGCCTAATGA